>CM031241.1:472968858-473330615 GCA_018340775.1 Taxus wallichiana var. yunnanensis
TAAGGATCCAAAGGTCAATGAGCCATCAAAGGAGGTCATCCTGTAGTGGGAAGATTCTTAATCTCTTAGTGATACTCACAAGTAGTGCTTGTGATAATTGGTCTCTTGTACTTATGAACTAGTAGGACGTGAAGTAAAGAGCGCAGATTGCGTGGAACAAGGGACTTTGCTTTGTTTGGACGACTAGGTAGCTCAAGTACCTTGGTATATTTGGGAAGAAGATATTCTTGTACTATTGCAAACCATGGAAGCACGGTGGGAGATAAAGTTAAGAGAAGAGACATGTTAGCGTATACCTTGCGGGACAACAACGTCTTTGGTGGGTAGTTCACAAAGATAATCTTATGGAATGGAATGAGATCAGAATCGCACTATCTACTAGGTTTTTTAGGAGCAATGCACCTACACATATTTGCACTTATCATGGTGATCAAACCTGTTTAACATTACATTCAACAAAGGTGAGAGACTCGGACATCGAGACAAGAAGAATTACCACCTTCACTGGGTGCATAAAATATATTCCACTCTCCAAGGATGTGCACTTTGGTATATATATGCAGAGCTACATAGAGAGACTAAAAGTTGGCAAGATTTGACTGCAGGGATGATCCAGACCTTTGACTACTTCTTGAGAAAACCACCCATAGAAGAGGCATTAAAATTTGTCAAACGCTTAACTATGGGTGATAGTGCAAAGGCGGAGGAGCTTATTCAAGAATTATTTGGTGAGGCAGTCGGGGGCCTATTTTGAAGGAGAAGAAGAGATGGATTATATACTACTTGAACGCGCTTACCTTGAGAAAGAAAAGGAAAGATGGTTTATATAGTGGATGACGAGGAATTTGAAAACCGGATGTCAAACATTCACAAGGAGTGCACAAAGTATTTGGCAAAGGCAGATAAATGTGCACGCGCATATCATGAACCAATGAAGACAAAGAAAGTGAATATAGGGTCGGAGGTGAGCCTAAGGAGGCCATCATTGGAGACTATTGGTCGGAATCAGAAGTGGTAAAAATTATTGAGATGTTGTTGGGATTATCAAGACTTATTCCCTGGGGTATCATGAAATTAAAGGCATGCATGAATCACTCGGGAGATGAATATAAATCTCAAAGAAGGTGTGCACCCAGTTAGAAAGATACCTTATAGAATGAATCCTAATTTGTGCAAAAAGGTAAAAGAAGAGATAGACAACATGTTGAAATCTGGAATAATTCGACCCTTGGACGAGTCAGAATGGGTTAGTCCAATGGTAATCAGTATCAAGAAGGATAGTCGGATTCGAATATGTGTGGATTACAGGGAACTGAATGCAACATGTGTCACAGATCCCTTTCCTACACCATTCACTGAGGAAATACTAGAAGGAGTGGCAGGGCATGAAATATATTCATTTACAGATGGGCTTTCCAGGTATCATCAAGTTTGGATTGCTCGGGAAGATCGGAAAAGACAACTTTTATTACTTCGAATGGGGCAGCTTTGCATATGATGTGATGCCTTTTGGACTAAAAATGTGCCCTGCGGTATTCTCACGGATAATTGTTCATGCATTTAAGGATTTTATTTATAACTTCTTGTAGGTTTATCTAGATGATTGGATAGTCTATGGGATCATTAAATATTCTTTGTGATAATCTACTCTTAATGTTTGAATGATGTAGACAGGTTGAGTATCTCTTTAAACCTCAAGAAGTGCATATTTTCTACATCATTTGGAATATTGCTCAGATATATAATCTACAAGGAAGGTTTGCTCATTGATCTAGCTAAGGTTGTAATTATTATAGGCCTGGAAGCCCCTACTAGTCGATTGAGGTGCGTAGATTCTTAGGTCACACTTTGGGTATTATAGAAAATTCAAAAGGGGTATGTAAGATTTGTCGCACCTTTAGAGGATTTATTAAAAGGAAAAGGAAAATTCTCTTTGGGAGAACTGCAACAACGTGCGTTTGAGACATTAAAAGAGAAACTTACTACCGCGCCCATCTTGTGTTTTCCTTCATGGGACATACCATTTCATGTACATGTAGATGCCTCTGGCACGACCATTGGCGCGGTGTTGGCTCAACTAGAGAAGGTATTGCAGATCATCCTATCTATTTTTCTAGTAGAAATCTGACTCCGGCTAAACAAAATTATACAACTATAGAGTGTGAAGCTTTGTCCATGATCTATGCATTACACAAGTTCAGACAATATCTACTAGCTACACCATTTTTATTCTATACATATCACATGGCATTAAAGTATTTAGTGAACAAGCCCATCTTACATGGGCGCATATGTAGATGGGTACTTTTATTTCAAGAGTTTGATTTCACAGTTGTGGTCAAACCAAGGAAAAGTAATTCTGGACCATACCACTTGTCAAGAATTCATTTAGGAGAAGAAGCACAGATGATTGAAGAATCCATGTTAGATGTAAAAATTTTAAGTTACAACGTGCACCATCGAGCTAGAAGAAATTGTTGTCTTTCCCGGATTGGTGTGGCACCAGAAGGAATGAAGGCTTTAGAAAAGAAACAACTTGCTATACGCGCGACACCTTTTATGTTGATCAATGGTGACCTATACAAGTTAGGAAAAGATAAAGTATTACGTCATTGTGTATTCAAAAGCATGAGCGCACAGATATAATAGAAGAAGCACGTGGTGGTATTGCAGGTGGCCACTATGCAGGTGATGTTAGTGCGCACAAGATCCTACTTGTTTGGATTATGGGGGAGACCTGTATAAATATTGTAAAGCATATTGTAAGGTGTGTGACCATTGTCAGCGTCTAGGTAAACCAGGGAAAAGAGATGAGATGCCTTTAAGACCTATTACTAGTGTAGAACCATTTGAGAAATGGGCTATTGACTTTTTAGGACCTATCTCGCCAGCCGCGCGTAGGACTGGATTGCGCTATATCATTACTTGCACATATTATCTCACAAGGTGGGAAGAAGCAACACCTACGAAGGATCAGTATACAAGCAGCTACCATAGCTAGGTTCTATGGGAGAATGTTCTTACAAGGTATGGATGTCATTTAAGTTTGACAAGTGATAGGGGTACACACTTTTTGAATGAGACAATCAGGATCCTATTAGATGAGTTTATGGTTGCACACCATAAGACCACACCTTACCATCCTCATTCAAATGGAACTATTGAGGCTTTCAACAAGATTTTGAGCAGAGACATTAAAAAAAAAAAAATTGATGTTGGAAGAAAGGATTGAGATGACAAAGTATCTGCTGTACTTTGGGTGTATAGGACAACTTATAAGAGATTGAACAAGGCCACATCATTTCAGTTAATGTTTGGCACAAAAGCTATTCTTCCTATAGAATTCATGTTACCTTCTTTGTGTATTGTGCACGCTAGAGGTCTAGTTGATGAGCAAGCTTTAGAAGAACGGATAGAAAATATGAGTAAGCTAGATGAGTGACAAGCTATAACACATTGGAGTCAGAAGCAAGAAAATTCCAGGCAGAAAGCGTGACATGATAGAAACATAAGGGACAAGAAGCTTGTGGTTGGACAAATGGTACTTCTTTATGACTCTAAATTCTTGCACCATCTAGGAAAGCTTAAGGTGCATTGGTTGGGGCCGTATGTTATAACTTACATACTTTAATGAGGTGCTTTGCCAGTTAGAAGTGCTTAATGGAACACAACTACCCGATTACTTTAATGGGAGTAGGTTGAAGCCCTACTATAAATAAGCCTTCTTGGTGTTTGTAATAAGGTAGTGTTTCCATTTAGATTAGGTTTCCATTCTGTATTTCCTTCATTGTCACTATGATTTGTCAATTTAGTTTTTGTTGTTGTGTAATAAGTGCACTTGCGCACATGAAGCTAACTACAATATGGAGCATGTTTATGCGTAGAGGACTACACATACTTTTAGTGTGGGGTGGTTGTTGATATCTAGGTACAATACTTTTGAAATTTGAAGGTGAAGGAAGAAGCTGCTATGGGTGCTTTTCAAGTCAAGGATTGCTTCTCAAAAGTGACCAAGGATGGAGATGAATGAAGGGACAATATAACGCGAGCTAAGCAGAGACCTTGATAACTACCGGGAGAAGGTGCGGTGACAGGTACTCGGGCACAAGGAAGCAGCTGATGAGAAGTATGTAACCGAGAGGGTAGGAAGGTGCTAGAAGGTTATAACTAGGGCTATGAAGATGTACCTTGCATGCGGAAAGAACTAATTTGGTCAATAAATGAGAAGATATTTGGTAGGTGAAGGAACAATAAATGCCTCAAAAATTTAAAAATCTATATAAGGATGGGATACGAGTTCATTTTTACCGTTGCGATTAAGAGTATTTGAAAAGAGCTAAGTGCGAAGAGCCGAGTGATCGAGTTAAGATGTGAAGGGTGTGAAACAGGGTGTGATGAACAGATTTGTGTGAAAAAAATCTTGCATTCCGGTGGTGAAGGGTTTGAGAGAAGTAAGGCGAAGAGAAGGAGGGCATGTAATTTCCACCTAGGGTACAATTGAATCAAGCTAGGGTTTGGTTCGCACATTGAATAGTTACAGAGGTGGGTAAATATAGAAGATTACAAGGTAGAAATGGCACCCAAGAAGGCAACTGCAACCAAAGTGAAAGGAAAGAAGAAAGTGGTCATAGAAGAAGAGGAGATGGCTCACGAAAGTAATTTTTTGAGATGCAATATCCAGAGGGGGTCATATTCGGCCAAGAGTGGGATTCTCACATAAGGAGAAGCAAAGTAAGTGATTACAACCACCGAACCACGAGAGAACAAAAAGGAACTGGATGCCTTTCTAAATATGAGGACAAATAAACACACGGTGGATGACATGTTGGTGTATGATGATGCGGGTGAAAAGCTCTTGAAAAGAATTAGATTTTAACAATTATACAAGCTCCCTACTTCGGGAAGTATGAGCCCTTATACCAGTGGCTCATGAGCAGAGTACACGAGGATTTTTTCTACTTTGCAGGATGCAGAGTCAAGAATTTCATGCGCTTATCTCCACGGTGACATGATTGAAGGGCACATGAGAGGATTTAAAGACTTATTTAGTAGACAAGGCCACAATCTTGGAGACCAGAAAGGAGCTGGGGTATTTGAAGGGTCCACGTGGCATGGACATCGATAAACTAAAGAAGTATCTCATTGTACAGGCAACAACACACCTAGTGACTAAACTAAATGACCAAGAAAGATGGTCATAGGTAAACACCATGTGGCTGCATGTTGCGAAGAGAATGTCTAAAGGGGTAGTCTACAACATTTCAGGCTATATTAGAGAAAATAGTCGAGGAAGCACACACAGGAGGAAAGATCAACTTTGGAGTTGTTATATTGTCACTGGTATTCATGGAGATTAGGGTTCCAGATGGACCAAAGGAAAAGATATAGGAGTATCCCATGGAGAACAAATCACCAACTTAAAGGTTTAGTAATTACTTATGTGAGGGTCGATGACCTGAGACAGTAAAACAAAGGGCAAAAAATTGGTACAACATGCTCCGTGCGGCCTTTGAAGAAGAGTGGCACATCCCAAGGACTTACCTTGATGGTGGGAAAACAAGTTCAGTTTGCGGTATACTAGCACTTCTACACCATGCGCTTCGCTATGAGATATGGATCTTGGAGCCCTTGGTGTAAGTTTCTTTATGCCTTCACAGAAAGGTACTTTCAGGAATCAGTTCACAAATTCACAGACACACATCATCGATATTCAACACGAGACAAGGTGGATTGTGACTACCACACCTTACGGAAAAATATGTATATCCAGGGTGAAGTACTTACATCGAAAGGCTCATATCGGAGATACTAAGCATTAAACCAGTAATTTTGGCTATTGGAGATATTGGGGTAGCACTGGTGTATCTTTAACTAAAACCCAAGATGGAAAACAACAAATACGTAGAAAATGAGTTCGCACTCCCAGGGCCGTTGAAGGGTAAACATACAATGGAAAACATACTAGCACAAAAGCCCATGGAGACAATTTAGGTAGAAGATGAAGAAGAGGAGCGTGAAGATAGGGGTGGCTTATAGCATAAGAGGAGATAACCATTAGATAGGAAATAACCACAATGCGTGACCATGCCAACTCAAGGGAAGGAAGAGGAGGAAGATACAGAAGCACTTCAGGGAGAGTGCCGATTTAAAAAGGTATTTCGATGAACAAGGACACAAGGCGCTACTCCCCAATCGGTAAGAATATCACCTCACCTCTCTCTGCACAAAGAGACAACTGAACCAAGAAGAAAACTGAAGTTGGGTGCAAAGGCGGAAGAATCAAAGGAAAGCACACCAAGATCTCCTACCCCACCTGAGCATGAAGATGAGCCACAAGACAGGGAGGAGAAAAAGGATGAGGAGATGAAGGATGGAGAAGAAGGAGAGAAGGAGGCATCAAAAGCATCACATGAGACTTCTCGTGATACATCGCAACCTTCTAACCTTGGAGCTCCGGTTCCTAAGGGGCCTAGATCAAAGAGGATGAGTGGAGAGCATAGCGCACTTTGTCTTGGGCTACGCTGAAGACACAGGGAAAATTGTTCGCGCCCGCTTCCAAAGCACCGTGGCACAAAAGAATTTATTTGGTTGGGAGCCGATGGACAAGGATATGGCGACCATGCACACGAGGAAGTAAATTTCATGGTCAATGCATACCCATATAGATGAGTCTAATTTTGATGTGTGTGAAGAATCATGTGTATCGAGGTGATTAAAGATAGCACCTCAAGCCAGACACATAATAGTCAAACCTACTATTATGTCCGATGAACAAGTCAGTAATGCCTTAGTGAAAGTCTCCACAGAATTTGTACTAAGGAACATGGATAAAACTACAACCATCGGGCACTACGCGAATAACTTAAGACAAAAGATGCAATGGTTGACAAGAGAAAGCAGAAAAAGTATATTGCATTCATCAGCATGGCAGAGGCCATTGGAGATCATGTGCTAAAAGCGTGCCCACATCTAGAATCTAAGGTACCAGAGAAATTCCCCTCAGCAATGCACTATGTTAGAACTTTGGTGGACTTGGTATTAGAAGATGACACCATAATAATGCCGACACCAAAGATTCTGGGCAAGAGACGGAATGAGAAAAGGTTGCAATGGTCGAAAGATTCACCTATGAAGGACTACTACAAGCACTGCAAGAATAATTAAAGAAGGTGGATCAAGCCTTGAACATATGCACAACTCCAAAGGCGCTGATTAAAATAAAAACCTTGGAGGAGGACAATGAGGTCCGAAGGCGATGAAGAATGATACCTTGGGACGTGTCGAAAGGTTAACTCTTGTAAAACATAAGCGTGAGGCCCTGTAGCAACACAAGAACCACACAAGGAATGATTGGATGAGCTTGGGAAACTCATCGTACATAATATGGATGTGTTAGAGGGAAGGATGACTACAATGTCCAGCATTGTGTTGGTCTTGCAGAATGAGAAGGGTGAAGTCACACAGGATGAGCTGGAGTCTATTATTGTGGACATTCTAGAGAAAGCAGAGGAAGCACTCTCTAAGTGGCAAGCCTTGGAGGCATAAATAAAGGAGGCTTATCCCAAATTGATGCTTTAAGCTGAAACAAATGAGGCTACAGAATAAATAATTCTTTATTTTGTAGAGATTATTTCTTATTCTTTCTATTCAAATTCTTTGCTTCATTTTTGAGATAACCATTTTCGGGATGACAATGAGATTAGTGTGGGGTAATGTTGATCAGAGAAACACTTGAGAGAAAGCACACAAGAATTCCGCGTGGGAAAATAGGCCATATTCAAAGGCTTGAACGGATAGGGAGAACACACGCGCGGAGGGAAAGTTCATATCTCAAGACTTATCTATTTTTTAGCATGAAGGTATAGTTTTGAGGATGGCATGCAGAGCACACAAACAAGGAAGAGACGTGCACACCACACATTGTCTATTTTTGGAGGATTAGAAACAAAGTGATTTTACATGGAGAAAAGCTAAGAATAGGATTATCACTTGTAGTTAACTCGACATAAGTCAATAGTTAGCACACTTGCATGTGGGGCTATGCTTGTAAATGGTGCGTGGCTATTAATAGCATGCGACCTATTTTTGGAATGGATAAGTGGTGAAGGGCAAGTCCCCACCCTTATATATATGTAGTGAAGTGAAGTGTAGTAGTATATATATATATATATATATATATATATATATATATATATATACATAGATATGTGTATGTGTGTGGAATATGTATTAGACCCATGCGCTCATAGGCATAGATTGCCATTATTGTAAGAAGATTTTGTGTTATTGTTCCTATTAATATATGGAAGATATTGGCTGAACCAGAGTGTTATTATTGTGTGCTTGGGATGTTGCATGTTCTTGTTTCAATCATGATTATTGTTTAAGTCTATTCCTCCTTGAATCTAGATCCGACATACACCGTAGAATGATGTATTAATTGTGGATCTATATGCCGTAAGTCCTCATCATGCTAACTTCTACTACAACAACCCTAAAGAGGGACCTGGTACCTTTGCGTGCTTGGTGAGTGCTCGCCTAGGTGAGTGATGTGTCGATGCATCTAGGGTGTTATTGGTAAATTCTAGGTTACATCATTAAGGTACCAATGGAATCAAAGAACACTTCCCTTTGGTCACTATGACCTGATTTCACCGATTCCACTTGCAATGTGGATAAGGCAAGAAAGAGGGAATAGGAGGAACTCAATAATTATTCCTTTTGTTCCTCCCAAGGTTGATTTGCTTGATTTTTCCGTTTGAACCGAATTTTGCCAATTTTTGACCAACTCCATGGCAATAAGACTTGGAAAGAGGGGAAGGATGGCCGGAACATAGATAAGTTTTCCCATGACTTTTGAAATTTCTTTAAACTATTGATCATTGAAATATGTTGTATAAAGATTCTTAATCACTACAATACCAAAATGACCCTAATATGACCTATTTGATTATTGAGATTCATTTATTCCACATAATTTCCCTAAAATACCTTGGATAACATCATGGTTCTCCTACACAACCTCCAAATGGATTATCTCTTACCATTCATCTTCTGGAGGTTGTCCATATGCTTCAAAATGGCCAAAACATGTCCTTCCTAGCTTCCAAAGAAAGTTGTTTCTCCTTGAAACTCAATGAATTCTTCAATCACCTTATGCATTCATCCATGCACATGAAACACACTTGAAAATATTTTTATCACATTCCTCTAGGGAATAATGAGGATGAAAATAAGGAAAGGTTGGCATGAGGAAAGGTTTATAGTGATTGGGAGAGGAATTTTCAAGTGGGGCTTAGTTTGATGGGAAAAAGTCAATTTTTCATGCTAGAAATTTAGCATGACAATAGGTGCCTCTAGTTTAGGGACATTAAACCATACGGGGTAATGGAGAACTCCATAACTCTCATGGGTAAGAAGACCAATGCCTTGACAATTGGGCAATGGAGTCAATCTTTCGCCAACTAATACAAGAAACAACACACAAGAGAAAACAAAACACACACAAAAAATGGAAAGGGAAACACTGACACAAACCTACATCACCTATGGTTCATATAGGGGACAACCCACTTTCATTGTAGCATTTATTATTTGTTTAATGTCTACTGTGCATGGGTGTCACCAAATGCATTTTTTTCTACAAATCCATTGAGTTGCTTGCTAAAATATGACCCCTTTCTCAATTTATTGAGAAAGTTTGTATGATTTTTCTTGTAAGTGGGGTCCATTTAGACAACTCATTACCTTTGTTGCTTTGACATCTTGTTTCCATTTGCTCATTTATTTCCAAATTCATTCCAATTGTTGATTTTCCATTGTTATTACAGAATGGGTCTTGATCATACAAATCTTACTATTTTCACATGCGACTTATGGTCTCTAATAGGAATCGGCCTTTACTTGATACATGCTTCATGGCCATAGTCTCTATAAGTTGGTTCTCGATAGATATTTTGATATTTAGAACATTTAGAACATTTTCAAAAAGCCTCTTGATGCTCCATGTTTCTCAATTGCTCCAAACAACTATCCTTCACACAAATTTTTTATTTTTACCCACATCTCACTATGATGTGATTCCCATAGTGCTTCATCCTTTTGGAAAAATTAAAACCATCCTCTTCTCCATCTTGTCCATTTTGATCCTTAAAATCCCTCTTCATGATGAAAGTATTCTTTCCTTGAGTAGATTCAACCTTGAAAGATTCAAGCATATTCATATTCATACATTCCCATTTGAGAAGGTCTTCATCTTGAATTCAATCAGCTTGGGATAATTAAGCACCATTCCATCTATTTTTTCTTCTCTGAGAAGGTATTCCTCTTCTTGAAAGGAGAATGAACACAAGGTTGGGGCTGAAATATCAAGATCATCATTTTCCCAATCATGACCATCATGATCTTGGAAATTCATCTCCATGATGGATTCATCCTCTTTTTGAATGGAGTCAACTTCAAGAGGCCCAAACATCTTATCATTTATGCATTCCTTCTTGAAAGATTCATCCTCTCCCAATGAGAAAGAGAAAGATTTATATTCACAATCATTTTCATACTTACCAAACAAATCTTCATGTTAAACCTTGAGAACATGATTGGGAACATGAGACTCACATGAAAACTAGTTTTGATATCACCCCTTTTTCTTCATGGTTTTCACTGCTCAACATTTTTGTATTTCTTTGTTGTAAGTTAAGGTTTCCATGAACTTCATCAACACCAAAAGGAGAACCTACATTTATGTCCAATGGGAAGTATATACTATCAAATTCTGGCTCCAAAAATCATCACAATCATTTTCAATTACCTCGGTCACACCTGGATAGTCCTCCTCAATCAACATGGGAAGCTCAACATCTTCCTCTGAAGATAAGAAAAAAATTTCATATCTTGAATGTTGAAATAGTATGTCCGCCCTTGGGTCATTTGGTCTTTGAACCATGTATTTCATTTTCATGATGGAAGGAGCTTCTTCATCTTACCATTGAATTTAATGGTGGCATGTGACCAATCCATCCGTATATATCTGTAACAACATCCCTACAAAATCTTTGGCTCAAAAACATACCATACGAGGTTGACATGTACCCTACAAATATTTTCATCGTGATCTTCTTGTCAGGAAAATCTGCAAATGCTACTTGGGAATCCTTGACTTGACCAACAAGAGGAAATACTTTGGTTTTCATGGAGTAATAATGGTCAATAGCGAGAGTGAGAGAGATATCAAGAGATTTAAAAATTTGGTGGGCATGACATTGTCATAGGCATCAGATTCAATAATTTAGTTATTCAATTTATATCCATTAACAAACAAGGCTAGATAAAAAGGTTGTACCTTCTTATAAGATGAGGGTGTGGAAACAGGAAGGTTCTAATAAGGAGTGGTGTTAGGATTGGGAAGTAGTCCTTTAGCAGTGACATTTTGGGAACATGAGTTTGAACTACTTCCTTTGATATGTTGGATAAGCCTATCAAATTTCTAGGGGTGGATCTTCAAGTACTCATATTAATAAATTTGAACTTTTTATTTCTTGACATGGTCAATAATGTCAAAGGATAGAGAATTCATGGGAATGTAAAGAACTATGGCAGCCTTGACAAGAGTAGGATTTGCATTCTTAGGATCAATAGAAGTAGAAACTGATTTATCAAGAGGATATGAAAGAGACTTACTCAAATAGGCAGATGGATTCTTGATTGAGGTAGTCTTGGGATTCTTCTTGGCTATTCCCATGGAAGTGAGCAGCGATGATCCTCCTTTCATTGTTGTTTTATGTAGAGTCTCCATTTGAGTATTCAAATGCATTGCTTGGGAAGTAAAATAAGAGGATTCTTTCTTTGCTTGTGAGAAAGTGAAAACTACACAAGAGTAACTACCAATGGATTCATCAATATCTTCATTTGGTGAGTATTCACAATACCCAATCCTGGCACATCCATCTTCTTCTTCTACTTCAAATTTTGATCCATAAATTTTTTCTCCTTCATATTCACATATTGCATTAACCGGCGGAGCTTCTAAGGAAAGCCTTCGGGGTGCTTCTACAATCTAAATTTTTTCTGATTTTGGTATGAGGCATATTGAGAAATTTCCATCTTCAATGTATCCAAATCATTGACTAATTTTTGTAGCAACAGATCAGCTATTTCATCTATAAAACTCTAGACCTTATCCTTTTTTGAATAGTTCTTGATCTTTCCAGACATGGTAAGGTCATCTTCCACTTTAATGGAAAGTTATTGATTATTTTCTAGAGTATTTGGTTGAGCTCTCAGTAGTATGAAACCAAATTCACACAATTAAGCTTTCACAAATAATCATTTTTCATTATCTGCAATAGAACAAGAACTAGTGGGAATATTGTTGATCAACTTATAGAACTTTGCTACAAATCCTCTTGTGGAATCTTGAGGTTATTTATTTATTTGAGCCAATTGAGAAAGCAAGGAATGTGCATCTTCTGTAGTCTTGAATATTTCTTAAAACTTGGTTTTCATGTCATCCCAATCAGTAATTGAACATGATGGAAAGTAGTAAAATCAATTTGTAGTGGCATCTTGCAATGACTCCATGAATAATCAAATGGAAACATCTTCATTTCCCGCTCCAAGAATTCTATAGGATATGAGGAAAGTAGTAATGTGATCATTTATATGTTACTTTCCATCTCCATAGAATTTGGGAAAGTTATTTCTTGATCCTTTCGGCAATTCATGAAGTGGAGGGGACAAAGCTAGAGGATTGGTGTTTTGTCCCCATGGCACGGGTGCATCCATCTCTAGAGGAAGAGTTTTTAATGGTTGAGGAGAGAGTGGAGATGAAACCGAGCCAAGAGGTGAATACTCAAGTGTTTGTCTTGGAATCCATATGGGAGAAAGTATGAAATTAGCTTGTTCTCATGGCTTAAGCAGAAGAGTATGAAAGACTATAATTCCACCTTCTTGATTTATTTCGAATCTTCTTCCATCTAGTTTTAGTCAGAGCATTAGAAAGAAATGAAACTATAAAAATGCATTTTTTTAATGGGATTCAACATGGCTTTAGAAAATTTAGATAGTATTTTTGGTATTTTCAGTTTTATGATTTTATTTTATTTTTGTGATTTTTAAATATCTAATTGTTTATTTTTTCAGAGATCTTATAAGGGTGCACAAAGGGAAAATCTTCCCTAACAGAGTCACTAAAACTTGTTGGTGAAATAATTTATTGTAGTGTAAATTATTGGTTTCCACCAATGGTCACAAGGCTAAGCCCCTCCTTCTTGGGTATGGGGAGGATCCCATTATTGAATCTAAACTAAATAAAAAAATTTGGGGTGGTCCTTAGGCCATGGATCACATAGGAATACTCCACTAAACATATGGCAAAGTGCTTATATAGTGTACAAGGAAGAAATTTTTTTAAGAGAGGTAAACGGGAGTAGGAGAAATAGGGAGAAAGGGTTAATGTTTTGATTATACTTATATAGTTCACATGAATTATCCATAGTAGGCCCACATTCAACTAGAAGAACACAACAATGAAATTTACAACAAGATCAACCAATTAGAGACATAAAGTTCTATGAATTCATTTATCAAAGACATATAGTTATTCCTTGGTTGTACAAGATCACCATGCTTGCAAAGTTGGAGAGTAGAGAGGGTATAAAAGCATAGAAAAGAAATAGAGGAAATGTAGCTTTTATTGCTTGATGTAGTAGTGAAATCCAACAACTTACAACAATCAACAATTTTCAACCCCTTAGAATGGAGAAGGCATTACAATTTATAGATTTACAATGTGACCCTTCATCTTCCCTCCACATGACCTTTCACCTTCTTAGACTTGAGTTGATACATTCAATCAAGGCACAAATACCATATTCCATGCTTGGTTCCCTTCATATTTCTCCTCTTGGAAAAAATTTGGGAGTTATTTTGAAAATCAGCTCAACAGTCAGCCCAGACGGCAATCCAGAGAACATGAGGAACTAAGGAACATTCCTTGTGGGTCTTCTATAACTGAATTCTACATTTCCTTTGTTTTAAGGGTGGGGCAGAGAATTAGGGAATAAAGGGAACATAATAATAGTTACATCTATTCCTCATTCGACTGACTTAATTGATTTGGGTGCCCTTTTCTCTCCTTGGAAGTGATGGTGGGTAATCAAGGAACAAGTGGAATGGTGGAACTGTTCAACTTATTCCTCACACGGCCAATTTTATTGATGCAACTCTTTTTTCTTGGGTCTAATATGGCGAGAGAAGTAGGTCACTCATGGAACAATGGAATTTTTCCATAAGTTCCATGAGGATTCGATAATGCCAATTTCCCAGTGTTTGGTGTTAAGTTCGGGAAAGGCGGGTGGTTAGGGTACCAATGGAACGCAAGAAAAATTCTTCATGTGCCACTATGACCTGATTTCATTGATTCCACTTGTAATATAGATAAGGTGGTAAAGTGGGGAATAGGGGAACTTAGGAATAGTTCCTCATGTTCCTCCCAAGGCCTATTTTCTTAATTTTCCATGTTTGAACCCAATTTTGCCATGTTTTGACCAAATTCTTAATAGTAAGACTTAGAAAGAGGGGATGGATGAACATAACATAGAAATGAAATGTACGTAAACCATTTATCATTTGAAATTTGTTCCATGAAGATTCTTAATCAGTACAGTACCAAAATGACCCTAATATGACCTATTTTATTCCTGAGATCACTTTCTTCCACATAATTTCCCTAAACTACCTTGGATAATATTATGTTTCTCCTAAAAAACCTCCAAAATACTTAGGTCTTACCAGTCATCTTCTGGTGGGTATCCATATGTTGTAAAATGGCTAAAATGGTCCTTCCTAGGCCTCCAAAGAAAATTGTTTCTCCTTGAAATTTAGTGACTTCTTCAATCACCTTAGGTATTCATCACTGCACATGAAACTCACTTGAAGATATTGTTACCAAGTTCCTCTATGCCATAATGAGGATGAAACCGAGGAAATGTTGGCCTAAGGAAAGGTTTACAATGACTGGGAGAGGAATTTTCAAGTGAAGATTAGTTTTCATGGATAAAATTTCAATTTTGCATGTTAGACATTTAGCATGACATCAAAGTTGTAAAGACTTTCCCTTGTCACACAAACTTATCCTTGGCCATGCAACACTACTTATGCCATGCAATACTATGTCACATGAGACCACTAAATTGTGCACGCTTATCAACATCATACAAAATGAAGTGACCTTGTCTCATGTCATGGAACACTTATTTCTTGTGCAAGGAAGACACAAAGCCTTGCACATGTATCATAATCCTTTGTCGATGCTACGAATCATTTTGGATGTCGCCAAACATTATTGATGTAGTAAAGTCTTGTAATCTTATGAGAATAGTACCTTATATTGTCGTGATTGGATTTATATCTAAAAAATCTCATGTCAACATCAATATAGTTAGAGGGAGGCATATGTGTCCTTTGAATTATTTTTCATGTCAAAGGACAAATTGAATGATATGATAGAGGTTGATTTAATGGAGTATATTTCATGAGAAGATACTTGTGAATCAATCAAGTAGATCAATGATAAATGAAAAATGGAATATTTTTAAGGTAGGTTTACCTACAAAGGAATGTTTGTTCTCTTTCCGAGTACCTATAAATTCTTTAAGAAAAATGTAATTGTGAGTATGGAAGGTACCTACCAACCTACATCCGCCAAGTTCAATCTGAAAGTTTAGGATATATCATAGGATTAAAATTATTTTGAGAAGTCTTGCATATTCATGTCATAAGATTATCATTGGAGTGTAGTGCCATTGTACCTAAGTTTGTAATATTTTACTCATATTACTAAAATAATATTTCATTGTTTTTTGTTAAAGTTGTGCCAAATATTTCTCTTCAATGGAATATAACTATAGGTTTGTGGATTACATGGTCTAAGGCATCACTTTATTGGGACCCTTAACTGTAATTTCATTGCTTTGTTTATAAGCTTTTATTTGGTTTGTAAAGCCTTGAATGGAATCCTTTGAAAAAACATTATTGTTATATTTGATGAGAAAATGTGTATCATTAAGGTGTTTAGGAGGCCTTATAGGCAAAATTTTACACTTTGGAGTACTGGAGGTATATGAGTATTTTTTATGTGGCCTTAAAGGCATTTGATTACTCAAAGAGAGTAATGGAAGCATATAGATAATTGTGTGTCGAATTAAAATCCTACTCTTACTCTCAAAGAGTAATGGATGCATGCGGATTCTTATTATGTGATATTGGTGAGAGTATATTGTTCTTGTTATTAAGCATCCCTCCCCCCATTGGGTAACCTTCGAGGGCTACATTAGTACATTGTTTGGTTTTGGGTTATTGTTGGTTTTGTGTATTTTGTAGCTTGTTGATGGCATCTACTTTACTTGTTCCAAATCCATTCGTAACTTATTTTAGTGGATCTATCTCTAAAATTATCCTGAAAATGTCCATTGGGTCAAGCTTATGTGGTGGTTGGGCACTTTTGGAACTCCTTGGCTTAGGGATCCACAAGGGTATCCTACCTTATGAAGTCATATGGTTGGGTGAAAGTAACCTGAAATCTTAGTTTGTTGTATGTGAATTTAGACCTTCGCCTGATTGGTAGTGTTCTTGATTTGGAAAAGCTAGGACTTGTTGTGATCTTTATGCTTCTTTGTTGGACATTATTATATCATTTTCATCTAGTTTTAGAGTGTTATTTAGTGTTGTAGTTACTTATGTGGTTGAGATCTAGTTGTACATTCCTTATGTAAGATGATTATTATGATAATGAAAGTCTAATTGAATAATTAAAATGACTATTTTAATCAATTTTATAATTTAGTGGCTTGTTGACGTGGTTTATGAGTTTACCATTGTGCATATAATCTTGTCATTATTTTAGTCATGTTGAATTAGAAAAAGGTTGAAGGTGTCACTAGTCAGTAGCAACGCTCTATTTATTTATGTCTAAATTTGAATTTCACTTTGTAATTGAATGGGTGCAAGAGGATGTAATGTCCCCTTTTTCCATGTTAGTCACTATGGAGGACCTTATCCCATTCCTTCCTCGTATGACTAAGGATGTGGAGCTAGAGTAAAGTTGTCTAAATATATCTAGATTAATTTTAGGAATTATTGCACTATTTTATGTTGTATTCATATTGGATACCTAGCGCTCTAATAGATGAAATAAATTTCTTATTTAATTAGTTGTTTAGTGATCTTATATGCTCAAATTAGAAATAAACTTTAATATTATAGGGTTAATCATAAGTTATGATGTAGCACCCCTTATGTTATAAAATGAGGATGTTTGGCTATTATTATGTAATGTTGAACCTTATTATTTCTTCTTGGTAAAGGTTGTACCTTCCTATCTCTCTCATCAAGGATGAAAACCCTTATTTATATCCCTTCGAGGACAAAACCCTTGATGGTGGAAATTTCCTTGGGGAAGAAAACCCTCAAGGAATGATATTTGGTATGATTGAATATCTCAAACCATTTAGAGATGATATCTTTTTATCTGGCCTTAGGTGATTTGCATCATGAACAATTTAGAGGTGTTTTTATGGATATATGGCTTGATTCTTACATGGATGGACTTGTACTAACTTCTAAAGGTGAAAACAATCATTTATTTGCATATTAAGCCAATAATTTAGCTTTTCCAAGTGGAGTGAATTGCTTAGGAGTGGAGTTTGCATTGATTCGAAGGGTTTCTCCATGTTTGGTTTGCATCATTCAATTCATCATATTTTATAATGTTGAAATCTACATTTTATGATTTTAGGAGTTTTCTAAGAGATATTTATAGCCCTCGGTTTTTTTGCACTTATGTTGTCGTAAAATTAATTGTAGTTGTGTGTAATCACTTGTATTCTCCATTTCTTTGATGTAAATTAGATTAACAGATGTTGTCGTGATTGTATTAATTATTGAGAAGCCATTTCATTGGCCATTACATGGTTGTATGATGATTTAAGTCCATATGCAATTTGTTTCTATGGTTTTCTGATATTTTTAAATATGTTGTTATACAAATCAGATAACTCTCAAGTGGGATTGGTGTTGTTTCGTACTTTTCATGATCATCCCTAGAAAGGGACATTATAGTGGTATCAGAGCTTTATGCTTCCCAACCTTAGGGTTTCATGAAATAAGACAAGGGTTTCATTTGTTATCAAATGAGAGATAATAAATTTGAGTAGCCAAGATAATAATATAGTATGGTCACCAAGATCCATAAGAAGCCAAAATCGATAAGCTCATTTAAGGGCAAATGAGTTTGGCAGATACTATGGAATTGTTAGCCCTAACCCTTCAAATATTTCATGAACCTAGGGTTCATAATGGTGAGGGTAGATCATCCAAAGAAAATAATTCATTGAAACCCCAAAAATCAACTTATGGGTGAGCCACTAGACCTACTTTCCTTCCAAGGGAAGAAACCCTTCCGAAGGTGGAAACAAGGCACTCTACGGGGAAAAACATTGTGGTAAGTTATGAGGAATACATGGCACTTCTAAGATAGATGGGAGGAAATTTCTCTTTCCCAATTCATCGGTGTGAGAAAAGGAAGGTCTAAACTAGATCTAAGATAAAATGTGCCATAAAAGGAGGCTATGAAAATTGATGAAGAGGAATTCATAATGAAGCTCGAAGATACAACTTCCCTTGATAGCAACCCTTCCAAGGTGACAAAAGAGGAATATATTTTTCATGCTAAGGATGAAGAACCATAATAATACTTGTGTATGGTGATGAATCAGCCTTTAGAATCCCTAGAATCACCCACCGCCATTGTCAAAGGTGATCCCTTGACTCATTTTCCTTACTACCTTATGAAAGCACAAGAGGATGGAGACATTGCTAAACAAGAACCAAACAAAATGGAAGGTAACGAATTTTGATTTTTAATTATATTCCTCTAATTTCTAATGGTTGCATGTGGAAAAATACTAAAGGAACTTAGGAGCATGAGAAAAAGGAAGAAGGGAATCATGAGGAGAAAGATGATAAAGTGAATGTTGGAGATAGTCCAAGCATGTCTCATGTGATAATAAGAGTTGAGAATATTGGGGGTGGCCAATGGTATGGAGGTGTTTCAAAATCATTGCTTTCTTCTACACCAATTTAGTTTTGTTGTCTTGGGTCATTTAATGAAAATAATAACAATATGTCATGGTTGAGGCTCCATTGTAAACCATGGCAAGTGGTTGTACATCTTGATCAACAAGCTAAAAATGGGGTTATAATTAGAGAAAAATATGAATATTGAAGGATCTATGAAGTGGAGTTTCCAAATGAAGTTGTTATGAGATACACCCATGGAAAAAAATTCATTTTCGAGTGTCCACGACCACCTTCATCCTACTGTAATTTTCAGCCCAACAAACAATGGTAAGTTCTCTAATATTTTGTTTGATCATGACAAGACTCTATTACATAATTATTTTTCATTCTCGTGCTTTGGTGATCATACCTATGTTAAGGAGGTAGAGGAGAAAGGTTGTGAGGAGAATATTAGCCAAGGATTCATACATCTCCTAAGCAATGCCTATGGGAAGGTTTTTCTTGACAAACCAGGTGTAAACATATTTGATTCTTTGTTTTTATTTCATTATCATGTTGGGTTGGTCAACACAAACTCTTGATCACAAGTTTGGGCTTCAAGATAGAGGTTTCTTTACACATGTTGATGGAGATAAGAAGATTTTTGGTGAAGAGTTACATATATTACTTACATCCTTGGAATCTAGGTAAATCCTTGAAGCTCAAGGAAAGTGAAGGCAAAACAATTAGTTTTGATTTTTCCTCTCTTTTCTTATGGAAGGAAAGAAAATTGATGAGTTTTTATGAAGTTGGGAAGAATTCTAGCATGGCATGCTTGAGGCATCATAAGTATAATAAGAATTCTATTTTTCTTTCCCATATGTTGTTAACTTATGGTTCCATGGAAGGACTAAATAAAAGGAGAGAAGAATAATAATCATGATGACTATGATGCATGGCTCCATTCCATGATAATGTTGTATTTTAATCTTCATGATCAGCTTGCACCAAGAAAAGAGAAGGCTAGGAACGAATGGTGTAGAAAAAGGTGTGTATATGATTTGATGCAATGTCAAACTTGTTTTTGTACACATGAAGTGGGTATCATTGTGAGCTGCAAAAGGGTAAGGAGATTTGATTTTGAGATCAACATCATTAATGACATTTTTATGCATTGTAAAATGAGCAAGGTATAGATGTCGTAACTCATAGAAAAGTATAGGGTATTTTATATTCTCTTAAAAATTATCCCAACTAAATTTAATCTTGTTTGTGGGGTACTTTGGTCTCAATTTTTGGAAAAACTTGGCATCAAATATTATGGAGGACTAGATTTCCAGATTGGAATCAAAAAAATTGAATTTCATGACACAATGAATAAAGGGAGCACAGTGTCAAGGAAAGATGAGAACCATGGTCTCATACATATAGTTGAGTTTAGAGAGGGGCCTAATTTTATTCATTTACCAATTGATCATTATTTTTCCATCTCCTTTCTTGCTCTATGGATAGTTGTAAATAAAAAATATAGTAGTGTTTTGGATTTTTTTTGGGGCATCCCTCTTTAAGGATATGTATCCAACACCTTGGGGATGATTTCAGTCTTTGTTAACTTCCCTATGGAGAGGAATTGCATCATTACATCAATAATTGGTGTGCGAAGCAAATGATTGTTGGGTGTTTGGATCTTGTGGACTCAAAATGCATTGGTCACCCATGTGTGAAGGTACTAATAACATTCATACAAAGTTATATTTTGGCTTGCATGGGAACCTACCAACCAATCAAAAGAGGAGAGAAATATAAGGCACCTAAGAAAGAATTGATCCAACGAATTATGAAGCATATGGGAAGGCTAATAAGAGCCTTTATTTTTTCTAACATGTTTGTTCCATCTACATGTTTGAAGATTAAAAGAATATTTCAGATAAATACATCCATTGTTTCGAGAGTGAAGAAGGGTGGTAACTAAGGCATGTTCTTGCAAAGGTTTCTCCACTTGAATAGTACAGAGCTAGATTGCTCACTTGGATCAAATTGAAGCACGAAGCTTATAAAATTTTGAGGGAAAGTAATTTTGGAAAGGGACTACTGTAATGTCCCCATTTTCCATGCTAGTGACTATGGAAGACATTACCCCATTCCTTCCTTGTGGGACTAATGATTTGGATCTAGAGGAAAATTGTTTGAAGATATTGTTTTAACCAAATCACTTTGCACCCCCAAATGGCCAAAATGTTTTAAGGAAGTTTGGTGTGATTTTGACACATGGGATCACCTCTCAAGCTATGGGACTTGGGCTCGAAGTGAACCTCGGAGAAGGTCGGATTCCTCTACCTAAACTGAGTGCTTTACTACTCCTAGTGTAGAAAAATGGTTATCTAATCCTAGGCTAATATTTCATGACTTTTAAGGGAAAAATATTTGCAGAAATGATATTATACTAGGGACGGTGATGCACCAAATAAAGGGGTGTTCAACCTCCGGAAGGGTTAATGTGGGTAGGATGCTTGCATCATATCACCTTCTCCAATTATGACTTAGAAAGGGTACAAAATACCACAAGCCAAGGGCAAACGTTCCTTTGTTAAAATCAAACATACACAAGAGAGATGCGATTTAATTTGATACACATATAATTTTATCAGAAGGATAAACACAAGCACACCTTAAACATCTACTTCATTTGATAATAATAATGCAACTTTTAATCAACAGAAGGAAAAGATATTCTCACAACTGATGAAAGATAATTACACTATTTCTTCACAACATGAAAAATATAATCTGAAGTAAAGGAAAATTAATCAATAATCTTTGAGGAATCACATTCACAAAGCATGCAATGAGTAATTATTCCACACATAAGAACTCGAGAATTTCAATGGCAAGATATAACTCGAATAAAATTAGAAGGTTTCACGAATCTCTAAAAGTATTCTTCCAAGCTTGAAGAGAAACTTCACTAAAAATCTCAAGACCAATGTCTATTTTTAACTCCATGCATTCATCTATTTATAAGTTCTTTAGGCTGAGCCATTACAACTAGGCCCTTAACTAACATTTAACTAAAAATAGAAATTTTATTAAATTAAGGGAACAGCTCCCATGAAAATAACAAATATGTTGCAAGGGTTTGACCGAGTCAACCCTACAAATTTGACCGATCCAAAGCTTGGATTCGCCCTTTCATGGCTGCTCAATCTTGGCCTAGTTCTCGCAACATCCTCTTCATTCGCAAGCTCCTTTTGGCTTTCTTCCCACTCGGCCCAGTCTTTGTTTATATTCGATGAAATGTTTGATTATCCCCTGGAGTTCCTCATCTTCAGGCCCACATGCGTAGTGACTTACTACATTCGTTGTCTCGATCTCTCTTGTAATCTTGGCTGGTACTCTTCTCAACTTGAACACGAATTTCTCCATCCTTCCTATGAAATTCTGGCATAGAACCATTCTGTCAATGGAATCACAATTGAAAATTTTTGTGACTTCTTCATCGCACTTCACCAATTCTTTGAAATTCTCTTTAATTCATTCTTCGGAAGTGTTAGAGATATTGTATAGTGCAAACATTAGATATGTTGAATATAATATTATCATGGATAATATTATTATAATGTGAATGTAATATTGCATATAGTAAATAGTATTTACTATATGGTAATTAGTGAATTAGTAAATTAGTAATTTAGATAATAAAACAATGAGATATTGTTTTATCATCAATGTTGTTATTAATAGTTGAAACAATTAGGGTATATTGGTTTCATATGCAACCAAATATTGTTGTGAAGGTTGTAGGTAAAGATAAAGAAATTGTTATGAGAGTTGTTACTATACAGCTCCTATATAATGGAGTGCATAGCTATGGGAAAATAAGGAGAGTTAATAGAAAAGAATTAAAGCTAAATCTGTGCTCCTACCCAACATGAAGAGCATCGATATTTTCATTGAAGAACTTACAATGAGCAACATCAAATTCTTCTGAAATATCATTCAAGGCATCTGTGATTTCCAATCATTTATCATCTAACGTTTTAATCAGATCATGTAGTATCTAACACCTAAATTCCATAGCTTTTTGATACTCAAATAACTTGGAGGCATCATCGATCACTTCTTCTTGAAGGAGCAAGTGGAATCCTTTGCTCTAATCTCACTCCATGTTGCCAGATTTAAATTTAGATTATTATTTTCTTCTGAAAAGGCTCATTCATTTTACAAATAGTAAATCTCCCATCCTGCAGATCATTATAAATTTAGACAACCTCCTTGATTAAAGGATTATCTTCTTGCAATATCCGTTCTATCCACCCATTTACTAATCTCCCTTTCGGCCTAGCTTTTTGAGCTCATAATAAGAAAAATAATCACCGGTAGCTAAATCTGTCATTGTCGTAGTAGATGAGATTTTAGTAGATGGAATGGGTTTTGTTACTCTCCATAGCAATGTTTCGATATGTTCGACCTTAGCCTTGAGATCATCCTTTGTGGCCTTAGCTTTTTCATATTTCACCATCGAGCCCCAAGAGCGAGTATGTACATCCTACTTATCTCCCTCATGAGTAGCCATTCCTAATGAAAACACGGAGATCGATAGTACTGCATTTGTGATTGTTTCCGTAGTCTTACCCTCAATAGGAGTAGCGACCTCTATCACCCATTCTCTAGATGGATTTACGGTTATATTTGTCATGGTCCTTTGTCTCTTAAGTCATCTCTTGGGTGTTTGCTCCAAAATGATGAGATCTATAACATCTCCCGAGAGGCACCTTATTTTTTTCTTGAGAGTCTACGAATAACCACTCTGGAATATATGATACTAATGAAGACGAGAGCAATAGATGCAATACGATACATGAGTCAAGGCAAGGGCACTAGAAACATTGATTGTTGTTTGGATAGAAGTGGTAGAAATGGATGGAGTGGATGTGAGTACAGCAGTAGGAGTTGACACAATTATATTAGAGGATGGAACAGAAGGAAATGGAAGTGATAAAGGAAGTGGAGAAAGAATAGGTGACCCAATATTCTCTCCAACTGAGAGAGCTGGAAGGGATGAGAACACTTGGGCCATAAAGGGAGATGGGAAGGGAGAAATGATGGTAGAAGTGGTAGGAACTGATATAGGAAGGGACAATGGAAGAGAAGAAGGAACTGATGGGCCTTGTGAGGTATCGGGAGAATCACTGACTATGATCACTTCTACCACAGTTATTGCTAAAGGCATGGTCTTAGAAATAGGATTCTTGGGAAGAGATGAACCACCAACAAAAATGAAATTTTCCTTAGAACTGTAGGGGTTTTCGGATCAATCATTTCCCCTTTATAGGTGTGTTAGACTTATGACCTGGTTGAGCTCCTATATTTGTAGTCCGCTCAACTCCTTTGGGTGTGATTCCAAAAGTAGTTGACTAGTTGTAGGTCCTCTAAAGAATGGGACCTACCATCTCTTTCGTATTGGAACATTCTTCTATATACCAATCAATCCATGGCAGTGGTTGATTGGCAACATCATCATTCTTGTATGCTTCATCCAAAACCTCACCGTCATCTTGCATGTCTTTCTGGCACATCAACTATCCCATATTTTCGAACTTCTCTCAAATCCGACCTCTCATAATCTCTCTGTCGGATGATGTATTCATCCGACAATGGACCTAGATATCCTCTAGTTGGGGCATGTGAGCATTGGAAGGTCCTGTTTCACCAAAATTTCCCTAATAGTCGAAGCTGGTCCGTGGATTAAAAGTTCGCAAGGTTACTTCAGCCATCTTTGCATCAACATTTTTGGCCTTGTGAATATTCAGAAAGTGTACCTTCCAATCGAAATAAGGAAATGCATTCCCACTTTGTGACGCTTGTTTTGGATTCAATGATAATCCAATAACTTCCGAACCAACTCCAAAAGAATTCATTTATCTGTAGGACACCTTGGCAATTTGTTAGCGGAACCTATTAAACCTAGAATCCAAATATAAGTGAAGGTAGGGAGGCGAAGGTAGATTGCTCCCCACTCCCGCACTTCTTTGAAAGCTTCGTCAAAAATCCTCCGATTGTACAATTCCTTGTCAAAATGGTAGAGCATGACTACAAAGAAGGCATCATTTATCCTTTGAAAATGTTTGCTTCCCTCATTTAGGGTGAGTAGGGGATAGAAGTTATAAATTTGGGTAGTGGCGCGAATGCCTTTAGTATTCGGTCTAGAAAAGTCTCCCATGGAAGAAACAACATAGAATAGAAAATATGTCATGTAGAAAGCCTTTGTAGTCGACACCCTACTCAACTGGTAGTAGATAGAGCTATTGATATGCTCTCCCCACTTGATAATCTCTTTGTTATTTTTATAGTGGAAATGTATAAAAAAATCCACTCTTGGAATTCCCTTGCAGACGGAAGGCTCGAGATACAACTTAAAAGCACAATGATATCATTGACTTCCTGGATGAATTTTTCCCTATACAACATCTTTGGTAGCCTAACCATGCTTTTACCCAAGTAACTCTTCTTCAAAACTTTCGTGCATGATTCGACATCTTTGTCCCAATGCTCTACTGCTATTTCTGGTGAAATGGCAGCATAATCTCCAATGTCGGTTATCTTGAGCAGATCTTCAAAAATTCGGGGTCTATGCGAATGACCACCTTGTCATCGGCATCTTTGAATGACATAAAAATGCATCAAAGTGAGCAGTGCAGCTAGAACAAACTCTGGACAATGTATTGAAGTGGGAAAACCAGTAGCAAGGACGAGCCCACTGTCATAGATGGCCTGCATCCATGGATTTTTGTTAGAAGTGTTCACTTTGTCCTAGAAATATGGAAAATCAATTTGACCTAAGTCAAATTATCTCCTATATTGCCTAGGTCGAAAAAGACAAGTAGGATTAAGGGCAACTCCAAGGAACGAATACTTCATCTTCTCTTTTCCCTTTGAAGTGGAAGTAGACATCAAGTTCTGAATTTTGAAAGCCGAAGTTGGAGAAATTCTGAAAATAAAATCCCTGAAAACCAGAAAGAGAAAACTCTGAAATCCTGCAGATGAAAGCTATGAAAGAAATATCCGAAGTCAAAAGTTCTAAAATCCTAGAAAGTATGAAGTAAAAATTCTCCAAAATTCCAATCTGGAAATCTACGAAAAGGAATTCTCTCAAATTCGAATCTGCAAATTTCTAAAAAATTCTCCGAGACTCTGAACTACAAAGTTCAAACAGTTCTCGAAAATTTTTCCCAAAAAAAAATTCTTTGAAAAGACAAACAATTGATTTTCCAATGGAAACAAGAAAAAATACCTTTCCAAACAATACTAATTCCCAAACCCTAAAAAATGAAAATTGTTAAGAAGGGATATGGAAAACTCGAGAGGATCCTAAAAACAATGTTGCAAACTTGAAAAAGACTCAAAATGCAAGGCATGGTGAATAAGGGGGTTTCCATTGTGAAAGAAAACACAGAGGGAAACCAAGGAGAAAACCAAACGAGAAAGAAACAAAAAAATTAATACCTTAAACCAAAAATAAATAAACAAATCATCATACCTTGAAAATGACGCCGCAAAGAACGAGAAAACGAAATGTCGAGTAAACTTGTCAGGTGAAAATGACAGTAAAAAAAAGAGTTTAAATAGAAATTCCAATATTAATAGTGAAAAATTTGATCCGTACGGGTTGGTGAAGAATTAATTGCTAGGAGAAACTCCAAAATTCTCGAAACCGAAATTCCAAAATTTCATAAATTCGTGGATTTTGAACTTGAGAGATTTGGGGATGAAAAGAGAATTATCAACGGAAAGTTCGAAACCCTGAAAGTCTGAAATTTCAGACTTTCAGGGTTTCAGACTTCGGAGATTTCGGAGATTTTTCTCAAAAATACAACAAAAAGTTCCGACATCCAAAAGCCTGAAAGTCTGAAATTTTGGACTTTCAAGTTTTCAGACTTCAAAAATTTTGAATCAAAAATCGCCAATTACTAAGTGAAAATTCCGAACCCCGAAAGTCCAAATTTTTAGAATTTCGGGATATCAGACTTTAGAATTTTTAAATGTGATTCCAAGTCCAAGCAGTTAAACTCTGAAAGAGAAAATCTCCGAAGTTTGAAGTCTAAAAATTTCAGACCTTGGGACTTGGAGGAATTCACTGTACAAGGGATTTCTCAAAAAAAAAATTGTTTGACCACTTTTTTGACATATTCTTCTCAAGGTAGATTAAATTGCTAACATTTTTGGTGACCTCCAAGGAATGCTTGCCTGCTAAGCTTTTTAGACTAGTAGCCTTAAGTAAAACATTGGGCCAAGGAGTCCTAAAGAGAAAACACAAAAAAAAAAAAAAAAAAAAAGAACAAAAGAAAAACATGCAAAACGAAAAATAAAGCAAAACGATGTGCAAAACACTTGGAGGAAAAGACAAAACAATGTACAAGGTGGAACAATCTCAAAAGAAAGCCTTGAGATGTATCCCATTCACATGAATGGTAAATTCTTCTCCATTGAGTCCTGGATAGATGAAATGTATTCTCCTCTTTACAACTTGTAATAATATACGGCCCCCTCCGAGAGGGCATCCAACTTGGCATGCTGCACTGGTTTAGCTCGGTATTCATCCCACTTAAGTACCAAATCTCCTTATTTGAATAATCTATCGGTAGCTTTCTTGTCGAAGGATTTTTAACACGAGTCGATGTTGTGTGAGTGTATGCGGGATGTGTTCGAATTTCCTCCAACTCCATGAGTTCAAGCAAATCTCACCGTAAAAGCATCATCCTCCATAATTTCAAGCCAATAGGCCAAGTCCAAAGAAGGTATTTCCAAGGAAAGTGGGAGTTTTTCTTCTCGTCCATGTACCAGCATAAAAGGTGAAACCCCAATGGCCTTTTTAGGCGTTATTCGATCTTCCCACAGAGAAACGTTAAGCTGCGTATGTCAAGTCCTTCTATTGGCCTCCATCGTGTGCTTGATGATCCTTATCGATTCTTATTCACGGATTCGCCAACCCGTTTCCTGTGGATAGTAGTTAGACGAAGTCTTGAGATAGAACCCATTCTTGACGGCCCATTCACTTATTTTTATCCCGAGGAACGCCATTGCATTGTCAAAGATAACAGTAAATGGAACATTGAACCTTGTCATGATATTCTCCAAGAATTCAAGGAAAACTTTTTCATTGCTCTCCTTCAAGGCCACTACTTCTATCCAACGAGTGAAATAATATGTTACAGTAAGAACCCATTTATTTCCTTCACTGGATGGAGGATTGATCATTCCAATAAAATCTAACCCCCATCAAACAAAATGTTGATCTACCCGAATGGGATGCAATGGGAGAGTTGCTTTAGCCTCTTCTTACCTAAAAAAAGAGCACATTCTTTACATTTCCTTGGCCAGAGATGAGCATCTTTGAACAAGTCTGGCCATTAATAACTAGCTCGCATGATCTTGGTAGCAATTGTACATGTTGAATAATGCCCTCCTGAAAGGCCATTATGAAATTCCTCCAATATCTTGCTCACCTATTTTGGCTTGATGCAATGTAGAAGAACACCATTCAAATCCTTTCGGAAAAAAACATTATCCACCATGACATACGAGAATAGTGGAGATGGAAAGTGCGTCGTTGGACCTTATTCATATTTGGAGGATATACCCCTGAGAGGAGGAAAGTTTCATTTTAGTCAACCAATCAATCGATCATTTCCTTCATCGTATTTAGAAGTGTAACATCTTCCACGGCTTAAGTTTCTATATCTCGTAGCCAAGTGGTGACATAAACATTTACCCCTTACAAGCTTAGTGACTTTGATGTGCACGTCATACTCCATTACTTTTGTGATCCAACCAATTGCACTTTTCATTCATTTATTTGTTCAACAAAAACTCTTTGACGCCTTGAGGATGAGAGACCATCAGTGTACTTTTTATTTGATAACATGTGCCGAATTTTTTCAGATCTTGAATGATGGTGAAGACTGTTTTTACAATGAAGGAATACTTAATCTCATATTCCTTGAGAAAGACTGAAAAATTTAATAGGTTGCTCCATCAAATCGTCTTTCTATTGGGTTAGAATCCCTGAAATACTTTCCTGACCTGCGAAGGCATAGAGAATGAAATCCTTATCAAACTTGGGATTTACCAGTGTGGGGGCCTGGGAAATGGTTGTTTTGATAGCCTCGAAGCTTTCTCTTCCTTCTTTTGTCCATGAAAATGGAATATTCTTTTTTAACATGGTTGTAAGTGGCTTGGCCATTGTTGCAAATTGGGGAATGAATCTTCGTACAAAATTAATGGTTCCCAGGAAGCTCTGGAGACCCTTCTTGTGACTTGGAAGAGATAGGGACATAATTGACTAGATTTTGGCTGGATCAATAGATATTCCTTCCATGGAAACAATATGTCCTAGCAAATTTCCCTCTTGAACTACAAAAATACACTTCTTAGGATTCAATGAGACCCCAAAGTCTCTACATCTTCGGAAAACCTTTTGTAGATGTGTAATATGATCCTCAACATGCTTGGAATAGATAGTTATGTCATCAAGGTAAACCAAGATAATATTATTGATGAGCCCTTTGAATGCCATATCCATAGCTCTCTGGAAAGTAGCCCTATATTGGATAGCCCAAATGGCATCTTGTTGTAAGCATAAGTGCCCCATTTAGTAGTAAATGTTGTCTTGAATTGATCAGATTCTTGGACTCGAATTTGATTATACCCTGAATATCCATCAAGTAAAGAAAACCTTTGAGCTGTGACACTTTGTTTAGAGAATTTTTCCATCGATGTGAAGAGGGTAATGATCCTCAATGAGGCACAGTTCAAATCCCTGAAGTCCATGCATAGTTGAATTTCTCCGTTCTTTTTTCTTACAGGTACCATATTGGCCACCCATGATGAATGCTTGATGGGAAAAATTATGCGAGCTTCGATGAGCTTGGTCGAGTCCTTCCGCATTAATGGTTCAAATTTTTGGATTGATTTATTCTACCCATGCATTGCATCCATTTTTAATCTTCCTAAGCGGGATATTTCCGTGGTCGGGATTCTTGTCTTTCTCGAATCGATCAATTTGGCCACCTAGGGAGTCTTCTCCGCGATCGGCGCCGACCCATATGGTCGGCGCCGATTTTCTAGGAGCGGCGCCGATTATAAAAGCAAGCCCAGAACTCAGTTCTAACGGCCGAAGAGACTACGGAAGAGAACGGAAGAGATTTCGAACGAGCGAAAAAAGCGAACAGAAGAGCGAAAGATACAGATTGAAAGAAAGAGAGATCTTCTTAGCATCAATTGTATCAAATTAGGGCAGATCCTGTCCAAATCAATCCCTGAGAGGAGCACCGTTACTCTGTCCCTGTCAGATCAGCGTCGCATCACCATCTATCATCTGGTGACCCTGTTCCAGTGTCTCGCCAACTTCGACACATCCAGCAGACCACATTCACCTTCCAATCCTCCAATCCTATCGCCACGATCCCCGATTGTTGATCTGCCTTGATTGACACTCGATCTTGTCGATCGGCGACGCGATCGGTCTCGGTCGAGCGCCGCCGATCATATCAGTCGCCGCCGATTAGACCCAGTCGACGCCGATTTCTCTGCAGACAGGTAAAAGGTCACAGGTAACACAAATCCAGTATTATTTCCCTGTTCCCTGTTTTCTGTACTTTCTGTCTGCTGTTCAGTTTCTGTTTTATTACTGCAATCAGAAAATCTAGTCTTTATTTACATCCTTTATCATGTATGCTCCTTTTCTTTATTGAAAACGTGGACTGACATCCGCCAAGGAAGCCCATCGCTTCCCGGACCCGCTTCTCGGGCAGTCCACCCATATATCTTCTAACGCCATCTTTTTCTGTCAAGCATCGGTGTTATGCAGGTTACTCGGATCTATTGTGCAAATTGCTCGTGTGCGCCCGTCTTGTCTACATCGGCTTCCTCATCCGTCTACATCTTCATCAGGTATCAATTTCATTGAGGTTTTTCAGGGTTCTTGTGTTTAGTTTGGTGCATTAACTTGGACAGGTAACAAACGCGAAATTCTTGATCTACATTCTGGCACGCCCGGTGGGACTTGAACCAAAGTCCCTTATTGGTAAGTTCACTTCTTTCCTAGTTTTGAACTTTGTTCCTTTTCTTCACTGATTTCTATCAGTCCTATTTGAGCATTTCTGTTCATCATTTCAATTTTGCTCTTAGGCGAAATCATTATCTTGAAATTTTTCTATTTTCTTAAAATAGAAGTTTTTCGTTTCGCCATTATCTGGATGTATCTTTCCGGATCTTGTTTGTTGTTTGCTTGATCCTTTCTTGCGGAGCACTTTGCTTGTTCGAGGGATTGTTCGAGGGGAAGAGCTCAACAACGCGCTTTTTGAAGTCCACACACCTTGGAGAGCTAAACCTACAGGTATTCCTCTTTTTCGGTGTTTTCTTCTTTTTAGGATTTCTTTGTTGGTTGTCTATCACATCCAAACACTTCAGTTTTTGGTGCTTAAAAAGAACCTAATCGCATTTGGGAAAGAACTTGTTTGAATTGTCTTCATCGAAATCAAACATTTCGTTTTAAGTGCTTAAAAAGAACCTTTTCTTTGTCATTGCTGCATGCTTTTTCATCTAGTCTTAATTAGGTTGGAGAATTGATCAAAATCGGTAGTGACACTATTTGATTTTTATTTTTCACCCTTGCACACAAAGCCAAAATCACTAGGTATAAAGCATTTAAACAAAACTCCTTCCCTGGCCTCGCCTACTTGGAAGTGATATCCAAGAGGAAGAGCCTACGCGGTACTCGGGCCGCGCTATAAATTCACGGAAGATTTTGGTATATATTGGCAAAGCACCCGACTCCCTTATCGCAGCGGTGTGTGAAGTGCGGGGGTAGGCCCCTATATCAAGCCACGTACCGGTCTTTTACTGAAGTGCCTTCGGGACTCCTCACCAAACATTACCCAAACCATCCTTAGTTTGGCTATCTGAGTAGTTCCTGTTCTAAAAAGCCTTCCCTAACATTTTCTTTTCTTAAAAGCATCAAAATTTAAAGGAGATAATCACTTGCGCTGCTTGAATTGTTTGTGCATTAGTTAGGACAATCTTCTTTCTTGCTTGTTTATGACGGTTATCACCCGGTCACAATCTAGGAAAATGGCCCAACAGGTTCCTTCTTCCTCCGAAATCACCACCAGCGTGGATGTTTCGGCACCCCTCCCATCTTCCTCGGGACCACTGTTAGTTGGTTCCCCCTCATGGTCGTATAATCCCTTCCATCAAGCCAAAACAATCCCATCACGTCCAGCTTCTCCTAGTCCATCAGAAATATCTTCTGATTCGGAGTCTATTCCTCGCGGAGATCCTGAATTTCAGGCTCTCCTTGATCGCAATCCGGTAGCCCTCATGGACTACCTAGTACACAAGTCCATTCGAATATCTGATCAAGGACCACCAATCCAACAAGTGTACGATTATCCTCGTGGTTCATCCCAGGCCTATGTAGAACAGTTTTCATCCTCTCTCTTGCCTCGAGCCACGGAGAAGGGCGAGGTCCCTATGCCTCCCTTTTCTCTTCCACCTACCATGTCGACTAATTCTCAATTAGTCTTACCTATCCCTAACACTGCAGTTACCTCGAATATTCCACAACCCATTTCTGAGAGGTCTTCTGCCCTTGCTATAGTAAATGCGTCTGCACATCCGCACATTGCCGTCAATTCGTCTATGCCCTCTATCGTTTCTCAAGGTCAATACCTCTTCATGAGTCAACCCCCTCCGAATAGGCAGTTGGCTCCTACTTCTCGTCCTCTAGGGGGTCTTTCTTCCAATATTCCAGCGACTGTGACATTCGCCCATCCTCTAGTATCGGCACCCTTGATACCTAATTCGGCAGTAGAAGGCCCCTTTCAGGTCTTGTTCCCCAACATGACCAATCCAACCAACACTCATATTCCTCAATCTATCCCGATCCAATCAACAAACATAGGAGTCCACCAATCACAGGCTCCATCCGTCACCCAACCTTTATTTGCTCAACCACTTATTATCTCGCAGCCTGCCTATACGCATGTTTGCCTCACAAAGAAATACCCCACCCGGTGTCACCCAGAACACCTGGTTATTCCTCTTATCATCCTATCCAACAACAGATGAATCCCCCATCGACACCTCAACAACACCCACTACTTGCTTCTCATATAGGACAAACCAATGTACCTCCTCCCCAATCGGATGTGGTTCAATTTCTCTTCAAGAAAATTGCAGACTTGGAAGCCTCCACAAAAGGAGCCCGCCCTTCATACTCCTTTGAAGAAGTATGCAATGAACCCATTCATCCTTCGGTGGCTTTTAAGCCTTATCCTCCCCAATGGGAACTTCCCAAATTTTCAAGATTTCATAGTCGGGAAGACCCCCAACAACATCTGCGAGCATTCAAACATGCTTGCTATCTCATTGTCCAAGATCAGGAGCTCATGCTCCGTACCTTTCCTATGTCTCTAGCGGGTCCCGCTTTGGACTGGTACAATAATATTCCTCAACATTCATTATTTTCTTTCTCTCAATTGGCCCAAATGTTTGTTGAAAACTTTTCAATAAATATTGCCCATAAGATCTCAATCACAGATCTTTACAACATTCGCCAATTCGACGATGAGTCTATTGCAGACTTTGTCGCTCGTTGGAGAGGGATAATCAACCAATTGTCCTTCTCCCTCCCTCAATCTCAACAGATCGAGTTGTTCACCCGATCTTGTGCTAGTCACATTTCTTCCACGTTAAGAATCCAAACTTTTCATACTTTCGAAGAAGCCTTCACGATGGCACGCAAACTCGAATCTCGTGCCATTGAACAAGGAAAACTAAAACTTCGTTCCAAGTCTAAACCCGATTTTTCTCGGTTCACCAAACCAAATTCTTTCCCTCCTAAAGATAAGAATCAAGGGTCCACAAATACTATCGTATTAAAAACATCAAGAACTGATAGTACTCCTAATCAACCACCACGAAGAGACCCTTCGTCTGCTCGAAAAGGGGCTTCATCATCTCGATCCTTTGCTCCCTTGGGGGAATCCTATGCCTCTATCTTAGAAAAAATGTTGGAAGTTCGCATGATCGAACTTCCCCCCATTAGGGACATTGATGAAAGCCGAGAACGTCCATTCTGGTTTAGGGAAAACGATTTCTGTCATTATCACAGAACCAAAGGTCATGACATTGAACGATGTCAGACTTTCAAAAATCTTGTCCAAAAATTCATTGATAAAGGCGAGCTTATCCTGGATAACCCAAATGCTCCCCCAAATCAAGCACTGGACGTTTTTAAACAACCCTTCCCCAATCATGCCCCAAATCATAATTCTTCGGAATCTCAAAAACCAAACACCCATATTATCAACGTCATTTCTACTGAAGAATCCGCTTCGGAAACCACGTCATCTACAAACACGGCAATCGAATCAGAACCCTCTCCCACTTCACCAATCACTGAAAATCCCCCATCTTCCGATAGCCCACCTTTGAATATTCCTACATTGCTAAGCACGGATTCATCTCTCTCCGCTCCTTCGTCCGATCTTCCATCCATACCCGAGACAGTGTCATCCTCATCTGTCTCATCATCAGACATTCTTTCAATGCTCGAGGCAATCACATCCCTCCGAGTTTCCACTACGGACACATCTACTTCCGTTGCTCCCATTCCCGCCGCAACTATGCCTTTGGTGAATGTACCCATAATTGTGCCGACTTCGACGGAAGTGTCTTCGATCTTGACCCTTCCTATCTCTTTTCCAACTACATCAGAAGTTCTCCCTCCGCAAGGCACTCCTTCTTCATCACTCCCTTCTCCCATCAATAGTGTTACTTCACCTATTAAGGAAAAATCAAAAGAAGTAACACCGACACCTGCACACTCGATTCCTCAACCTAAACCGCGACAACCAAAATCTAACACTACACCATCAGTACCTCCCCACTTGCTTCCTCCGAAAAGGTTACAGTCACCTTATGCCGTGGAAGTTGTCACCATCCCTGAAAAGGGAAAACCCATATTTCGAACCATCAAGACCCTTGGTGCTCTTCCACAAAAATCTCTCTCCACGCCTCATAAACGATTGGATTTGCCCGTTGAGAAGGCGTCTTCTTCTACACATCCATCAAAGTCATCATCTTCTTCTTCATCAACACCCCTAAAAGTAGACTTACCTACCAAAAAGATGCCACCTCTTCCATCAAGATCCTCATCTTCGGTACCAACAACCAAAGCACCCTATCTTCCTCCAATTTCACCTACTTTGGGGGCTTCTTCCTCTTCTAAACCGACATCATCTAAGTCATCAGTAAATTCAACCAAACAACCCCCTTTGTCTCCAAAGACCACAAAATTTATCACATCTCCATCACCTTCAAAGTCTATTTTAGGGGCTCCTCCTCCACCAAAGTCAATCATGTCTCATTTACTCCCATCCCAAGCACCCAAGACTGCTCCTCCAAATGTCCAAACAAATAAGAGGATTCCTAAACAGACTGTTCAACCTAACATGCAAGTTCTCTTACCTCGGCAGTCGATTAAGGTAAAAGAACCATCTTCATCATCTCTATCCTCCTCTTCGTCTACCGGATTCTATACCGAAATCCTTCATCAACTTATCCAATCTGCATCTATAACCCTTCCTCCGATTAAACCTTATAACCCCAAAGGAGTGAAACCTACCTGGTTTAACTCTGATCTGATTTGTGCTTACCACCGTACTCCAGGTCATGACACTGAGGGATGTAAAGCTCTTCAAGCCGTTGTCAAGAACCTTCTGGAAGAAAGTGACCTCTTGCTGGAGGAGGAACAAGTACCTCCTGTCACCCTAGCCTCATCCGAACCTCAACCATCCATTCAGACCTCTAGTGGTTCCACTCCACTTGATCTCCCTCCTTCCCAAATTGACACAATCCATATCGCCACTAGAACCCAACATTATGATAACCCATCTTCATCTTCAACATCTAGACCACGGGTTGTCATTTCTGCAGCCCCTGAAGGCGTGTCTCCTTCCTCATCAGCCCCACGACCCAAGGTCTCCATTCGTGCTGCACCTCGGGCTCAAGTTCCCGTATCCGTTGAGGAGAGTGTTATGAAACAACTCACCCAGGCTCCGGTCAAAATGTCTCTTTTTGACCTCATCCAATCCTCCCCACAACATCGCCAGGCTCTAATCGATAATCTGCGTCGCATCGCAGTAAATTCCGATGAGCCCCAACCCTTCGAGTTAGTTGTTGGACTGAATGGACCATCAACCGCCATTTCTTTCGAGGATTCGGAAATTCCTCCTCTTTCTTCAGAGGATTTGGAAGCTCCCCTTTTCATCACAGTCCAAATCAATAACACTACCCTAAAACGTGTTATGATCGATAGTGGAGCTGCTCTCAATGTCATCTCCTCCCACACATTCGAACAACTTAAGTTACCGAAGAATGTGGTGTCACCCCCACCTTTCGCCCTTCGATCATTTAACGATCAGCTAGCAGTCACTTTAGGAACTGTGGTCTTACCCATTCGAGTAGGTAAGAAGCTGCTTCATGAACTCTTCTATATTGTCGAAGGAAAGTTCCACTATAACATGATCCTCGGACGCTCCTGGATTCGCGCAATGCATTGTGTCCCATCCACCCTCCATCGATGCCTAAAATATCAATATGAAGGCAAAATATATACTCATCCAGGAGATCCTTTTCCTTCCGCACAATGCGACATGACCACACGATCTGCCCCTTTAAAAGAAAATCTATGTTCTCCGGACAGGGCCTCATCTTCTTCTATACCTGCAACCAAACTACCGGATTTACAAAATCTGGAAGAGACATTGCAGCGTTTCTCACTAGGAGAGCTTCCTCTCTTTTCTTTCGATGCCCATCTCAAACCTAATGAGTATGGTAGACCAGACAAACAACCTGAATATCAAACAGGTCTCGGTCGCATCGTCACCATTGGTCTGCCCAATCAACAGACCAATTTCATCTACGGTGGTCTTGATACACCTCATTATCGCCCGGATTCTCCTCCTAGAGCCAAACCTTACCTAACAGGGTTTGATTATCTACAGAATCCCACGTTTGCAAAAACTTATCTATATCGATGCGCGTGGAAAGGTTTTGGCCTTGGAAAATACGAACAAGGTATACATGACCTCAAATCCATTCCCACTCTCATGCCACATCAAAAATTTGGTTTGGGATTTAAACCCATTTCAAAAGCCACCGTCACTATTCTTGATGAACCTCTTCCTACTGAAGAACCACCTTCCCCCACTAAATCAGAAGCATCACTTGATGTGGATGACGACATTTCCATCCCACCTAACTTTTTTTTTTGATCAATACCATTTCCTTAGGGCCGTTAGTCTATGAGACTAACAATCGGTCCACTTCTATACCATTAATCTTCCCTGAAATAGTTGGAGACGACTCTCCTACTATCAACACTATCCACTGTGCGGATGACGATTCTGTCCTCACCTATCTAGGGGCAGAGGATTCATATCTTCCCAAAACCATTCCTTCTGACACGTCTACCCTTCTCAACGAGGCCACTATCGACCTTAATATAGGGACTTCTGAAGACCCTCGCATCATTAAGGTCGGCCAATCCCTTAATCCACAAGAATTAGGGGACTTTACCACTTTCCTTTCCAAACATCGTCAAGCCTTTGCTTGGTCATATGAAGATATGCCAGGGCTCGATCCCGATATTGTGGTCCACAATATCGTTACCATTCCCAACATCAAACCAGTCAAGCAAAAATTGCGTAAAATGCACCCTAGAGTAGCCCTTCTTGTTAAAGAAGAATTACAACGCTTGCTCTCGGCTGGCTTCATCCAACCCATCGATTATCCGCAATGGGTGTCCAATGTAGTACCAGTAACTAAAGCTACTGGGAAGATTCGAATTTGTACCGACTTCCGGGATCTTAATCTTGCCTGTCCCAAGGATGATTTTCCTCTTCCTAATATCGATCAACTCGTAGATTTAACTGCGGGTCATGAGATGCTTTCTCTTATGGATGGTTTCTCTGGATATAATCAAATCCTCATCGCACCAGAAGACCAACATAAGACTTCCTTCATAACTCCTTGGGGGACCTTTTGCTATCGTGTCATGCCTTTCGGTCTTAAGAACGCCGGAGCAACCTATCAACGAGCAATGACGTACATCTTCCATGACCTCTTACACAAAACTGTAGAGGATTATGTTGACGATCTCCTCGGCAAATCCAAACGCCGTCAGGATCATCTTTTCATCCTTGCACCTCTCTTTGAGAGGCTTATCCGCTTCTGTCTTCGTCTAAATCCATCTAAATGCGTGTTTGGCGTCCTCACTGGTAAACTTTTAGGTTTTATCATTTCCATCAGGGGTATTGAAGTAGACCCCGCAAAAATAAAAGCCATCCTTGAGATGCCTCCCCCGTCTAACTTAAAGCAACTCCGCAGTCTCCAAGGACGTCTTCAATCAGTGCGTCGTTTTATCTCCCAATTGTCGGACCGTTGTCAACCTTTTCACCATCTTCTCCGTAAGAATGTTCATTTCAAATGGGATGAGCATTGCCAAAAGGCCTTTGATGATCTCAAAGCTTATCTTCTTTCTCCACCCGTGCTTACACCTCCACGCGAGGGGGAGCCTTTCTATCTTTATATCTCTGTGACTGACCATGCTCTGGGAGCCATGATCTCGCATCGGGACACTTGTGGTAAAGAACAAGCTGTCTATTACATCAGTCGCACCCTCCATGAGTATGAGGCACGTTACTCCGAGGCTGAAAAACTATGTGGCGCTCTCTTCTTTGCAACTTCTAAGCTTCGTCATTATCTTCTTAATCACAAAACTTACATCGTCACAAGTGTCAATCCACTTAAGACAATCCATGCAAAGCCTTATCACAATGATCGCATCACCCGTTGGCTTATGCTCATGACAGAGTTTGACCTCGAGTTTATCCCGCAAAAGGCTATCAAGGGTCAGGTTATTGCAGATCAACTAGCTAGTGCTCCTCTTCCGGACACTCGTGACCCCCTTGCTCAGTTCCCCGATGAATTTATCCAACAAATTGATTTTGGTCTATCTCCATTTAAAGTAAAACTCTTCTTTGATGGATCCAAATGCCAGCAAGGGGGAGGTGCGGGTTTCGTGATGATTCCTCCTTGGGGTACGCCTATCCCAGTCGCACACAAATTAAACTTTGAGTGCACCAATAATATGGCTGAGTACGAAGCTCTTGTCTTAGGTCTTCAAAATGCCGTTAATCTCGGCGCTCGTCATATTGACATCTTCGGTGATTCTGAACTCATCGTTAATCAGGTCACGGGTGTCTATCAATGCAAGAATGATATCCTTCAAAAATATCGTGACATCGTTCTTGCCCAACTCCAATCTTTCGATAAGTTCACTATCCAAGCCATTCCGCGTACTGCAAATCGATTCGCGGATACCATGGCCTCTTTAGCCTCCCTTATCCCGCCTTTTACCGAAGACTCGCGTCTTTATGTGGCTGTGCAACGATTGGATCAACCATCTTATCTTGGGCAACTAACGTCAATCAATGCTGTCACAACCCATACTCAGGATGAGTGGTATCAACAGATAGTTGATTATCTATCTCATTCGGTCCTTCCTCCAGATCTGACTTCCAATGGTAGAAGATCTTTTGTCCAACGCGCCAATCGCTATACTATCCTAGGTGGGATTCTTTACAAACGCGGCTTTGATGGTATTTTGCTTCGATGCCTCAAAACCCATGAATCATCTAAAGCTATTCAGGAGGTCCATGACGGTATCTGTGGTGGACATTTTAGTGGCTTAGCTGTAGCCAAGCGTATTTTACGTTTGGGATATTATTGGCCTTCTCTTAATCAAGATTGTTGTGAATACACTAAGAAGTGCGTTAAGTGTCAGCAACATTCCAATCTCACGCACATCCCTAGTCAGGCTTTGCAACCTGCGGCGGATTTGTGGCCTTTTTCGCAGTGGGGTCTTGATCTTATTGGTCTCATCAATCCTCGTTCTTCACAGCGTCATCATTCTATCATTACTGCCACTGAGTACTTTACTAAGTGGGTAGAAGCTATCCCTCTTTCTTCAACAAAGGCTAAACCCATAGTTGATTTCGTCTATCAACACATCATTTGTCGCTTTGGCGTTCCACACAAGCTAATCACAGATAATGGTAAGTCCTTCAAAAACGCTGATTTGCAGAATCTCTGCAACGCTTTCAATATCAAGCTCAGTTTTTCTTCTCCATACTATCCTCAAGCTAATGGTCAAGCCGAAGCTTCCAATAAAACTTTGCGTAATATCCTCGCAAAGGTAACTAGTCGAGCTGGTAGGGATTGGCATCTACATATCCCTTTCGCTCTCTGGGCTTATCGGACTAGCATTCGTACTCCTACTGGTGCTACTCCCTTCTCTCTCGTCTATGGGTCTGAGGCCGTTCTTCCTTTAGAGGTCCAAATCCCATCTCTCCGTGTTTCTCTCAGAGAATTTGTCTCCGATGAGGATTATCGTCAAAATCGTCTAGCACAACTTGAATTATTAGATGAGCGGCGTCTTAACGCTCTTGAGCATCATCAAGTCTATCTCGAGCGTGTCAAGCGTGCTTATAACAAGCATGTGCAACACCGTGACTTCAAAATTGGTGATCTTGTTCTTAAAGAAAATCAAAATGTCACTACACTCGAAAGGAGTCAACGTGGTAAGTTTGCCCCCAACTGGATGGGCCCCTACATTATCACTCATAAATATGGGTCTGGGGCCTATCGTTTATCCTCCATGGATGGTGTCCCTGAAGCGGAACCTCTTAATGCCTTGCATTTACGGCCCTTCTACTGTTAAAATCTATCTTATACAAATCTAGTCGCAACTCAGATCTTTCATCCGTCCTAGTAACCAGTCATCTACTTTCGTGGTGATTTGAAATTGTGTGGTTCTCCGCCTATTGCCTCGTTTACCTTAAATATGAGTATCGCGGCTCTACTCATTGCACGTTTCTTTTGGATATGTTCCTCCTCATGGTAGGAATACCTTAATCACCACTTCATCTGTCCCAAGTACTTATCTTAATCGGATCTGCTCGGGGCAAGAGTACATGTTCTTCCATGTTCTCTTCCCCTCCATCTGATCTATCTAGGTCTAAACTCAGCTTCTTCCAAAAAAGTTTCAAAAAAAAAAAAAAAAAAAAAAAAAAAAAAAGAGGAGAAAGATGCTATCCAAAAAGATAGACTGATCCCTCGAAGGACAGCTATCCATATATTATCAAGTGAATCAAAATTCTAAAAAAAAAAAAAAAAAAAAATAGACCATACCCTCGAAGGATGGCTATCATTAAAATTCACAATACAGACCGCTCCCTTGAAGGACGGCTGTTTCTCAAAGAAAAATTCAAGGCTTCTTGTAATTAATCGGCCTTCCAGTCAGTTTATAGCATCACTGAAAGACTTCCCGCATCGATCAGTCTTTCCATATCAAGCAAACTTCCCGCATTGATCAGTTTGCCTATCTGTCAAAGTCATGAAGCTGAGATTTAGGACCTTTTGTTGATCATATGGAGAATCCTATTTCCCCACTATGGACATGTATTCTGTCCCTTGTAGGTTCCGACAAGATACTTACTTACTTTTCTTTCCATTTCTATCCTAGATCTGGTTTGCGACTAGTTAGTGTCAGGTTTATTTTAATCTTATATAGGACCTTGTATGCTTGGTCTTTCGGTTTCTTATCGGGATTTTATCTATGGTCGGTTGGAAGTCCGACTTATCATTTCCCTTCTTTTCCGAGTGTCTTCTCTTCTAGGTCACGGTTGTTCCCGCTTTCATCTTAGGCTCTTGCAAGGAGTATTCTCCATCTCTCTGTCTTGCATCCTGTTAAATTGACATTTCACATGTTAATTCAATCACAATTTATCTTCTATCATCTATCAAAACATCTATCTTTATTCATTTCTCATTATAATTACATCCATGTATCAAACACATTTATCTATCTATCCATCAAAATATCGAAAAGTACGTACATCTAAGGTACGTTACATCTATCTATATCTAAATCTATCCATCAAAATGCACATCCAAGATACATTATATCTATCCATATCTAATCCAAACATCAGACACATGTACCTCCAAGTTACATCATGTCCATCTATCAAAGTTCTATCCACATCACATATATCATTTATCAGTCTATATCTATCCAATCACATCTATTTCTATCATCTATCAGTCTATATCTATCCAATAATATCTATCTATATCCATCTATCCATGTATATCAAAACCAAAAAAAAAAAAAAAAAAAAAAAACATGAGTACAATTATATGCCAAGTAACGTGATCAATCTATATATATACATGTGTGTTTTTTACAAAAATGGGTGGCTTCTAATCGAGCCATCTATACAATGCCTTCCAATCGAGGCTACATCACTATACAAATACAAAAATCTCTATATAGTAAAATCCGAAGCGTGGAGGACACTATCTCCTCCACCCTCCTCTCCACCCGGCTGTCTCTCCTGGCCGCCGCCTACCGAGCTCGATGCACCTGCTGCTGGAGGTCTCGGCCCACCTCGATCTCTCCCAGTGCTCCCTCCGCCTGAGGCTCCGCTCGCTGTAGCCGTCCCTGCTCTCCTCCTCGCCCCATACCGAGGCACATCTGGGGCATGCTGCGCTAGGGCATCCTCATAATATCTCACCTCAAGCAAGAGAGGCGAGTGCGTACTTAAGGCTCACGGTGCCGGTGCTCGTAATGAAATTGCTTTGGTGCTCTTGAAGGCTCTTTGGCGCTGGCTGGTGGTGTCCCTCCTAGAGCCGTGCCCTGTGTGCCAGACTCTGATATGGCACCGGTCTCTCCGTATTTGGCCCTGAGGGCCTCCCTGTGCCGAAAATAGCGGTCCCGCTGCTGGATCGCTGTATCTCGCTCCTGGCGAGCGGTGTCTCTCTCCGCAATCAGGGAATCCCTCTCCTCTGTCAAGGCCCTGATCTCCTCTAGAGCTACCTGATGTGTCTGTATCAGTGTGGCATGCTCTCCCTCTAGTCTGTCTAGTGTCGCAGCTATGTCCTCCTCATCAGCATCTATCGAGGACGGGAGATGTCGTGGAAGCTCTGTGTCATACCACGCTGCGTAGCCCTCATCCACCCCCGCGTCATCATCACTGTCTGCGGAGGGTGGAGCCTCTCTCAGTGGGTCGGCCGGGATCAAAATCGGCAAATCTGTCTCTCGGCCATCCCGCCTATATGGCGTATATGTGGCCGGTACTGTCTGTACTAGACCAAACTGCCTCAGTATCCGCATGAATGGGACTCGCTCCCACATATCTGGTCTGCGACCTCTGACCACTCGGCTCCGTCTCAATGCTACCAAGTGGGCATCCTGACCAACCCATATCGGAAATGCCCGATATGGTCTCCAGATAACCTGATCTGGTGTAAGCGTCCTGAAACGCTCCGAGTACCACTCGGCTGATCTGCCTGTATCTCCTGCGGCCATGTCAGCCCGCCATCTCCGAAATCCATAATCCACACCCCCCACTGCTGCTGGCATCCACGGAAGCCCGGATGGCCTAATCACTGCTATGTGCTCATACGCCCAGCAATGGAGCACAAAGCTAACGTCAATCCCTGTCCTCCGACCAGTGAGTGTACATCCATAGCTCATAGTAAATCTGAGCTATCAGGGCATCAGCGAAGGCAAAAATCTGTCTGTACTGCAAGATGTCGCACACGCAGTCTAGCAGTAGCAATGGGAATCTCCCACCTCCTGAGTCTGGCAAGGCAAAATAAGATATAGCCATCTGAATCAGGGCTATCCGCCTGCTCCGAGGGCTATCCTGTCTGTACTGTGAGGATATCCTCACTGCCCCAGATACTATCTCCGAGTCATCTGATCTGTCTCTGTACAATCGCACCAGGGCCCTCTGCTGCTGCTCTCGGGGTGTGATCTCAATCGGGTCCCCCGTAATCGGTAATCGGAGGATCCTGTATACATCCTCATGGGTGATAGTCATCTCACCCGTCCTAAACCAAAATGTGCACGTGTGGCTGTCCCACCGTCGCACTAATGCCCGCATGAGCTCCACATCCCGTGGCACTCGTCTGTAATATCTGAAACCCCCGAGCCCGGCTCGCTCTAAATGCTGCCAGTCTGCATCTGTCACATCCGGAAGGATCGTCTCCAACAGCTCAGGGATGGCATCCCTCATATGCAGAACCTCTCGTGCCTGCATCCACGACATCACAAAGCATAATTAGTCTCTTATTTCCCAAATCACATCTTCCAAAACCATAACATCCAAAACAAGAAGGAAATGCTAAACATCTTTCAATCGGCGTCGATTTGGTCAAATCGGCGTCGTTCATTCTAGTCGGCGCCGATTTCTATCAATCGACGCCGATCCAAACCAATCGACGCCGATTACAAAAATCGGCGCCGACTGCCTTGCCAGGCGTAAACCAGACCCTGGCCTCCCATATGGATGAAAAATCAAACAAAAAAAAAAAAAAATAATAATAATAATAATAACGACGAAGGGGTCGAAAATGATCACTTACCCCAGGTCGTGTCCTCCTGCGCTTCTGTCCGCTCCCAGAGGCTTCCATTGCGTTCAAATCTCAAATCTATCTCTCTCTGCATCAATCGTCACGTTGCAAATTAATCGTTTACGTTTTCCGTTCGCATATTTATATGCGTCTGGATTGGTCGGCGCCGATTTTTTTGGTCGACGCCGCTTTTTTTTGGTCGGCGCCGATTAGTTTAGTCGCCGCCGATTTTCCATCTCTTCTTGCCATAGTGTTGATACTTGGCTTTTTTGGTCTATCTGATCATTGTTGTGCGCTGAATGTTGCCTTTCGGCGCATCTTTTCGATATCATTGTCTATTTCGAGTTTGTTCCCTTTGCGTGGAGCACTCGCTTTTTCGTTTGGCCGCTTAGAGTTGCGCGGGTCTGTAGGCACTAACGTCGTCTCATGAGGAGACCGGCTAGTTTTCCCTACCAATGTGTCTCTTTAGAGGCTGACTATTTTGCAGTTCTCCTTGCGCTCGCGGGTCTGTAGGCACTAACGTCGTCTCATGAGGAGACCGGCTAGTTTTCCCTACCAATGTGAGTTCCTTAGGTGGCTCCCCTTGTTTTTTTTTTTTTTTTTTTTTTTTTTTTTTAATGCGTCCTCAATGATCAGATCTACTCCAGGCATCCGACTGGGGCATCCTGCATTTTTCATCTACCTCTTTCAAACTCGGGACCGTCTGTTCTATCATTCATCCCATCCCTAGTTTGAGGGGGATCGCATCACCACAATTTCTTCTCTTTTTCCATCCCTTTGTTTTTGTCTCATAACCTTGCTTATCGCAAGTTACTTGACAAAAAGGGGCAAAATGTAGGCACCTAAAATTGGTTACTCAATTTAGTGTCCCTCCCATCCGTTTACTTGCCTAGGTAACCTGGGGCACGTTTACGTCACCAACTATCCCCTTGGGATATTATCCAATTTGCAATTTAATAGCTTACTCCAAATTTAATTCATCCCATCACATCTTATCTATGAGTGATTAAATATTAAATATTTGATTACGCTTTTCCCCATGCATCTTAATCACTTATCCACCCCAAATTTATTCTACCCATGCATTGCATCCATTTTTAATCTTCCCTAAGCGGGATATTTCCCGTGGTCGGGATAAGTCTTGTCTTTCTCGAATCGATCAATTTGGCCACCTAGGGAGTCTTCTCCGCGATCGGCGCCGACCCATATGGTCGGCGCCGATTTTCTAGGAGCGGCGCCGATTATAAAAGCAAGCCCAGAGCTCAGTTCTAACGACCGAAGAGACTACGGAAGAGAACGGAAGAGATTTCGAACGAGCGAAAAAAGCGAACAGAAGAGCGAAAGATACAGATTGAAAGAAAGAGAGATCTTCTTAGCATCAATTGTATCAAATTAGGGCAGATCCTGTCCAAATCAATCCCTGAGAGGAGCACCGTTACTCTGTCCCTGTCAGATCAGCGTCGCATCACCATCTATCATCTGGTGACCCTGTTCCAGTGTCTCGCCAACTTCGACACATCCAGCAGACCACATTCACCTTCCAATCCTCCAATCCTCCAATCCCTATCTATCACATCCCCGATTGTTGATCGCCTTGATTGACTTGATCATCGATCGGCCGGCCGATCGCGTCTCGATCGGCGCCGATCACATCAGTCGCCGCCGATTAGACCCAGTCGACGCCGATTTCTCTGCAGACAGGTAAAAGGTCACAGGTAACACAAATCCAGTATTATTTCCCTGTTCCCTGTTTTCTGTACTTTCTGTCTGCTGTTCAGTTTCTGTTTTATTACTGCAATCAGAAAATCTAGTCTTTATTTACATCCTTTATCATGTATGCTCCTTTTCTTTATTGAAAACGTGGACTGACATCCGCCAAGGAAGCCCATCGCTTCCCGGACCCGCTTCTCGGGCAGTCCACCCATATATCTTCTAACGCCATCTTTTTCTGTCAAGCATCGGTGTTATGCAGGTTACTCGGATCTATTGTGCAAATTGCTCGTGTGCGCCCGTCTTGTCTACATCGGCTTCCTCATCCGTCTACATCTTCATCAGGTATCAATTTCATTGAGGTTTTCGGGGGTTCTTGTGTTTAGTCATTATCATGGATGGGTGGATGGATATTAGCCACCATCCTCTCATCAATATCATTGTCTCTTGCAAAAATGGACCGCATACTTCTTGAGAGCAATTGATTGTTGGGAAGCGAAAAGATCTTGAGTTTCGGTTTCAGATTTTGAAGGATGCCATTGAGGAGGTTGGACCTTCAAATGTTGTACGAGTTATCACGGATGCGGCTTATGTGTGAGGAAGCGAGCGAAGAGCAAGCTAGTGGAGCGGGAATATAGGCATATTTATTGGACTCCATGTTGTGTGCATGCCATGAGCAATGCAATGAAAGACATAGGGAAGATTCGGTGGGTTAATCGGAGATAGGAGTGATGCGAGAGATGTGCGAGAAGTTCATATGTAATCACCACACATCATTGGCACTTTTTCGAAATTTTTCGAAGAAGGAATTTTTGAAACCAATTGACACCCGCTTTGCATCCTATTTTATTTTGTTGGAGAGGATAACCGAGTTGCAGAGCCCTGCGAAATTATGATTATGACATAGGATTGGACTAGGTGGCGTGAGTCCAAGACGAGATCAAGGGAAAAGAGTGAAGGAAGTGGTGTTGGGAAACATTTTGGGTTGATATGAAATACATCATATCAAATATAGCTCCAATGTTTAGTGTCATCAAATATGGGGATTCTAACAGCCCCAATCTTGGTGAGATCTACGAGTGCATTGATAGCATGCTTGGGCAAATGAAGGCAGCTATTCGGGTGAGGGACCCCACTTTGGAGTTCTATAATGAACATATACCCATTATTCAGCGGAGATGGGAGAAGTTGAACACTCCTCTTCATATGGCTGCGTATGCACTAAATCCCAAATGGTATGTGGAGAGGCCAGGAAGAGTTGTCCCATTGGATGATGATGAGGTGAAGAAGGGCCTTATGAAGGCTTTTAAAAAATGTACACTCCACAAGAGGCTTCACAGATCAGAATGGAATGGCTTGACTTCATTGAACTCGATGGGTACAAAACATCAGCAAAGACAGACATGGTAACATTAGCACAGGAGAAACCAGTGAGTTGGTGGCGACTGTATGGGCTTCTAGGATTACTGCGACCACTTGCCATTCACCTCCTTTCCCTGTTTCTAGCTCCTCTGCCTCCGAGAGGAGGCTGGTCTCACGTATGGTTGGATACACTCTGTTAAGACGAATAGGCTTACCTCGTGAGAGCGGAGAAGCTTGTAGCTATACACGGTGCTTTGCGTCTTATAGATCATGAAGACACGAGTACAAAGCAGACTCCGGCATTACGGTGGGATGTAGATCACGAGGAGCCGAGGCGGCAAGTTCAAGAGGACAACACATGCGGCGAGGATTGATTGGGCTTACCTTTGAGGACGAGGATGCTAGTACCAGCGAGGAGGAGTTCATGGATATTGCTTCAGATGGAGATTCTGATTTTTAGGCTGATACTTGTAGTTGTCCTCTTTTTTTGTAATATTGACAATAGACAATTGTTGGTGTATTTGGCTATGAGATTAATGATATGAATATCAGCTATTGTCACTTCATCAATCGTAATTTAGAATGGTTTTACTTTTCTATTTTATAATATACTTGAAGTTGATATTATAGTATTAAGGAATGTATTTGATCATGATGTTTATGAGTTCAAGTTTCACCTTATTTAAATCTCAAATGGTTTTATTTCAGCTTATTTATATAATTTAGTGACTATATCTTTTTATTTTAAATATTTATATTTTTGTAATCAGCCGTCCCCCGCTGTCCCCCGCCATCCCCAAAATTTAGAAATTTTTGCCATCCGGAAACCCGCCCCACCGTCGTCCCGCCGTCCCGTCCCAGTAACATTGATTTATTCTCTTTGTCTAGACCATCAAAGCTAATTTTAAGCCTTTGGATTATATCGTCAGGCAAGAGGTTTTAGAATTTGTCTAATTCTAACTACAAATAACTCCTAGCACCACCAGAAACCTGGCAACCCAAAACTCGTAGAGAGGGATAATGCTCTATAGAAATTTTAACACTAGTTCTCGCTGAGTCGCTAGTATTAAAACCATTTTGTCACGACCGGTAACGATTAGAAAATTACCAAGATTCTAAACGACTCTGACTGCGAAACCATCTTGTCACGACCGGTAACGATTGCTGGTGATCTACAATCAAGAACCATGAGTGGGTGTTGTCCGCGAGGCGAACCCTAAGATAGTTTGTCAAACCCATGATAATCTTCACCAAAGAGATCCAGTCCTACTCGATGTTTTGCAACATCTATAGGTCTCCTCTTTTTCATCTCTGTCACCACAACAGAAAAATTTCTTTCATACAAATCATTGAAAAGTGGAAAATAATTTCATTAGAAAATTTACTGCAGTTGAAGTTTTGAGCTACAATCGATTTTGTACTAGAAAAACTATTAAGGTTAACTAACATCAATTAAAGAAACATAGTAATAATATTACTATCCGTAGTGGCCGAGTTCGTATACCGATTTATCTCAGACAGAGACGAAAGCTCTCTTCCAGTGATCCTTGTAACGATTTGGCATATGCTTTCTTGTCAATGTAATGAAGCTCCCAGTACCTTTGTTTGTTGTAACATAACGAGGAGCTCATCCAGGCACCATTTAGACACTACATATCCTCTAGAGAACATGGAATAATGCATTTTGAATGGTACCATATATTGAATCTCTTCCTTTTATCTCAGCTTCTACATTGAGAAATGTGTGGTATTGTTTCTTCTGAAGAGAAATATAAATTTGGGTACTGGTAGCCAGTGCTTTTTGAGATGTGGCTAAAGAAGACTTCATATAATTGTTGAGTGGCATGTGGCCCCAGCTCCTAATTTTTTTGTTGAACATCAATTTAACTGAAAACTTGTTTTTCAACAGATACTCACTATTTTTAAATTGATAAACAAACAAAAGAAAACAAAAACTCAAATAACCCTACCTTCTCTCGTAACACTTTTATACGGCTGAGCCTATCTCTCACGCACGTTTGCAGAGAGATAGGCGGATTTGAACCGCGACCTGCAAAATACAAGGCAGGAGGCCCACCACTCTGCCACAGCATTGGTTACTCAAAATTTTGAGTCTTTTTAATTAAATATTCCCCCCGCGAACGTGCGTGAGGGATAGGTAGATCCCTTTTATACATTTTCGTAATGCGGTACTTTATGGCTGCCAATAAGTTCAAATTATATAAGGGGAATTGAAACATCGAAATAACTTTCTTATAAGGGGAATTGAAATATATTTAAATAAGTCTATTAATGAACAATATTAAGTCAGGTAGGAAATATTCTTGTTGGGTATGTAGAGATGGTGATAATTGGATCTTATTGGGTGTATGTGTCGTTGTTTATTTCTTTTCTCCGATGTTATCTATATTTTATAACATTAATTAGACAACGGAATCATTAGTAGCTAAAATATGACCACAGGAGTAACACACATTTGGTATAATACTTGAACTATCGAGGATGAAATGCAAAGGATGAACAAGCTAACATGTGTGTTGGCCTTGAGCATCACTCGTTCAAAATTAAATCATGTGTAAAATGTAGTTTACATTAATTATGTAGGTCCTTTCAAAGTATTGGCAATCAACCTACTATTTTTATTGGATCATAAGTCTTCAAGAATCAAATTATTTTAATAACATATTTATCCATCATCTTAATCTATGTACAAACCTTTTTATCTATGCCCTTATTAATTTGTAATATAAAGAAATCAATCATATTTATTGTGACCAATATATATATTATGCTATTTGGAAACAACTTTAAAGTTAAAGAAAAATTCTTGAAATAACATTCCCATTTATTTAAAAATAAGGTACAATCCAAAATTATATTATAGTAAATCAAAAAGAAAAGAAAAATAAGAGTAATATTATGCCATTTTTTATAGTACTATGTGAATGAAGGTGATATGGATGAGTTTCATTCATACACAATATTTTGTTATTTTTTTTATTGCATGTGATCATGTCTTCGAATATAATTCCAAGATGAATGAGGCTCACATAAATTATGACAATTCAATATCCCGAACACACAATATTAGAAAAATCCAACGCCATAACCATACTTAATACTAAGTTATGGAGAATTTATTTTACAACATTACAATAGTAAAATTATCACCATTTCTTACGAGATCTATAAATTAAATTCAAGAGATGTTCACACTTTTAAAAATGACGAGTCTTATTACTAATTCTTTCTCCTCAATAATAATGAATGTAACATTTTACAAAATTCAATATCAATAACTCTACAAAACACATCTAAGAAACACTCTTCACTATAGTCACTAACAAATGAATCTACTCTTACTTTAAAAACATATCATAGATTAAATGACAAGAAAATTTATATATAGTTTTATCAAAATAAATTTACTTTCCTCAATATTTCCCAAATTTCAAACATGCCAATGAAATAGTGTCTTGTTGGCGAAATATTTTGTTGTGTTGTAAATTATGTGTTTCCACAAACGCTCATGGGGCTACGCCCCTCCTTATTGTGTATGGGGAGGCTCCCATTATTAAATGTAAACTATCATAATCCTATCTAATGTTTTGGGGTGGCCGAATAGGTCTAAGGATCACATAGGGACATTTCACTAAACTTGTGGAAAAGTGTTTATGTGGGGTACAAGGAAAAATTTGCAGCGGTGAGGGTGAAGGAGAGAAATTATGAAAGGTAGTGTTATTGACGTGAGTAGAAAGTAATAGAGTTCACACACAAAAGCTGGAGTAGCTCATCATTCACTTAGAGGAAAAGAAGGATGTAATTAGTGAGAGTCCAAAAAATTACATAGTGATTTAATTTAACTTGAAATAAATCTATATTGCGAGAGTAACTATTGTAAAAAATGATGTATAAATAACATAAATTATGAAACAAGCAAAATAACATGTAAATTATGAAACCCTAAGTGAGCAAGTAAGATAAGAAGACTTACCTAATTTTTGACTGCACAAGAAATGATCTAGATTGGCAAAAGTGATGAACATTCTATAAACACCATCATAAATGCTTGTTATAAATTTATGAACTCATGAATAATGCCAAATAGGGGCACCTTTAGTAGGATAGGGACGCTTAGGTGATAGTGAATGGATATGGGCACCTCTGATTCTTCAAATAATAACCATCTGGTTTCTGCTTTATGTTGTAAGGGTTTTGAGTTGTTACGTGTTGATTTCACGATATTCGATCTTTGATCATGAAAGGTACCTATAACATCTTTGTCAAGATAATTTCACTGCACATACCCACAAACCACATCAAACACTGAAAAAGTAAAATACATAATGGGGAGTCACATTGACCCAAATGTCCACCCAAAGAGTGAACTTATGACCAAGTTTTGCACTATATTTCAAACTACATATACTTCTTGTGTTTGTTAGAATAATGGACTCGGATTCCCTTATGTAAGTTGCACTTGATAGTGGGTTATAGCTAGAATGTAATAACGTAGTAGTAAATGTGGATGGAATAAAATACCCTTCCTATGCAATTTACGTAGAGTTTATACAACCCTTGTTCCTTGATTGAGTACTAAATGGAAACCTTTTTAGTGCTTTAATGCCTTTAACGCAAGCTTTGGTGATGATATTAATGCTTAGTGCTTGGTATTTATTTTTTAGAATTAACTAAGTATATATAGTATTACTTTGTTTGAATTTCATAATTAATTTGAAAGGCCAACCATAAGTGAAAAAGATACCCAAAAAGAGTGATTAAAGCTAAGAAAGGGTTAGAAGCTCCATGTAGGGATAGAACCACCTAGCGCTAGTTTCCTAAATAGGTGTAAGTATTTGAGGCCATAAAGGATAAATAAGTCAAATTGCGTTAGGGCTGTTCCTGGGCCCCTAATGTAGCTACCAAATCTTAAAGGCGTGTAGGCACGCATAGGTTGGAGAAAGTGCGCAAGATAAGGCGCAAAAGGAAGGATTAAAAAGCGTTCTTGGAGAACCAAGGACGTGCGCTGCAAAGCATAATTCAGGACTTTATTTGTTTTCAACCTTTTGTACATAACACATGAAGAACGTGTTCCATTTGGATAAGGTTCCATCCTGGCAACAGGGTGTCCTGGAAGGAATATACCTTGCAATAAGAAGATCCAAAAAGCTAATCATGACATGGAGAGGCATGCGCCTAGGGTGACCCACACCTTGACACTTAGGGCCAGATCTGAGGTTGCAGAGGAGTTTGTTAGAGCTCGATTCCAATTTATAAGGGTGCCCTTGGAAAAGAAAACATACGTAAGTGAGCTAGTGGAGCTCTACACAATTACTATGAGAACTATGGGATGAAATGGGTAGATGATTCTAGGAAGGATGTAATGGGGAAATGGGGAATGCAAATTTTGTTTCGTGAGTATACATGTATGGATCTAGATGTGGTGTATGATTGTGGTCTGCCACTCTGTAATGTTTTGGAGTAATACTATGAATGAATATGATAAGGTTACCACTACGTTTATATTAAGATATCCTTCTGTATTACCTACATGTTTTTACTATGATTTTGATCTTGTATGACCATGAACCTTACTTGAATGTTAAGTCTATTTGTGGATTTACAAACTTCCTAGTTCTATTAATTATGTTGTGTGTTTTGCTTTTATTATGACCGAAGAGGTATAGAATCCGTTCGAGCTCTATAGCTCCGTTATGTCTCGTTAATTCACTAATTCAAGATCATGAATTATTCCTTCCACTAAACTCACATAAAAAGAGAGACTTAGCTCCCTCTCACGCACCTCGAGTGAGCAGCCAAAGCCCCTTTGGGTGATTGGCCGGTCGCACGAGGTTCCCTTGTTCTTAGTGGGTGTAAAAATGACTACATCTTGGTTCCAATGCTGGGACCTCTTTTCAAAGTTGTAGTGGAACATGGCATAAATCATGGTCTGTGCGAGAAGTGATGATGGAGTGCTTAACCCTGGAAGGTGTTGAAGGTTGGTTTAAAATCACGGAGGATGAATTCACTCAGAGATTCAATACTGGACTTGGGTTTGACACGCGAAGATGGGTGGAGGACACTCTTTATCATGAGTTATACGAAACCTTCTTTTGTTGTTTGTGAGAGAGTTATTTGAATGACTCTTGGCTTATACATCTAGATCGGGGTGGTGTTATAAGTCACACCCTTAGACCCAAGAAACGTATCATAACTTGCAAGATGCTGATCTAACGTGGACCCATGCTATAGATCATTGGTGGAAAGGAGTATTGACTAGCTACACTCTAGAATACGTAATTTCCACGTATTCCTATCCCGAAGTTCTTGAGTTTGAGTTATTGTGGGAGCCCATAGGATCATTTCGAGTGCAATCCCCCTTGTGATCAAAATCTTGATGGTAATCATGGGTTTAGAGGCATTTCCTATGGCCGGCTAAACCACTCGAGTGCTTGGCGAGGAAGCCGGAGTTGAGGAAGGATGGTTGATATAATGACTTAAAAGGAAAGGGAGGAGAGACGGCTCAAGTATAATGAAGCATGTGAAAGTGAGATCGATAGCGGTATGGGATTATAAGTGGGTTATGGATCCAGACATGGTGGAAAGGATTTGAGGTTCATGTGAAGGATGTGGAACCCAAACAGTTTATGATACCCCATCTTGGTAATCATGGGAGATAAAACCTTGCGGCTTTTGATGAGAGTCCACCACATAGCGAAAGAAGAGTCATTGGTGTGCATCTTACTCCACCTAAAGCAACCAAACCTTGGCGCTTGGTTTGTTTGAATGAGGGAAAATTATAATTAATACATTTGATCTCAGAGAGGCAACCGATCGACGCCTTCGAGAAGACATAACTTATCGTTTGGGACTTCTATGGCTTCACACACTATTCCAGATTTGGTGGAATGTTTGGAAAAGGAACATATATAGCTGGTTTTGGAAGCGCGTTAGGAAGTGGTGGAGGAAATATGACGGGAGTGGTACTAGTTCATAAATTGTTGGCGCGTAATTTAGTGGGACGGCGAGAGCATTCGACACGACAAACACAAGGCCATATACCTAACCGGGGGTATCTAGTGGTGGAAGTGGTGGAGCTGGTGGCTCAAAGCATCTAGTTGGTCCGTGGTGGAGGAGGAAACACTAGAGGAAGCCAAGGGATGAGATCGGAGGACAAGGGCCTCAGCCACCTCCTCAAGTCTTTTTCGAGATGTCTCTACACTTCCAGATTACAGTGGGATAGAAGATGCCACAGAGCATGTGCATAAGTGTGAGCTGCTATGGCGTGGAAAGGGATCACGACCCAGGATCGAAAGGCCAGTCAATTTATGATAACTTTACAAGGACGTGTGCATAGTTGGTATAGAAAGTATGACCCTCATTAGACTGTTGTGGATTATACCACACTGAGAAATGCATTCTTGGCGGAATTCCACATACCTAAGTTTGAACAAAAGAGCATTAGCTCTCTCAAATAAATCTAGCAGGGAATGGCAGAGACCATACGGGAATATGATGCATGCTTTGAGACTCTAATATCTAAACTGTCTTATGATATCCACCCTTCACAACATGCTCAATGGTTTTTCGAGGGTTGATCACACCCTTTATAAGGGCTTTGTCTCATAAAACATTCACGGACCCGTGCAAAGCGTTGGAAGCTACTTTACATGCTGAGGTAGTTGGTAGTGTTGACACTAGTGTTAGCCCATTTCTGGAGGCTCAGATTACTGCCATGGCTAAGAAATTGGAGAAATTATCTGCCAACATAGTTCTAGAGACTCGTAGTGGGATGTGGTGTATAGATTGTAATGTAGAAGGAAACACAAAGGATAATGGTGGGATATGTACTTGAAAGGTGGTGCATGCCATAGCAATAAATTGTGAAATATGTCACGGGGACCATGATGCAAGTAGGTGCCCCCTTTTACAACACACGATCCGTAAAAATGTGTCTTATTATTGCAAGATATGTACCTCAACCACACATGACACCAAGGATTGTATATTGATTGACCAGATTCATGAGGCAATTGATCTTGGTGTGTGCCAAACTAGCATTGCCATTAGTTCCAAAGGAGATGACCATGGGTATGAAGAGCGCGAAGATGGAGGAGCGCATGGAAGAGGGTTTCGGGGAGGATTTTTGGTCGTGCTAACCATGGGGAAGAAGTGAGTTCCCACGTGGAACATGCTTTAATTATGGAGCCATAAACCATTATAAGCATGAATGTCCGGATATTTTAAAATTCTCCTGGTGTGGAAAAACATAAGTACAAAGAATGCCCATAGTTATATGAACATATGAGTCAACGATCTTGGAAGGATAAGGGTGCTGCCATTGTGAGTATTAAGAAGGCTGACATGCAATGTCTTCTGCGAGTAATACGTGATTGAGAACTAGAGCATGTTATGGTAACAACTTGGATGAGGTTAAGGAGGTGTGTAGCTGCTGATGTAAGAGAATCTTATTCCCTGCTAGGAGCATGGTTGAGAGAAAAGGTACCATACGTTAGGGAAGAACACAAAAGGAAGATCTTACATACATGCAAACCTCCCACCTCACCTTGAACATGTGAGTGGATGGGTGGCTTCTTAGCAACATCCTCATTACTGGTAGCGAGGTTGTTAATGTTCTCACTCTAGATGCTTGTCATCAAATGGGAAGACTCAGACATTACTGACCATCTTCAAATGTGTTGTATATGGAAAATAAGACAAAGGCAATGCCCATAGGTGTCTTGAAGGATGTGACCACTACCATTCGGGGACTAAGTTCACTAGGATTTTGTAGTCTTGGCACTTTCCGAGGAGATAATTTCCCAACTTTACTTGGGTGCTGTGGTGCTATAAGAATAATGCGGATCTCGGTTTAACAAGGGGTACATAAGCTTTGAAAACAAGGAAGAGAGGGTGATTATATTGCTTGTTGATAGAAAGTCCACACCCTATCTGAGAACCTTGTGGAGAGGAGGTCCTGGATAGAATATGTGTTCACTCCATAAGAGATCCAAAGACCATCCACCCTATAGAAGGAGTCATCTAGTTTGATGATGCTCAATCATCGGTGATACTACCAAGATATCATGTGATAATTAGGTGCATAGGACTTATGAATTGATTGGGCAACATCTGAAAGGATTGGTAACTAGGGTAACCACGACACGTATAGTTTGGTGCTTAGGAGGAAAAATAATAACCAAGTATTTTGGGGATGCATACCTGAGGTATTTTTGACGAAAATGGAAGCTAATTTGAGGAGGATGAGGGACAAGGTATGTTGGTTTATGTTTTGATAGGCATAGCAGCGAGGTGGTGTCCTGTGCATAGTGAAAACTTGTTGGAATGGTGTGAACTTAGAATTGCACTCAACGTCCGATTATCGAAGAGTAATATACCCACCGCTATCAAGGATTACAATGGAAATGAATTCACCTCTTCCCACATCCATTCATGTGAGATGGTCTACGGAGAACGCATGAAGCTTTACCACCCTCCCTTTAGGTGCACAAGCTTTATTCGACACTACTGGTCGTCGTGCACACTTGGTACATCCATTCAAACTCACCGCCGAATAGAAGCCTGGCAGAACTAGCGGTGACCTAGTTCACACATTCGAGTACCGAAGTACCATGCAACCGGTTGATGAGGCATTGCAAACTATCAAGCGCCTCACTCTAGGGGATTACACCATGGCAAAAGATAGATTAGTAAACTTACTTGGTGGACCTAGCTTGGAAGCGCGGTTCGAAGAGGAGGAACCAAAAGACATACAATTTGAGCGCACATGTGCTAAAAAGGAGAAAGGAAAGATGGTATACGTTATTGATGGAGAGGAGATGGAGAGCCTAAATTTTGACCATTCGGTTAGGATGCGCAAGGTAGTTGATAGTACGGATGCATGTGCACGCACATATCATGAACCACTCAAAACCAAGAAAGTTAACATCAGCTCAAAGAAGGAGCCCAAGGAAGCTATCATTGGGGACTACTAGTTGGACAAGGAAGTATCAAAGATCATTGATCTCTTGCGTGAATTCAAGGATTTATTCCTATGCGGATACCATGAGTTGAAGGGCATCCACCATTCATCGGGGAAAATGTAGATAAAGTTGAAATATGGCGTGTTCCCGGTCGGGGAAGAGACCTTCTTTGAATGAATCCCAACATGTGCGTAAGGGTTAAAAAAGAGTTAGACAAGATGATAGCATCCTGTATCATTAAGGTGTGGAGGAATCACAATGGATAAGTCCAATGGTGATCAACATAAAGAAGGATGGGTGGATTAGGATATGCATGGATTATAGGAATTGAATCTTTTGTTTGTATCATAGATCCTTTACCCAACCCCTTCACTTCGAAGAGATTTTGGAAGGAGTTGCTAGGTGTGAGGTCTATTCATTCACGGATGAATTCTCGGGATATCACCAAGTAAGGATTGCCAAGGAATACCAAGAAAAGAAAAATTTCATCACCAAGGGGGAAGCTTTGCACATAGTCATGCCCTTTGGATTGAGGAATGCACCCGTTGTATTTTTACGCATAGTGGTACAAGCATTTGGACTTTAACCACATGTTCCTTCAAGTATATTTGGATGATTGGATAGTGTATGGGTTTGTGATAAGTTGAGATTGATGTTTGAAAGATGTCGGACAGTTGAGGATTTCACTTAACATCAAGAAATGTATCTTTCGCAACTCCTTTTGAACATTGTTGGAGCATATCATATGCAAAGAGGGCTTATTGGTGGATCTGCCAAAGTTACGATTATTGTGGGATTAGGGTAACCCACCAGCCAAAGCATTGTGCATGGATTTCTTAGAAACACCGGGTACTATAGAAAGTTCATTAATGGATACGCCAAGATTTCCACGCATTTAGAAATATTGCATGGACATCGAGTGCCTTTCGGTGGGAGAGGCGCAGCAGAGGGAATTTGACACTCTAAAAGAAATAATTATCACTTTGCACCTATTCTATGATTCCCATCATGGGATAAACCTTTCCATGTCCATGTGGATGCCTCGGTATAACAATGGGAGCCATTCTTGCTCAACCGAGAGAGGGATTGTTGATCATCCCTTGTGTTTTGCAAGTAGGAAGTTCGACACAAGAAAAACAAAATTATACAACAACCGATCACGAGGCATTGTCAATGATCTAAGTGCTCCACAAATTTAGACAATATCTACTGGTGACTCCCTTCATATTCTACACTAACCATATGGTCTTGAAGTATCTAGTAAACAAAGCAGTGTTGTAAGGGTGCATATGTCATTGGGTACTTTTATTTCAGGAGTTTGAATTCAAAGTGGTGGTAAAACTGGGAAAGAACAATTGTGGGCTGGATCATTTATCAAGGATTGATTCGGGAGAGGATGCACAAAGTATCAAGGAAACCATGCCAGACACACAACTATTCAGGTTGCGGCACGTGCCCTCGAGTTAGAAGACATTGCTATTTTTCTCAAGGAAGGTATGGCGCCTGAAGGAATGAATGCACTGGAAAAGAAAAGGTTAGCCATACGTGTCGCGCCCTTCATGTTGATCAATGGGGATTTGTATAAAATGGGCCATGATGAGGTTTTGCACCGGTGTGTATTAGAACATGAATGCGTGGCCATAATAGAAGAAGCCCATGGTGGGATTACTGGAGGACACTATGCGGGAATGCAACCATGTGCAAGATCTTAGTCACTGGACTATGGTGGGAGATGATTCACCAGGTTTTGTGAGTTTTGTAAGGCCCTGTGACCACTATCGATTGCCTTGGAAAACTGGAAGAAGGGATGAGATGCCCTGCGCCCTATCACCAGCGTAGAATCTTTTGAGAAATGGGCAATAGATTTTGTTGGACCAATCTCACCAACTGCGCGAAGGACTAACTCACGGTATATCATTACCTATACTAATTATCTAACAAGGTGGGAAGAAGGTGTGCCCACTAAGAATTGCACGCAACCACAATTGCTTATATTTTTATGGGAGAACATTATCAGCGGTATGGGTGACCATTAAGTTTAACAAGTGATAGGGAACTCACATCTTAAATGAAACCTGTCATGGGATTCTATTGGCATAATTCATGGTATCCCATCACAAGACTTCCCCTTATCATCCCTAGGAAAAGGGGACTGAGAGGCATTCTACAAAATCCTTAGTCACACATTGACTAAGATATGTGATGTAGGTAGGCGGATTGGGATGAGAAGGTGTTAGCAGATTCTTTGGGCATACAGAAAAACATATAAAATAATAAACAAGGCCACACCATTTCAACCGGTGTTCGGTGAGGAGGCTATTTTTCCAAAGTCAAATTTATGCTACCATCGCATTGTGTATAATGTGCACAAGAGGGTTGGACGATGAACAAGTGCTAGAAGAAAGAATATATGAATTGATAAAGTTGGATGAAAGGTGCTCACTAGCAAGATGGAGCCAAACAACCTGAGGAGGAAAAGAGAAAGGCATGGCATGAATGCCTTATTAAGAACAAACAGTTTGAGGTTAGCTAGATGGTATTCTTGTATGATTCAAAATTTCTACACCATCTTGAAAAGTTGAAGGTACATTGGTTGGGTCCTGTGTAATTTCATACATCCTTGATTGGGCGCGTGCCAATTAAAAGCTCTGGATGGAACAAAATTACTGGACACTTAAATGGGAGTAAGGTGAAGCCCTACTATAAATAATGCTTCCTAGTGTTTGTAAATAAGGTAGTTTTTCTAGTTAGTTTAGAATTTCCTTTTATGCTTTTCCTTTCTTGTATTTCCCTTTCACATTGTTGTTTGGTTTTATGCTTTGGGCGTTGGTAACCTTATTAATTTTTTACTTATGAATGCGTAGAGGACCGCGCATCGTTTTAGTGTGGGGTGAGGTGATAAAGAGAAGCATGGAGTTATTCTACTAGGAGGATTGGGTTGGTAGACTGTTTGAATTGGCCCTATTGAAAATATGCATTAGGAGAAAAGAAGGTAGATTGGTGGCAAAATAAGGTTACATTGGAAATCCACGTACAAAGGAGAAAAAGCAAAAAACATGAGGTAGGCAAAAGAAAGAATTTCATGAGGATGGAAGAAGTGCCTTTGGCGCCGGTAACATGGGTGCAAGAGTATTCTCATCAAGATGGATTGTTTCAGACGCTGAAGGTTGGAAAAGTTTTCGTGCAAGGATTGGGTGCGGGTGGAAACATTTTCGTGCAAGGATTGGGCATGGGTGAAAAACTTTTTGTGCAAGGATTGGGCACATAAGGAGAAGCACTGAAGTCGGGTTTTGTTTGGAAATGCCACATTAAACATGGTCATACGATGGTAGGTAGCCTATCCTTTAATGCGTAAAAGTGGGAAAAGCTATAAATACAAGAATGGGCAGTTCATTATTTTACTTTGTGAAAACAAGAAGAGTGATTTTCTTTCAAGAGATAGGGGTTTGAGAAGCTGACTCGCGTGAAGAAAAATCCACGAAAACTTAAGCGCAATTGATTTGATAGATCTACAAACTAGAGCAGAAGTGATTCACGTGTGTGAAGAACGGTGTGAAGCGCCGTGATTGAAGGAGGAAAATCAAAGATTAAGGTTTATGTTTTAGGGCATGCGGCACACGAAGAAAATTTTGGACAACTTGCAAAGTTAACTAGGAACGAAAGAAAAGGGTGCAAATATGGCCACAAAACTAGTAGGAAAACCTGCAGAACAATCCAAGAAGTGAAAGGGTAAAGGAAAAGAAAAGAAGAAACAAGAAGAAATACCCTTGGATACGAACGAAGAATGGTACTCGGAGACGTAATACCCGGATGGGGTTTTTCTAGGCAAGATCGGGAGTCCCACATAAGAAAGATGGCCATGATCAATTACAATCACCAAATCGGGAACAATCGTGAAAGAAATGGTGTTGGAGCTAGTGCCCCAAAAATAAATGAACACTTGATGGGTTTCCAATTTACAGTGACGTGGTCAAAGTGAAAATGCGTAAGCGTAGGGCTTCTCCAACTCTTCGAGTTGCCATATTTTGGAAATCCCAAGCGCTTGTACCAGTGGTTGATGACGTGTGTAGACAAAGATTTCTTCTACTTCGCAGGTGCAAAATGTGCATAACTCCCCAATTAATTTCACACTTTATGTGCCTAAGTTGTAAGGGGGACACCTTCATAGATGATCTCCTAGATGAAGAGGAAATCAGATAAACCATAGCATCCTAAAAATTAAAGAAGTGATCCGGTGATGAAGATGTCCGCGCACCTTGTCTCCGAGTGAATAGACAAGAGTGGTGGACCCAGCAGAGCAAGCCTTGGTGAATGTCTACATGAAGGTCGCATAAGGCCTTGTATACAACATCTCCCAATACATAGCAAATGAAATCATAAGTAACGTGGAGAAGGGAGGAAAGATCCTTTTGGAAACATTCTATTAACAATTGTGTTCTCAAAAATCGGGGTGTCGGATGCATCTAAAAATTCATGTGGGAGTACCCTACTGAAGACCCTTCACCCACGGATAGATTCTAGAAATACACATGTGAATCAATGATCAGGGGTACACAAGGCGCACTTAGAAAAATGGTATACACACCTTAGGAACGCATTCGGGGATGAAGCGGTGTATCCCTCAACAACTCCCCACGTTGACCGAAGGAGAAGAATATTTCGTGGTCTACCAACACTTCTGCATTGGCAGGTTCATTTTGGTGGATGGAAATTGGAGTCCATGGTGCAAACTCCCATTCTCGTTTACTACCCAATTTTTCCAAGCGGGGTAACAGTGGTAGAAGGAATCAAAGAAATTAAACCTGGAGTTATCCACCCTTGACAGAGAGCACAAGGAAATGAGAAAGAAGCTGGTCTACCTAGAGAAGTGCACGTATGTTGAGAGGTACATGTTGCATGATGTGCACATTGTAAGGCCTCGGACCCTACCTATTGAGAGCGCTACACGCTAGGATCTACCTAAACATAAGGCTGAAATTTGAAAAAAAGCACATACGTGGAGAATGAGATATCCATCTTGGATGACCCTATGGGAAGAAAGAATCCCACGCCAAAGTGCAAGGAGAGGGAAGAGGAAGAAGAACAAAGGGTGGTGGAGAAGTAGAATGTAGATACTGTGGGGCCGAGTACCTACATCTAGAAGAAGAGGAGAACGGTGGTCAGGGAGAAGACCCCGGAGCCTGTGAAGCCACCATCCCCTAAAGAACCCTCAGATGAAGAGAAGACAACATCCCCGACTCCAGATTTTTCTGTAAAGGAAGAAGAACAAAGGACAGAGGAATAAGAGTCTGAAGATACAGATGACTTGAATGCCTATAGAGGCGAAAAGGATAATGATGAAGGGGAATAGTTAGAGGTGGATCAGGAGCCAATTAATGTCCATGATTCGGAGGGAGAAGGATTAGAGGATACAAATGATGCTTTCATCTTTATAATGAGGAAGGGCACCCAAGGGGAGGAAGGTGCGCAGAGCGAAGAAAGGAGCCGAGATATGCCCAAGCTAACTCGGGAGGAGGTGAATGAGAAAGCAACAAGGGAGGTGAAGAGGATAATTAATACCTTGGTCGATAAGGAGTTGGAGAAAGCGCAGAGCTCGTGCTGGAGAATTCAAGGAAGAGAAAAGGGAGAAAATTGTGGATAGCACAAAAGACCCAACTCTTTCAAAGTAACTATTCCCAAGGGCATGTGCACGGGAAGTAAACATGCGAAAGGGGGAAGAACAACGATGGGATACATTGATGACCCCAACAAAGTTTTGCAGGTTTAGTTTTTGATTACCGTGCCTACCAAGGAAATCACCGCCATGGAATCCTTTTGACGAGGGTGGGTACCGTGCACAAGGAAGATGTTGTCATGTGCGTTCGACTACCACCTCGATGAGCCTGAGTTTGAGGTTAACCAAGGAGCGGTATTAGCATTGTCCAAAGGAAAGGGGGACAACCCCATTATAAACATGCAATAACTATTGGATGAGCAAGTGTGTAATGCTCTCAAAAAAGTCTCCATAGAAATTGAGGCTAGGTTCTTCCCCAGAAATGACGGTCAAAGTCCTTGAGGACCTATTGGAGAAGAGGAAGGAAGAAGTAGTCAAGCTAACAAAGGACCTCAACCTTGAGAAACTAATCACAGCTCAACTACAAAGGGAGATTCAGGAGGAGATAGGAAAAGTGCATGAAGTTTTCAAGGTGGGGCTCATCAACTACCCATCATCATGAAGCACAAAGACCTCAACCCTCCCGCACAAAAATATGGTTCCTCCCTGGAATGTCTTGAGGACTTGACTTGGATCCTCACTATGGAAAGGCAGCCTTTGGCCTTGGAGTCAACAAAGGAGGTAGTTGCGTGCTTGGAGAAGGAGGACAAGTTGAAAGTCATCGCGCTCATAGCTGAATACAACAAGGTGCTTGCCGACATAAAAATAGTTGCACAAACCATGGGGTTACCTATAACCATTGTGCGGAGTGATAAAAGACAAGGAGATAATCATGCTAATTGCTAGTGAGAAGGCTGAGCCTAAGGGCTTCAGGAGAAGAATAAGGGAAATAGAGCCGAGCGAGAAAATATCCTAGCCAAAGTGGAAAAGAAGTCTGAAGCTATTGAGATCCTACGAGTCTCAATCAAAACCAGCTAAAATATCTCTACAAGGCCATTACGAGGAAGATGGATGCCCTGGAAGATCACGCAAAGGAGCTGGAGATTGTGGTGGAGACCATTAATAAAAGGGGAAGGGTTAACCTTTGACAAGGTGAGCACCTTGGTTGGTGACATCTACAAAAGAGCGTAGGATGAAGTCAGCGCATGGAACACCTGGAGGCCATCCTACGGTAGAACTTCCCCCTTCTTCTTTAAGTAGTTGTGCTTCTATTCTTTCTCTTCCCCATTCTTTATCCTTTCCGTCCATTATTTTCCAAGGTAAGGCCTTGCATTTTTTTCAACGCATTCTTTGAAAAGGTTCTGAGGGGAGAATAGGTAAAGTGTGGGGTAATGTTGGGCCCCTAATGTAGCTACCAAATCTTAAAGGTGTGTAGGTGCACATGGCTAGAGGAAGTGTGCAAGCTAAGGCGTGCAAGGCATGATTCAAAAGGGTTCTTGGAGAACCAAGGATGCATGCCCATGAAGCACAATTCGGGACTTAGCCATTTTTGGCCTTTTGGACAAAACACATGAAGAATGTGTTCTATTTGGATAAGGTTCTAGCCTAGCGACAGGGTGTCCTGGAAGGAATATACCTTGCAATAGGAAGATCCAAAAAGCTAATCATGACATGGAGAGGCATCACTTTGGGGCGACCCACACCTTTACACTTGGGGCCGGATCTCGAGGTTGCAGAGGAGTTTATTAGAGCTCAGATGCCTATTTATACATGTGCCCTTGGCAAAGAAAAGAGACACAAGTGAGGTAGCGGAGCTCTGTAGAATTACTACAAGAATTATGGGATGAAATAGGTAGATTATTCTAAGAAGGATGTAATGGGAAAATGGGGAATGTAAATTTTGTTTCGTGAGTATACATGTATGGATCTAGATATGGTGTATGACTATGGTCTGCCACTCTGTAATGTTTTGGAGTAATACTATGAATGAATATGATAAGGTTACCACTACGTTTATATTAAGATATCCTTCCTGTATTACCTGCATGTTTTTACAATGCTTTTGATCTTGTATAACCATGAACCTTACTTGAATGTTAAGTCTATTTGTGGATTTAGAAACTTCCTAGTTCTATTAATTCTGCATTTGCACGCTTTACTTTTATTGTGACTAAAGAGGTGTAGAAGCTGTTCTCGAGCTCTATAGCTCCTTCAAGTCTGTTAATTCACTAAGTCGAGATCAGGAATTATGACTTCCACTAAACTCACATAAAAGAGAGACTCAGCTTTCTCTTGCATGCCTCGGATGAGCACCAAGTACCCACCGAGTGATAGGCCTACGCATGAGGTTCAATTTTTTAGTGGGTGTAAAAATGACTACAAGTGTAGGGTGTGTAAGACAAAAGAGAAACAAACAAACAAATAAAATATGCCAAGGATAGTTGTAAACTACTAGTTTTCTTGCTTAGGAATCGATTATATATTAGTATGCTTTTCGACCTAAAAATGTACCTAAGCGCATGATGTTTTGTCTCCATTTTCCTCCACTTTATGTTTTTGAGTGAATAATCGATAACATAAATTAGATAGAATATGCATACCTTATGATCCCTGTAGATATTGTGGCAAATAGCGTGCCAAGTGGAAAAGTTAAGCGTGTAGACTAGGAAAGGGAATTGGACCCTAGGGATGAAGCATGTACGCCTGTAACATGTTGTTGTAGCTTGTGTGAGCTACTTCTTGTAAGGAAAAATTAATAGCAAGCAAATAGTCAAAGTTATATATATGATAGATCGAGAGAAACACGTGTATAAGTATGTAAAGTGTGTAAGAAAGAAATTGTGCACTCAAACGTAAGTGAGAAAAAGATATAACAAAGTGTCTTGTTGCTCGAATTTGCAGATTTGAATGTTGAAGGTGAGGTTTTGGACGATATACTACCAAGGGTGATTTGATGCAAAGTGTGATTTTTTCGGATGATCTCATGCCGAGTGTGAGTTTTTAGGAGATCTTGTTCTAAAGAGAAAGTGTTAAAGAGATAGGTCTAGTTTAAATAAACTGTCATGATTTTTATCAATAAGCATCATTGTAGATGGTATGTCCTAATTTCTTTAATTTTCCCTTATTTGTGACAAATTTTTCTTATTGTAGGAGATATAATGCATTATTTGATGAAAGGCCGCCAGTTCTTGTTAATGTAAAGCTGCTCAGTAAACTACTACTGATTGTGTTCTATAAAAATGACTTTTTCTACCCCCTGATCACTAGCACCTAAGGGAGGACACAAGTATCCAAATGCTTCAATCGATACTCGGCACTTGTGTGTGCTCAGTATGTGAGGTCTAATTTTTTTCTAGACCATTACAGTAACTATGTTCATTTGTTGTTTATGTAATGTGTTGATCTAAGTTGTAGCTACGAGATGCAAAGATGGGTGATTTGTTCTCCCAATGTATTCCCCCTCATTTTGGGTGCATGCAATGATAGTAGAAGAATATGGCTCATAGGACAGGTCCCGATGTTGTTTTGAAGTGGATACCTATAGGTGGTATGGGATGTGGATTGTAGAAACCAAGGCACATTAAAATAATGGATGCTAGTAAAAAGTGTTATCATATAAAAGCTAGCATGCATTAGAAGACAATGTAATAATCAAATGTGCTGAGATAAGATAGACCAAAAAAATAGCTTTAAAACATGGGACATCACTCATAATGTCACAAGATAATCATGTCCAAAGTGGCCAAAAGAATACAATTATCATACAAGACATAGTGCATAGGCCCCCAAAATAGTAAACAATAGCGAGAAAAATGTGACAGAGATATCCATGGTTGTATAGAGTCCTTCAAAGTAAATGCTACACAATATGAAGCACTCATTAGAATTTTAAAAAGATAAATAATATTTCAAGGAATGCATAAATCGGTGAAAATCTAGAGTAACTTTTAATGAGAAATAGTGAATAATGTAGCAATAGAACCTAAAGTGTGTAGTATAAATATTAGATGCCTCAAGGAGCCTTGGTTAGAGTGGTAAAAGTTATAATTCCAAGGTTCATTGCAGCATGGAAAAAATTGTAAGAGATATGCATTCACATAAAAATACCAATTGAAAGTACATGTGTATATATAGAAAGATGATGACATACTATGAATCCGTCTAGCATGGAAAATAAAGTGTAACATGTAAATAGAATAATCCAACAAGAGTAAATGCAACCAAGATATGAAAAATTTGTGTATGAGGGTAATGGCATGGTATGAAAAATCTGAAGATGATAGGAGTATTTTTCCCCTAGTGAATTTGTATGAGATGATGTTCATTTATAGGAACCCTCAAAATTCAAGAATGAAGCATAAAATAAGAGTCCGTCAAAGGGTAATGTTTTTGTTGTTTGAATAGATGCTAGAAATATGTACCATGAAGCAAAAAGCATAAAATGTAGATGATGTGAGGTTCATTATATAATTATACCCTCACCATTTGTGTATAAATTTTGGAACTAGAGTGCATCTAAAGTAATGAACATACAATGTGTGTATCTAAGGGTGTGAGGGTGCCTAGGAATTTTATTCATGAAGTGCGGAACATGAAGTATGATAGTTGGTGCTAGACAATCGATTGATAGTGCTAGAAAAGGAGAGAAAGTGTATTGCCCACCAAGTGTGTTGATGGTGGAGAGCTATGTGATGATAAAAGAGAGGCATTATAGATGATGATAGAGTTTTAAATGCATTATGAGAAAGCATATCATCATCAAAATGAGAGGTAGAAACAATAATAGGGACAAGTTTGGGTTTTGTCTTGACATGGGTATGAATTGTTAAAGGAGGATTGTTAACATTGAAATGGGTAACACCATAGAAGACTTGATAGGAGGAGAGGATGGAGGATGGATTTTGAGAGTGGTTCCTAGTTTGAATTGGTAATGTTATAAAAGACTTGCTTGGAGGAGGGATGGAGGACACTTTTTTACAGGTTGTTTATTTGTAATGGGTTGGATAGGTGGCTCTTGACTTACCAATGAAGGAACATTAATGGTTATGGATTGATGCTCATTAGACATGGAAGGACAAGATTCACGAGCCAAACGGGATTTAGCGATTGGAGATGAAAAGGGATGTTGTGAAGAAAATTAAATAAAACCTTGATGATCAAGGTGCTTAATTCATTGTTTTAAATCATATAAATCATTATAATGATGGCCATTATTTCGTGATAGTTACAAAGTGGAATACATATGTTCTTTTCAATCCGAAAAGGAGGATAGTAATGAGTAGTTGTAAAGTTGTTTAATTAATGATTGAGGAACTCGGGAAGAATATCATGTTGTTTAACATTTAGATGATTTCACAACCCAAAACATATCCTAATAGCCAATACAATTTTAACTTCATTTTCACTGTTATGGTTAGTGTAAGTCAAATTTTCTAGTATTCATTATATTAATATTAAAAATCACTAGAAAACTATTTTAGGAACAAAAATGTACATGCATGGCGGAACAACAAATCAATGACATATCGTCAAAAGCACTCATTTTCCTCATATCATCATTAATTAATTACACTAAGCTAATTAATTAAGTCGTCAAAAGTTCTATCCAACATTAATTAAAATACCCTAATTAAACCTTCCTTAATAAATCACCCTTCTACCTAGACTAATTAATTATTATTAATTAATTAGCTTTCCTTCCATTTAACCAATAAATCAATATTTAATTGATTTAACTCCTTTATAATAATAGCCTAAATCACACTAATATTCCTCTAATTGGCTTCTATAAGCTTACACTACCTATTAATTAATCACCTTTGATTAATTAAAATACCCCCAACTCCCATGACTTGCTAAACATGTATTAAAATCTTCTAAAGTAAGGTTACCTTTAATAAAGCAACCTTATCCATTCCTAATCATGTTTTACCTTTATCCCACATTCATGAGAATGTGTTGAATCCTTTATCCTTTGGGCTATATAAAGAGCCCTCCACCTACCTTTTTACTTACACCTAAACTTTCTAAGAGAGCAAATGCAAAGCATATAGCAAAGAGACTAAGAGCTTGCACCTTGCCCTTTTGAGAGTTCATCATCTTGAAGAGTTAAGCTCTTTCTTAAAGTGCTTGGGTCATATGGGAGGTGTCAAAAGGGTCTTCAGAGCTCCAACTTTGATTAGCCCTCATTCCTAGGTTCTTGGAACATTAAGGACAACTATTTTGATAGCCATGGAGCTTACTTAGGTCCATTCATTTATTTGTTGTTAGAGAATAGAGGAGTTTAGATATTTAGCATTGTTAGTTTCAAAGTTTGTATTGATGAATGCTAAAGATCTAACCCTTGTTTAATTCTTATCATGATGGTGTTTATGCTTTGTTTTAGCTAAATTGTAGAACTATTTTAGGTGGTAGTTCTTGCTTCATTTGATTTAGCATTAAGCAAAGTATACATGCACACATTTGGCATGCCGGTGGGACATACTCCATTGTCCTTTGCACTTAATTTCAAGTTTTTGTAGTTAAGTTTTATTTTTGGTTACTAACCCTCTTTTACACATGTTGATCTAACTTGTTTTTCTTAACATGTTTTGTTGAGTTTGCATGTGTTGGGTCTTCCTTAGTAGGTATGAAGGAGGTGAAGTGCTGTCAAAATTGGAATTGAGGGGAAAATTTCAAGATTTCTCCATGTTTTCATTTTTAGAGCTTACTTTTTTAACATTTTACATGCTAGTTTTGTCAATTTCTTGAAAATTTTCAATTCTTGAGCATGTAGGTTAGTGTGTTTGATAGTGATGAGTCTTCTATTTACATATTAATGTGGTGGGTTGCTGTCAAAATTTAATCTTGGTGAGAAAATTTCAAGATTTCATCATGTTTTCATTTTTAGAGCTTACTTTTTCATCATTTTACATGCTAGTTTTGTCAATTTCTTGAAAATTTTCAATTCTTGAGCATATAGGTTAGTGTTTGATAGTGTTGAGTCTTCTATTTACATATTAATGTGGTGGGTTGCTGTCAAAATTTAAATCTTGGTGAGAAAATTTCAAGATTTCATCATGTTTTCATTTTTAGAGCTTACTTTTTCATCATTCTACATGCTAGTTTTGTCAATTTCTTGAAAATCTTAAATTCTTGAGCATGTATGTTAATGTTTGATAGCGTTGAGTCTTCTATTCATATATTAATGTGATGGGTTGTTGTCAAAATTGAATCTTGGTTGGAAAATTTTTCCCATTTTGTAGATTAAGGGACGTTTTTTTTTTTGACATTTTTTGAGTGCATGTCAAGTGCACACCCATGAGCATAAGAGCATATGCGTAACCCATCTTCCGAAGGCCATAACTTTTGCTCCCGAACTCAAAATGACTCCATTTTTTTTGCGTTGGAAAGGTATTGAAGTTAACTATGCAATGAAAACATAAATTTGGGATTTATACTTACAAAAATTATAGGTTTTTCTGTTATTTTAAAACTGGTCATTTTCTAACATGTCTAATGTTTTGATGAATGTTGTATTTCCATGCTTACTCGATTTAGACCAAAGCATGTGTATGCTCTTCTCTTGCACCTTTTGGTGATCTTGAGAATCAAAAACAACTTTGATCTCTATCTTGTTAACATTGGGATTAAACTTGGAAACTTGATTATTCATTTTGCTTAAGGGAATGAACCTTTACAAAGCATTTTTCAATGGTCCTTTGATTTGAAGTTTTCCATTTCTATATAGTTGGGATAAAGTTTGTGTATGCTCTTCTCTTGCACCTTAGGGTGATCTTGAGAATCAAAAGCAACTTTAGTCTTCATTTTATAACATTTGGTAAATTGGAAACTTCATCTTTCACTTTTGGTTTAAAGGAATGAACATTTATCAAGAATTTTGTATGGTTCATTGATTGAAAAGATTTTCTTTACTTTTAGTTGGATTATTTGTTGTGTATGCTCTTCTCGCATCCTGGATGATCTTGAGAATCAAAAGCAACTCTTAATCTCTTTTAAATAATGTGATTTTCTTGGAGAACTACTAACGCTTAAGTGTAGGACCTAAAAACGCTTGTCAAAGAAAGGAGGAATCAAAACGAAATCAAAAACTACTAATACGCTTGTATATACAGTTGCCAAAAGGTGTTCAATCAAACCACACCTAATTAAACAAGATAAAAAGAACAACATATTCAAAACATTGTATTGCAGGTTTTGAAAAGGGTACGTCCCTCTCCGCTCAACTGGAACATAACCCCTTTGGCATAACGCCTTAAGCTACAACAATGGGGGTGGTTCCAGAACCCCAAAGTAGTCCACGCAAGAGGGAACTCTTGTGGATGAAATGGGAAGTGCTCCGCACTACCTACTTGACTAGTGATTCCTTTGTGAGATAGCTGTTACAAGTTGTCCGTGATGGCGACCCAATGTGATAGTACACATAGACGCACTAGTTGCCTACTATTTCAAGGGGGTAAAGTAAAGCCGAGATACTCCCAAACTAGTCAAGTGTGACTTTTGGGTAAATCACGCTCGCTCTGTGGCAACTTTGTAACACCTAGGGCAAGAGAACCACCTAGAGAATATACTTTGGCCAGAGCCCACTTTGACCATTTTAAAACAAGTGTTGAGTTGTGAACCTTCTTTTTGAGAAACGTGTGACGTATTACTTTCGCCTAGTTTTTACTTGCCTTAGGGCGAGGTGAAACTCGCCGAAGTGAGGCTAGCATTTTTGTCATTTTTCTTGATTTATTTCTTCATATTCTTTTGACACTTTGTTGATCAAAAGAGGTGTGATTACCTTTGTGTTGCCATTCGATCGTTTCTCTCACTTTTATGTCCGTTTACGCCCATCCATGTTCACGGGGTCAAGTTAGTTAAACGCCTAAAGTGAGTGGAGGTGTTTTCACGTCATTTCGTAGCCATTGTGATCTTGATACCCACGCCAAGATCATCATTGTAGTTAGGCGTGGTTCATCACGCATGTGGACTTCCATAGAGGAGTTAGCTTGTTTGTCTCAGTATCATTACAATTTCGATATTTACGTCTTGTTTTTTGTAAACTCGACATAAATACCTATATTGTATGGTTACGCCGCACACATTCTTAACTATTCCTAGCTATACTTTGAGCATTTTTTTGTTCGGTTTTATTATTACCTCGATTTCAAAAGGTGCTAGCACTACCATTTGTGCATGTTATATCAATAACACTCGATATCAATACTTCACTTTCGCAAAGTGGGTTAACATATCTTGGTGATATTGTTGTGTCATTCACAAATCGTAATTGACACTTTTTGAGATATAGGTCTTAATCAGACTTGAGCTTGCTCATCGTATATCTTGATTGGGAGATCGCATTTAACTTCATGTATTTACTTACGTCTTGTTCATTCCTTTGAACTTGGCATAAGTGGAGACATCTTGTTAATCATCTGGCATCACAAATTACTTTAAAACGTAGTCTAGGAGGTACTTCATTTGATTAAGTTTTGATACCAAACGATTGTTTCATTGGTGACTTTATCATTCTATCACATTGGTATTCTCACACTGTTAATTTACTCTTAACACGTACATCTTGTGTTTCACTTAGGGGTAGTCATTGAATTTTGAACAAATCTACAACTTACCTTAGTGAAACTTATCACGAAAACATGGCTCCCAAGACGCGTCTAGGTTTAAAGAAACAAACATATGAGGAACAACAGACGCAAGCTTGGGAAACCTCTAACAAACAAGGGTCAAACCCATTTATCGGACACGATCTAGGACCACTATTTTCTGTAAAAGGAAATAGAAGAAATGGTCGACCATAGTGGAAACGAATTAGAATCACCACACGCAGACTTTGATTTTGACCCCACTCTACTAGATGAGTTTCTCCTTAGAAATAAAGATAGAGTTTTGGCATGGGTCATGGAATTAGGGGCCAAATTGCCCACCGAGAATGAACCAATATTACCTACAAATGACACTACTAAGGAAGAACGCCCCCTTATCAATATGGAAGATATTTTAATAGGTGGGCATGCTTCCACTTCTTACGCAGAAAATGATAAAGTGGTAGGGCATAGAATACCCCTCATCAAAGTGCCACGAAGAAACAAGATAGAACATGAGACAGGGGAAGAACCTCCACAATACGAAGAGGAAGAACCTTTAGAAGAAGAAGACACAAACCAAGTCACAATCCAACAACAACTCAGTAACCTAAGCCGACAACTAGCTTTGCTTACTTTCTGTGTACGTAAAGACACAAACAAGAACATTCAAAAGTCAAAGCCTAAGTTTAGGATCCACGAACTCCATCGAGAAAACCAAGGAGAAGAAGACATAGGGTATCATCATGTACACATCCCCGCTTCTCCCACTAAAGAACAATTGCTCGCACAAGAAGTGCAATCTATGAAAGCAACACTTGCGAGCATACAAGAAAGCAATATAGGGAGTATTAGGAAATACCAATACGAAGAACTATGCCCCTATCCTTTTGACAAGACAATGACCCTTCAACCCTTTCCAAAGAAATTTGATATGCCAAAGTTTGACAAATACAAAGGAAAGGGAGACCCAAGGGATCATGTTAAAGATTTCTACATGGCATGTCAAGAGGTGTCTTATAGTGATAATTACCTCATCAGACTTTTTCCTAAGAGTCTCGGGAGGTCAAGCATTGGAATGGTTTACGCGCTTACCACGAGGATCAATTTTCACCGGCTGTAATTGGCGTGGAAAGATTCAGCGTCATTTCTCGTATAACATAGAGAGTGACATCACCATGGCAGACTTGTGTGGCACAAAACAACGCCCAAATGAGACCTTCGCTAGCTTCCTCCAACGATGGAGAGGGATAGCTAGTCGCTTCCCTTGCGCTTTCCCTGAGAAGCAGCTGGTCAGTATTTTCGTCCCTAATCTCAACCCAGATATAGCTTTCCACCTCCAAATGCATTGTGTCCGCACCTTTGAGGAGGTTATCGAGAAAGGGATTCAAATAGAAAAGGCTCTCATTGCCAAAGGCACCCTCAAAACCCAATCTAAAGACAACCAAAGTGTCAAACCCACTGAAAAGCCGAAGATCTTTAACAAAAACAAAAACATGGTGGGAGACGGAATCACTGATTCCAAACGTGTTCAAACAGTCCAAACCAGTCAACCTTTTAAACTGACCAAGGGCCCAATTCAACCACCACCAAAGTGACGAACATTCACCTCCCTCAATGAGCCGTTGTCCGTCATACTAAAATAGTTGGATGCGGCCCACATGATGACCTATCCTACAACGCAACCATTTGATGACAACGCTCCTAAACCTTCATGGTATAAGGAGCATGAATACTGTGAAATGCATCGCGTTAAAGGTCATAAAATAGATAAATGTTTGCGACTTCGCCACTATATTCAAGACCTCATTGACAATGGGGAGATAGAGGTGGATAACCCTAGCCACATGCAAACACCTAACGAGAAGATGGGGATTTATAAGGAACCATTCCCCAAGCATGATAAGTCGGAAAAGGCAAAACCGGATCGGGGAGAGTCATCCCAAACCTATAAAGCCGTGAATTACTTGTATACCAAGAGAGATAACAATCATTACGATTCACTTATCGGATGTATTCGCTCCCCTGCTGACCGTGTCAACACCATCCGGATTAAGGGAAAGGACTGTGTTATGGTAACAAGGCGCGCCCGCCTCGTAATTCCGACCCTCTCCGTCGACCCCGCATACTGGTAAGTATAACCTTTTAGAACAACTTGAGAAGACGTCTGCTAAGATTTCGATCTTAGACCTTCTCAAGATTTCCAATGTACATAAGGACATTTTGTATCAAACTCTTCAGGGTCGGGAGTGCCTTTTAAGTCGATCCTACGTACCTTCAAGCCGCGGTGGAAAATATGCACCAAGTGAGCATCTCACTTTCAACCATAGGGAGGTCCCTACCGAGAATCCTACACATAATCTTCCCTTATACATTGAGGTAGTTATTACCCGCAGAAAATCAAATGGGTGCTTGTCAGGATAATGGATCGGATTGAACATCTCGCACGCTTAAATTAGTCAAACAATCGGGACATACTAAGAAGATCTTGAGTCCCATATCATCACTATCACCGCATACGACAACACGGAAAGAGAGTCAACAGCACCATTACGCTGCCAATGGAGGTGGGCCCCACTTGCCATCGACAAAGTTTCACGTCTTAGACTTGGAACTTCCATATAATATGCTTCTAGGCCGACCATGGATGCATGCCATGCAAGCAAAGCCATCAACATTTCATCAATGCATCAAGTTGAAGCATGAGGGACATACAAGAACAATACCAGAGACTCGTGAGCCCTTCGCTCATCAGAGAGCTCTTAATAGCTTTGCACGAAAGGGTACATACGCATGTCCCTCCACAGATATAGCTATCCCTCTTCATTCTGAGGCCATGGAATCTCGAGTAGATTCAAATTCTCTTAGTTCTTGCACTCATGGGGCATCTACTTCAACATCTCCATTTAATTCATGGGAGATGAAAATTCTAGAATATGGTCATGGGGAGTATAATGTACAACAAGCGCTCTGGTTTTCGACCTCTCCTCCTCGTCACCCAAGACTAGAGGTCGACCCAACTACCGCTTCAGAGACCTAGAGAGGAACACACTATTGGGTCATTCCTACCGGAGGCTTGTTAGCTGAGGAAAATTACTTGATCCACCTACTACTGGGTCCCCGAGGACACTCACCATCTTGTTATCAAACCCCGTAATATGAAAATCTAGCAGTAATGATGTACTCCATGGGCTACAAAGGCCTAGGATGTGGGAGGAATGAACAAGGACAAAGAGAACCAGTCCCTCTTCCACATTTCAAAACAAAAGATATGGCATGGGATTCACCCTTATGGAGCACCCCCAACGATCAAGATGCGACTTGTTCGAGCATGAGGATAGCTCTGATTATCTAGACAGCGATACGGATTCCTGTTGTAGCCAATATGAGGATCTGGCCTCCACGAACCTTTTCATGAATAACGCTGTCCTAACCATCACCCCCACTGAACCAACCCTTGACCTTGTATACCCCTCCCTTGTTGAATGGGACCAACAACGTCACGTGCCACTAGATTTATTCGAGAACGATGAGGCTATTGCAGAGTTCATGGGCATAAGGGATACAATTCCCATTGGAGATCACAAGAAGGGTTTCTTTATCGACTTAGACACCTGCGCCTACTTGGCGAGGAGGCTGAACTTCGTGGTCAACAAAATTTAAAGAAAAGCGAGGGCAAGAGTTCTAAAGAAAAGCCTCTAGCAAAAATCGAAGTCCAAGTCACACAGTGAAAACCTCTTTGAGGCATTGGTTGACAAACAAATAAGAAAATCAAAGGACAAACAAAGTGACCACGCCAAGGATGAAAATCTCATAGAGACATCCTTGGATGAAGATCTCAACCTACCTCCCGATCCTACGCATATGGAGGATTTATCAAAATTGTTAGTTCAAGAAACCATTGATGTCAATATTGGTACCGAAGAAGATCCCAAGATAGTAAAATTGGGAGCATCACTCTCAGCCAGAGAACAAAAGATGTTCACTATGCTATTGCGAGAGTTTATTGATGTGTTCGCATGGTCTTACAAAGACATGCCCGGCTTAGATCCAACTTTGGTCGTGCATAACCTGGTTGTGCACGCAGACGCTAAGCCTATCAAACAAAAGCTTCGAAAGATGCACCCAAGAGTGGCCTTGTTAGTTAAAGAAGAGTTGGAAAGGTTGCTTGCAGCAGGATTCATCAGGCCAATTGATTATTCTGAATGGATATCAAACATTGTTCCTATCCAGAAGAAACCTATTGGTATCCGAATTTGCATAGATTTTAGGGACATCAATAAAGCTTTCCCTAAAGATGACTTTCCATTGCCCAACATTGACATGATTGTTGACTCAACCGTAGGGTACGAAATGCTATCACTTATGGATGGCTTTTGGGTTATAATCAAATTAAGATCACTGAGGAAGACCAACACAAAACAACTTTCACAACTCCTTGGGGCACCTTCTGTTATCAGGTGATGCCATTTGGCCTTAAGAATGTGGGAGCAACTTATCAGTGGGCCATGACAAGTAATATTTCACGATATGATTCATGACATCATGGAAGACTACGAGACGACACATCCCGGGAAAGTCCAAAACAAGAGAGGATCATCCTATCATTTTCATGGTGTATCTTTGAACGCCCGCGTGAATACAAAGTCAAAGCTAATCCAAAGAAGTGTGTCTTTGGTGTGCTATCGGGAAACTATTAGGCTTCATCGTGTCAAGACGAGGTATTGAGGTAGACTCGCTAAAGTGTCCGCCATCACGTAAATGCCTCCACCTGAGAATATCAAGCAACTACGTAGCTTTGTAAGGGAAAATTCAAGCCATTCACCGCTTTATCTCCCAACTTGCAGATAAATGTCACTCATTCACTCATTTTCTTAAGAAGGACATCGCTTTCATCTGGGGACCTGAGCAACAACAAGCCTTTGCTTTGCTTAAACAGTACCTGGCTAATCCACCTATCCTCATGCCTCCCACTCCGGGAGAACCACTTTTGCTCTATATTTCCGCTACGCAATACGCTATTGGTGCACTGCTCGCCCAATATGACCTTAGCCATAAAGAGAAAGTAGTGTACTATCTGAGTCGCACCCTCATCACCTATGAATGTAATTATCCTCAGATTGAAAAGGCTTGCTTGGCCATTGTTTTTACCTTTTAAAACTTCACCATTACTCGCTAAATACTAAGACCAAGCTCATATCCAAGGTCGACCCACTCAAGTATTTGTTGTCCAAACCCGCCCTCACAGGTAGAATGGCTAATTGGATCATTCTACTCAGTGAGTTTGATATAGAATTTGTCCATCAAAAATCAATTAAAGGACAAGTACTTGCCGACCACCTAAATAGTGGAAGCACCTTTGCAAAGCACAAACCTTTGAGTCCTGGATCTCGCGTGATGCATCTTTGCTCTACATTGAAGAATCTATCATATGGCGATACATTTTGATGGATCTTTTACGTTTCATGGTTCAAAGTGCAGGAGTGGTCCTTATTACTCCTTCTTCGGGTGATCCTATACCATAGCTTTTCACGGCCTTCCTCGCACGAACAACATCATGCGGAATATGAAGCACTCATCAGTAGGATGAAGCTAGCCATCAAGTGGAATATTCAACATGTTAAGGGTAGGTGATTCACAAACTAATCATCAAACAAAGTTAATGATGAGTATAAAGTTAAGGATGACAAGCTCATACCTTACAAGAAGTTGGTGGAAACTCAAGGAGTATTTTGTGCACATTACCTTTGAGTAGATCCCAAGAGCGCAGTAATGATCGGCAGATGCTATGGCAATGGTGGGATCTATGCTTGTATTCCGCCAGGAACAATGATATGCCATTTTTGTAGAAAATCTACACCAGCCCCGTATGACGTACCATCGAATCTTCCCGGCTTGTGAGGTTGCTGGTCCCTATTCCCGTGGTACGAACCCATTTTCACCTATCTTAAGGACACATTTTCCTCCCAATATCTCCCGCTTCAAAAGCAAAGCCTGATTCGCCAGATAGCCCGTTACACCCTTTTAGGAGGTACACTTTATCGTCGTGGCTACGATGGGAATTTGTTACGTTGTCTGGATGTGATGAGTCAATCCAGGCAATTAAAGAAGTACACGAAGGAGTATGCGGAGCACATACAAATGGAATGGTCTTGGCTAAGAAATTGTTAAGAGTAGGTTACTATTGGCCCACCATGGAAACTGATTGTTGTAATTATGTTAGAAAATGTGTGCTTTGCCAAAAGTATGGAAATTTCATCCATGCTCCATCGCAACCATTGCAACCAATCACTACCCCGTGGCCATTCTCCAAGTGGGGACTTGATCTAATAGGGAAGCTTACTCCTACCTCATCTGATGGTCATACACATATCATCACAAATGGTAATACTTTACAAAATGGGTGGAGGTCTGTCCCTTTAACCTATGTCACAGAGCACAGATTTCTAAATTCATCATGAATCATATTATTTGCCGATATGGTATCCTCAAAAACCATCAGTCACGTATAATGGGAAGTCATTTAAGAACAAAACTGTGAAAGGTCTTTGCCAATGGTTCCAAATCAGATTGAAATGGTCCACGCCATATTACCCTCAGGGTAATGGACAAGTTGAGGCAACAAACAAGACTTTGGTAAGGATAATGGAGAAGATGGTTAGCAAAACCGGTCGAAACTGGCACCTACAAATCCACCCAGCCCTCTGGGCCTACCGAACATCAATTCACACTCCTACAGGTGCCACACCATATTCCCTAGTATTCGGGACAGAATCTATCATCCCTTTAGAGATTGAACTCCCATCCCTGCGAATTTCTCTTCGGGACTATTTGGATAAGGATGAAGATTATCGAGTGGCAAGATTGGCTGAGTTAGAGCTCCTGGATGAGAGGTGCATTCGCGCTCTTAATCACCTGAAGGTATATCAACATAGAATCTCCCGCAACTACAACAAGAGAATCATCCCTCGCCAGTTTGAGGTGGGTGATTTAGTTATGAAGGAGAACCAGTTCAACACCAGAGCAGAGCGAGAAAAGAAAGGGAAGTTCGAACCACACTGGTTAGGACCCTATGTCATAGTTGCCAAGTATGGCACAGGGGCATACAAGTTGGCTCACCCCAATGGTGATGAGCTCCGGGAGCCCATGAATTCCATGCATCTTAAGAGGTTTTATGCCTAAACATGGCACAAGAAAGTCATAAAAATCAAAAAAAATATAAAAACATCAAAAATAAAAAAAATATAAACAAAAAAAAATCGAAAAAGAAAAAGAGAAAACAGGTCGTCCACTAGTGAAAACCACGCAATTTTGGTACTTTGGACAAGTCCTTGGGTGAAAACCGGTTTCCAGCGCCTCGGGAGGATTTTTGTTCACAAGCATTCTGTATTAGAAGGGTAGTTGTCTTTGTCCTGGACTTGGTTCTACCTTCGAGTTTCCTTGTGCACACCATCTAGTCCAACCTTGATCCGGCTTTTCCTTCTTCTATTCATCTGTAAGGTACGTGGTCTTTCGTTATTTCCCATCTTACGCTGGGGGCAACTCAACGACTTCACCTTCTTGTTCATAAGCACGTGGCTTCTGCCCTTGTATATTCCCCACCTAACGCTGGGGGCATCCATGCTTTCTTGGTTACCTGCACATAGCTTTGGAAAATCTGTTAAGAACACAAAAACAATAGAAAATTGTTTGAAAACACACAAAACAATAGAAACATTGTTTATATCAAAAAATCAATAGAAAATTGTTTTGAGAAAACAAAAACAAGGAAAAAAATTTCAAAGAAAATTGTTTCCTAAAAGGTAAAACACCCTACAAAATGGTAACTTGATTCTTGAGTGAAACTTGTGTGTTTAGAAAACACAAACACAAAAGAAATATATGGTATTTTCTCCATACAACAATAAAAATTGGTTTTCTAAAAAAAGTAAAACCACATCTTCCCGATTAAATTTCAAAATTTTCACTCTTGCAGATCAACTGGATTCATAACCATTCACAAAAGGTTTGTCTCACATCTTCATACGACTGGATCACTGGATTCACAACCATTCACAAAAAGCTTTTGGTTAACGGGGCACTTTTGGTTGCCTGGTGTTGTTTCAGTTTGACACAAATGCTTTTCATGGACCCCGTGTCCATTTTCATTTCCCTGCATGTATCCTTGCTTTGGGCATCATTTTTAACCCTTGTCATCAATCAAGAACTTGTGGATCTCTTCAACACTGATAACAAAACATTTGTACAACTGTCTTGACCGTTGTTGGGTTAGATATGTGCGTTCGTACTTGTTTTCCCTGTTATATGAGCTTGTTTCCTTCTCGTATTGCATTGCATTATTGTATGTTGCATGGAGTTGGTACTTTCAGCAATGGAAAATTGTTCATAGTATGGCTTTTCATGTCATTCTACCTTTGTCGTATGCTTATATTTTTCATAAGGACCGATGATGTAGTTCCTATGGCAATATGATGACATCAAATTTGTTCCAAACAAATAAGCGGCTAGAGGTTAAGCTCTTCTCTCCCCTCATCCATATTTCTTCTACACGACTTCCCTTTCACCCCTAATTCTCCCTCTCCTCGGGGCATCCTGCCTCATCCCCATTCTTCTGCCTACTTCTCATCTTTTTGATCGTCGATCGGCTTCCTTCATCACCCCATCGACACTCGAGGGGGCATCTCTCCCTCCTACTAATTTTTCTTCTATCCCTTCAAAATCTCTTATGTCTACTATCTTTGAAGTGGCATCACTTACGCCACCCCAAAGAGGGGCAAATGTAGACACCTATAATTACGCCCAAGCAATTTAAATACTTAAATTGTGCTAATTATCCCCTTTCTCACAAATCAACGACATATCGTCAAAAGCACTCATTTTCCCTCATATCATCATTAATTAATTACACTAAGCTAATTAATTAAGTTTGCCTATCCAACAAATACCCTAATTAATGACCTTCCGTTAATAAATCACCCTTCTACCTAGACTAATTAATTATTATTAATTAATTAGCTTTCCCTTCCATTTAACCAATAAATCAATATTTAATTGATTTAATCCCCTTATAATATCCTAAATCACACTAATATTCTTCTAATTGGCTTCTATAAGCTTACACATACCTATTAGTTAATCACCTTTGATTAATTAAAACACCCCCCAACTCCCATGACTTGCTAAACATGTATTAAACTCTTCTAAAGTAAGGTTACCTTTAATAAAGAAACCTTATCCATTCCTAATCATGTTTTACCTTTATCCCACATTCATGAGAATGTGTTGAATCCTTTATCCTTTGGGCTATATAAAGATCCCTCCACCTACCTTTTTACTTACACCTAAACTTTTAAGAGAGCAAATGTAAAGCATATAGCAAAGAGACTAAGAGCTTCACCTTGCCCTTTTGAGAGTTCATCATCTTCAAGAGTTAAGCCTATTTCTTAAAGTGCTTGGGTCATATGGGAGGTGTCAAAATGGTCTTTTAGCCCAACTTTGATTAGCCCCCATTCCTAGGTTCTTGGAACATTAAGGACAACTATTTTGATAGCCATGGAGCTTACTTAGGTCCATTCATTTATTTTTTGTTAGAGAATAGAGGAGTTTAGATATTTAGCATTGTTAGTTTCAAATTTTGTATTTATGAATGCTAAAGCATCTAACCCTTGTTTAATTCTTATCATGGTGGTGTTTATGCTTTGTTTTAGCTAAATTGTAGAACTATTTTAGGTGGTAGTTCTTGCTTCATTTGATTTAGCATTAAGCAAAGTATACATGCACACACCGAGAGGAGTTGGATTTAAAAAAATTTCTTCACACATCACCATGGTTCTATGGTAAAAATGTTCTTATCCTTTGTCGGTGGATACTTGGGTTGTTATAAGATGTTAAATATTAGGAACTCCCTATTTGGATCCACCTACCTTTTGAATCTCCCTTTAGAGTTCGGAAACCTAAGGGTTTTTTTGGGATTGCAAGATCTATGGGGATTTTATCGTAGTTGATCCTATAGCTAAATTGAGATCTAGATTGGTATTTAATTGAATCTATATCAACATCCCTATAGGGTCTAAAATACCCAAAAAAATTGGAATCATAGTATGATAAATGGGATCAAAAGATAGATATTGAAAACTCGCTAATTATTGTGAAAAATATAGAATAATGAATTAAATGTCAAATATATACTATGTTTGAGTCCTACGGACTTAGATGCGAGGGAATTTTTGAACTCTCGATGCTCCTGTCCCTACATCAATGATGTATAGGATTCACAAGATGAGGGTGAAGACACTAAGGAGGATGGAGAAAATGTAGGTTCCACGATGGATGATGTTATACCTTAAGATCGGAAAATAATGGTGAAAAATGTGGATTCTTTTATCACGGTGGGTCATGGAACTCAACTCTGGTAGAGGCAATTCTAGGTACTAGGAATGTTCCATGCAATGGCGAGCGATTGGGAAAGATGATTGCGCGAGATGAGCTTGTTCAAAATTGAAATTTTTGATCATGTTTTAACATGGTCGTTGGATCAATAAAAATCTTAAATGATGTGTCCATGTGCGCTAAATACATCTCAGTGTATATTACATATATGCGGATGATGATATAGATAGATGACTTGTTGTGTTATGTTGGAATCATTTGATTCCATGGGAGATTGGGGTGGTTGGACTCGGTCCAACCTAAATAACATAGCTATGTGAATTCCAATTGTTTTACTGGATTCGAAATTTGAAAAATGGAGAGTGACAGCTATTTTATTGGTGAAGGAATTTACCTAAAGTATGAAATATTATGAATGAGTACATTTTGGGTCTAGTCTCTCGGTGTGTTGTTGATTTTGTAATTTTTTAATCATGTTGTTTGTTTGGTTATGACTCGTGATGTCCCTTATTCATTACTCTTTTGTATGCTTTAATGGGTATACCCTTTACCTTGGTTGTTATTCTTTTGATCACTTTTTGTATGGGGTAGGGTACCCTTAACCTTATTTTTCCTATAATATTAAAAACTTGAGAGATATGGTAATAGTAAGACTTGATATTTGTTGATATGAGCACATGTAGGAGACATATGATTGGGATGAGGTGTAGAAGAAGAAGGGTTGATAAACATCCTTGAGATATTAGATTTCAAGAAGTGAGAGATGTTATCGTAATTTCCATACATTTAATTTTATATTGAAATAAAGAATGTAAATATTGAATTTATTTACAAATGGATTGTTAGATGTGGTATCGTGATCAATAGGTTCGAGTAGATAGATGATCGAAGATGGCACTAACCTATGCAGTGGCATATTGTAAGGAGATACATAGTTTCTAGGATTTTTGTAGAACATCTTTACAATGTCGGTACATTTAAAGTAACTAATGCAAGGAGATGTGAGGAATTTATGGATCCATGAAAAAGATATTAAATAATAGTAAAAATAACATCCAAGAGTTTGATCACAATCAAAGTTCACCATATTATTTAATAAAAATTTAAATTAACTCTATATTGTGGGGTAATCATTGTAATAAATGATATATAAATGCTAAAATACAACATGGCACAAGTAAAATAGCATTTAAAGTATGCAATGCTAAGAAATAAAGAAAATTAAATTGACTTAGTTGATTTCCAAATGCATAGGAAGAAATCTAGGTTGGTGAAAGTGTTGAACAGAGTGCAAACAACATCATAAATAATCACTATATATTTTAGAACTAAGGAATAATGTCGAGATAGAGGCGCCCATAGTAGGATAAGGGAATTTGGGTGTAGGTGACTAGATTAGGTCACATGTGACTATGGAAATACTTAGGATCTAGTTTCTATTATGTCATAAGGGTTTTGTAGCTATTCCAATTTGATCTCTTAAATATATTCGATCCTTGATCACCAAACATACATGTAATCTAGAAAAGATAAGTTCCTCAGCACATACCCCCAAACTACATCAAACCTAAAAGGAATATGAAGAATAGGGGTTAGACTCACCCCAAAGGTCACTCAAGAGTGAACCTATGACCGAGTGTTTCACTACATCTTAGAATCCATGTAGTTCTTATGTGTGTGTAAGAATAATGTCATACGTAAGTTGAACTTGATAGCGGGTTGTATTTAGAATGCATCATTTTAGTAGTATGTGTGGATGTAATTGAATCAATTTCCACTTCCTATTCATTGTATGAATATTCGATGCATCATTTTTCCCTTGAATGAGTGTTATATAGATGTATTTTGAGTGCTTTAGTGCCTTTGGAATGCAATATTAGGTTTCCTTATTCCTTATTTTTGTTAAGTAATATATATATATATATATATATATATATATATATATATGATTTCTTTGTTTGAATTTCATAATGTACAACTGTTGGAAGGATGACCCATAAGTGAAACATATGTCCAAAATATACAAGAGACCTGAAAAGAGTGAGTAAAGTTAAGAAAGGCTCAAGAATGTCATGGGGTTAAAATTTTACGGACGTTGGTGTCATAATTGTGCATTGGTATCGAGGTATGTAAAGGATAAATAATTCAAATTCTGTTAGGGTTTTAGGGTGTGTAATACCAAGGAGAAACAAAGAAACAAAGAAAAGAGGCCAAAGATAGTTGTCAACTACTATTTTTCTTACTTAGGAATCATATATACATTAGTATGCTTTTTGACCTAGAAATGTACCCAAGTTCGTAATTTTGTGTCTACATAGACACATAATTATTTTGATTCATAAATAAGGGATACAAACATTCTCCTTGATGATTATGCTTTTAAAGCTTCAGAGTAAAGAGGAGATAAAGAAAAACATAAGAAAAGGGAAATTGAAGAAGTGTATTCTTTTATTTGTTTTGGAGTGATGAGTAAAAAGATCAATCAATCAACAAAAATCCATAATTGCTACCAAGAACTAAAATTTCAATATCATTTGAATGAAGAAGCCATTAAAATTTATATCTTTGTGAATTTCCTTCACATCTAAACTCCACATGACTCTTCATGTTCTTATTCCACTTAATACCTTTCAATTTTCCTTAGAAGAAACAAATTAAGTACCTCTATTTTAATTTGTAGATAGTACTTTCACAATTTACAAATATTGTCACTTAAACAAATAGGAAGAAATACCATGATTTTGTAAAATGAAAAATTAGAAAGGGGTGAAAGAGAGGAGAAGGAAAATGGATTGGTGATCTGTTTATAATGAAAATATTTCTGATTTGAGGCATGGTGATATCAATTTCCTTTCTACAATATGAGCGAACAACTCAAGATATCAAATGAGTGTTTAAAAAAAAAAATTTATACCTTATGATCTGATCTTGAGATGAACATATGAATCAATCATGATAATTGTTCCTTTATCCTGAATGAGAGTAAGGATCGGTTTCTTGCTTGTTAGGATTTTGTAATATTCATTCATGATGGACAAACATCTTGATGCATGCATTCTTTTCCTACACACTACACCTTTGCAACACTAAAAAATATGCCTCTTCTAACTTACGAGATGTGATATAATTAAGGAATAAGTATGAATTCTTTCCTATATTACTTGACTTTCCCAAATCACCTAGCTTTCACATCTCAATGATCTCAACTTAACAAGCTCATCGAGCTCAACTCAACCAACTCACTTAGCTCACCCGGAACGCTCTAACTAGCTCATATTGATGAGATGGTGATTGATTCAAGTCTAGATGATGATCATGATGAAATCCTCTAATGAATTAATGGAATTTTGACACCTTTTGAATCCTTTAAAGTGGCATAGTGTCTCTCGAATTTCCTTTGTTTATCTCGCTATGCTTCACCTTGATTTTGACTAAAATTTTTATAAGTACGATGCTTCAAGATCCTCGTGAAGTGTGAATTATCATTTTTGAGGTATGAAAACACCTTATAAGAAAGTGAGGATTTCAAAAATCACCAATATGACTGAAATTAGATCCAACTGCAAGTTTTTGCATTCAAAATTAGATTTTCTATTTTTAGCAAGTCCTAACTAGGACTGTTATTTTTGGTAATTTTTCCTTGTTTATATTCCATAATGCTTCATTCCTTTCTCCAAGTCCATATATGTCGAGAATTTAATGATTTTACCAATTACTATTCTTGTTCATGCATTGTCATTGACACATGTTATATTTAATAAGTGCACTTTGGGTGTCGGATTGTAATGAAAGAGTGTCCTAAAATTCTTGGTTTTATTCTAAAATTTCCGCCTCAAATTTTGAATGAGTCCTTCATCTGAGTGATAGGGTAAATTATTTTTTCATTAGGCGGGAAGAATAGTGAGAAAACCGTAGTCCTTAATATCTCAATAAATCGGTGACTCCATTATGTAAAATGTAATTTATATGAAACTAGATTTCTGAGACCTCTTGCTCGGGTTTTAGATGATTTAATCTTTCAAATCTTTAGGAAATTGAAAAAAAATTCATGGAGGTAACAATGATGAAGAAAAATAAATTCCTCAATATCCCTTAAAAATAGGGGCTTTATGTCACAAAAACTAGCTTACGTGAAACTAGTAGTTTTAGGAATTGTTTCCTCTAGTTTTCAATTGATTCCACCTAGAAATCCTCAAAAAGTAAAGATAATCCTCACTAGTCAATTAAATTAATTTTCATGTAATCCATTAATATAGGATTGAATATTTTATGACAATAAAGATTATTAAAGTGCGAAAAAATTTCTAGTTATGTTTCACATCATACAAGGATCTCGTGTAATCGTATTTCGGGATGAAGAACTATGTGCAACACTCAATATTCATGGTCATGATAATTTTAGAAGGTTTTGGAAAGCACATATGTTGTTTTTATAATAATTTTTATGTTTCATGGCCACATAAATGGTATATGGTTTCAATGAGGTGAGTAAAACGAATTCGAAGTTAGTCATTTTCATGTTTTCATACTTGCCTCACAATCATAATTGAACACACAAGAGTAGAAGTACATAGGGAAACATAATGGTATGAAAAGGGATTGGAATGTGGTGAATTTTTATTTCCCTCTATCCCGTGGGACTAGGGATATGTGGTACAAGAAAATTCACCTCAATCTAATGATGATAAGTGTCCACACCGAGGTTGAATGAGATGGATGATGAGAAAGGCTAGTTTAAGCACTTGAGAGCTGATTTTTGGTCACACGAAGAACCAAGGAAGGGGATAGAGAGGGGTTTAATTTTTTTAATCCTATATCCTGTTGGGAATGAATATAATGGGTGTAGAAAAATACACCTTAAAGGAGATCATGTAAAGTTTCAATCACAATTGTGATATGGGAAGAAGGGTTTTAAACTCGTTAAGCTCACCGGTGATGAGATTAGGTCAAATGGAAAAAAGAGGAGGAGATAGGAGGGGTGAATTTTTGTTTCCCCTATATACCATTAATAATGAGTATATGAGTGACACAAAAAAGAACCTCAAGGAGGTGCTGACTTGTGTACTACTACAAAAATGAGTGACTACGAGAAGTGTACCTACAAGAGACGAGCTTATCGACAAAATTGTCGAGAACTCCAGAGCTCATTTTTGATGAATTATTATATGTCTTTGAATCCTAAGATAATTATGAGAAAAATGGATTGGTCTTATCCTTCAATTATTCCTTAAAAACCATGAAATAAATCGTTTTCTTTGGGACAACAGTCAGGTCAACACATTGAGACTCCCTAGAGATACTTGAGTTTTGTGAAAGATTTGAAAATTCCATGATGTAGAGGGTTCAAATATATTTCAATTGACTAATTATTTTCTTTCCAAATCCTCAAAACTACTAGAATCCTTCGATGAAGATCAAGGCTATGTTTTTAACTACATGCTCCTTAACCTTGAAAAACCCAATGTTGCATCTTTTGCCCCTAAACCTACAAAAATTTTTTATTATTTATTACATAAGTTTCAACATGTTCATATATATTCATTACCACATCCAAATAATTTTTGGATTTAAGTTTGTTCCCAAAGAGTTCTAACCTTCCCTATAAACGTAATAATTAGCCTTTCTAGGCCTATTGAGAAACTAGCCATCAAGGAATTTGAAGGAATGAGGTGTATTTCCTTGGTACCCTACTTCAAGAATGTGAAAAATATTACTCAAAGACAATTGGAGTACCTAGAAATTCAACGTGGGTGTGACAAAATAGAAAAAATGAACATGAGAGGGTTTCAAGAAGACTAGGAGCAAACTATTCAAATTTGCATCTAGTTTTTATGCTTGAAAGTTTGAATTTTTAATGGTGACAATTTTCATAACTAGATATATCTTAAGGAATTAGTTTGGGACTGAGTGTCATGAATACAAGACAAGTAGGTGATAAAGAAAATATATAAATAGACGCCTAAATCCGCTATTATGTAGTACTGTATAAATAAGCAATTAAGTATAAAATAGACCCAAGAAAATTAAGAAATTAAGTGTTGAAATCATAGTTACAAAAATGAGATAAGATGACTTAGATGTTTCAAAATTAATCCCTGACTGTGCTAAGGTGATGACCAAGTGAACAGAGATGGATAAGTGTCACATATAGCCTCAGATAAATGTGCAAGTTGGAAATCGACCTAAACTATGGTGCTTGGAAAGGGGCAATGGTGCCTGCAGGTGGCCAAGACCTATTTAGGGGTTCTTATGACTGTTAAAACCCTCGAAAGCATCCTCCATAGGGTCACGAGGTTTTTTTTATCCTTCATATTTAGTCACTAGTAGGTCGCAAAATTATTGTCGATTTCGATGATAACCTACAATGAAATTTTGACCGTAAATCCCAAAAAATAAAATAATACAAGTGAGGGGTCAAAATTTTCTCATCTTTCAAATGATTGAACTTACAACTGAGTGTTGCACTAAATTTCAGACCCAATATAGTTCTTCTAGGTATTTATGTGTGGAATTTTACTTTAGATGGCCCTTGGCATGTCACACTTGATAGTTAGAAAGTAAATAGATGTAAAGAAATGTACTTGATATTTTCATGGAATAGAATTAATTTCCCCTCCTATGAAGTGCCTACAGAAGAATGCAGTCCCTTTTACTTAAATGGATGCTTAAATGTTCTTGTATAGTCTTTGGATGTAAACGTAGGTGAGGATAGTTAATTCTTAGTGCTTCGTACTTTAGGATGGTCACATAAATTTATATTTAGATGATTCCCTTGCTTGAATTTCATCATTAACCCCAAATATGCCAAATACCAAAACGTTATGATTCTCAAACCATTAGAAAGGACCCAAAAGATGTGAATAAATTACAAAGAGGTCGTGTGTGCCTAAAGGGGATAAGGGCACTCGAACATAGGTCCTCATTGGGAATTAGTGTTTAGGATGAGAAATGTTGAGGTATGTGTTATCCAAAATTCACCCTCAAGGTAATTTTGATAACATGCATCAAATTCTTTAGTCCCAAGCAATTATATTGAGTCAGGACAAAAGTCATGTTTCTAGGGTCCCCTCATATTTTTTTCTAACTCCCCTGTCAAGAAGAAGAGAGCAAGTTTACGAGAAAATGTAAAAATTTGCAAAAACAAGCTCGGCCAGGAAAATCGTGAAAAATGGCTAAGTCCTAGTCTAGGCGGTCCTTGAGATAGTTGGGACATCTGGGTGCGAACGGCCAAAAGGCCGCAAAGCGCGATGCTTCAAAGATTTGGGACAAAGGACGCGTGGGACGCGGAAACCGAACTGGCCGAAAAGTTAAAAAAATTGACTAATCTGTTGAAACGAAAAAAGTTAGGGACGCGGAAAAAGTACGTGAACCGCCGGATCAGCCGAAGCAGGAACTTCAAAGCACTAGGACAAGTGGGACAAAGGGATGCGCGGGACGCTGGATATGGCGAAGGAGCCAAAGCCAATAGGATCACGCCACGTGTCACCGGCAGAAAAGGGACATGGAAGCCCATTTCGGGCGGTTCGGAAGGATTTGTCATGCGCGAAGACCGGGACATTTGGGGCAAAGGGACGCGTGGGGACGTGAAAAGCTGAAGCGGCCGAAGGCGAGAAGAAAAGTCAACTTTTAGCCCATGGAACTTCAAACGGCCATAACTTTTGACTCCGAGCTCTGATTTTCACAAAGTTAGACTTTCAGAACGAGCAGATGTCCTCTAAGCCACAAAAACTAGATTTATTATTTTTGATGAGGGTAGATATATTTAAATAAGAGAAATATATTCGGCTCCAGTTAGTTAATGCTCATTCTCACAAATGACGAGAAAACGCCTGTCAGCCCAAAATAGCCGCCCGCACTCGAGAAGGCCATAACTTTTGCATTTCTCAACGAAATCGCACAAAATTGGTACCGTTGGAATCATGGCTGAGTCCGATGACATAGAAATCAATAAATTCTGGATTTGATCAGAAATTTATTGAGTTTTTTAAGAAAATGTGGCCGGGTTCGTAACGGTGTTTTATTTGGTAGTTGGGAGTGCAATTAAGAGGCATGGTCATCATTCTTTCTCTCGCTGCAAAGACATGGGACAGATATGGGAGCCTTTTTCAAGTAATATACAATCATTTCACTCAATTTAATGCCTCTTACAGTGGTTGAAGGACAGATTTCGGGATTTCCATTTTCCCTTCTCTTCTCCTTCTCATTTTTCTATAAATTGGAGTGTTGGGCTCATTGTAAGGGGAGAGTTTTGGGTAACAAAGCTCGCAAAATTGCTTTGTGAAGCCGGTGTGTGCTGTGCCCTTGTATTGACTCCTTGCATGGTGATCCGTGCCCTTATCTTGTAATAGATTGAACTGCATGGTGCATATCATGAAGCAATAAAATATCGGTTTGTGGATGTATCTTCCCCATTGCTTTTTTCTTGCATTCTTCTTTCCCTTTGATATTTCTATAAGAATATTGTGTCTATTTATTATGTTCTGCAGGGATTCATTAACATTGTGTATGCTTGGAATATTGTTGTGAATGCATTTTGCTAGATTATGGTGAACTATCATCACCTCTTCTAGTGTGCACTTTGCCTCTGTATTTCACACATTTGGAGATTACTCTCGCACCCTCCTTTTCTGGTGTATCACCGCTTTAGTGTAGGCTTTCATTTTATGCATTCTCTCTCCCTGGTCCCTTGGAAATTTAGATTAGAACGGTTAGCTTAGCCTGCATTAGAGTAGATTGTGGCAGGTAGTTTAGGAGCAAGAACCAGCTTTCTCTGGAGGTCTGTCTCAAGTAACAAGTCCCACAACTTGGAGATAGTACCCATGTTATCCAATCACACTGGATGCTTAGAGTGATCAAACTAGAAATCTGATCAACATCCAGGGGTGCTGTGATTCGGTGATAACAAGTATGATAAGACAAAGTGAGCTAGAAAGAGTGTAAGACCAAAAGTGGTAAGAAAAAGAAAGCAAAGATAGAAAAGGACATGGATTAATTAGTACTTTTGTTAATGAGGAATCATATGAATAGTAGTATGTGATTAGGAGTATATATATACCTAGAGTGTGTGATCTTATGTCTATATTTTCCCCATTTTATGTTGTTGAGTGAAAGATTGATAATATAAATTAGATAAGATAATCATACCCTATAATCATGTAGATATATAAACAAAATCATGCTAATAAATAAGAAAAAGTGTGGTGTGATAAATATGTGAAGCGTGGATGCTAATAAGGATAAAATACAAAAATGATGATGAAAATGACCGTATGGTGAGAGTGTATGTATCGATGTCGTGATATGCCTATTGTGGATGTTGATTAATGTTGTTTTGTTTTTATTGATGTGGAATTGACAACCGCTTCCCGTTAGAATGGACTCAAATGATAAGAATGAACAAGTAGTTAAATACATGTGTATATGATCGAAATGTGTAAAACATGTGTAAGAAAGTACATAAAATAAGAAAATGTAAAAGGAACATGTGCACCTGATCTATGATGAGTAAACGGGTATAGAAAATATCATGTAGAGGGATTTTTTGGGTGTTCTCATGCTAGTTTCGCCAAATGTAATATTTTTAGGTGATCTCATGCCATGACATGGAAGAAGTATAGGAACAAAACTATGGTTTCATCCTCCGACCCTTAACATCTTCCTGAAATGTATAAAAACACTTCATATGGTGTATAAAAATCTGATCCGTTTCAAAAAAATTGATCCAACATGAAACTAGAAAATGTTGTGTAGTGCATGCATGTCGATTACTAAGGAATTTGTTCCCTATAAAAGACATGGGTTAATTTATCTAGACTGCTTTTGAACTCAATAATTACATATAACTCCCGCCTTGTCATAGGCATTTAGGAAGGATCATAGGTTCCCATATGCTACTATCTTGGTCTAGGCGTTAGAGTTTATGTTGTGTTAAGAAGCCATGTCGATTTTGACCATATCTCCAGACCCGATGACTTTGTTGTACTAGTAATATGTTTTCGTGAACTATTTTTGTAGATAGTTTAATGGGGTGAGTAATTCAAAAAAATGATTCCCCTAATTTTGGGTGCATGCGAGGTCACTCTGGGAGTATGTTGCCCAATGTAGGACCCACCACTATTGTGAAATTGATGCCCTATAGGGGGGAGGGAGTGTGCTTGGTAGAAACCAAGGAACATGTAGAAAAAGTTACTAGGAGACAAGTATTAGTTTAAGCAAAGATAAATACAGATATAGAAGACAATTTGTAAGCTATGAAGACAATATGTAAGCTAAGACGCAAGAAAACAACGTAAACACACAAGAAGATAATGTATACCTTGCAAAAAGTAGGTTACAAATATGGGACTCATGATTTCATAATACAATCAAGGCCAAGATGGCCATAAGAATATAATGTGCACACAAGACAAAGGGAGAAGCCAAAAATATGTTGATACAAAGAGCAAGCAATGACAACTAATGTAACAGATAACCATGAAATCAAAAAAACTTACAAGAAAAATGTTACACATATGAAGCACCCGTTAGAATGTTAGAAAGATAAAAATTATGTCGAAGTGTGTATAGTCCGATATAGTAGTGTACTGTGAAAAATGACACGATATCACATGTAGTCTATAAAAGTGGATGCCCCGAGGAGCCGCTGGGACTGATAATAGGTAGTTTGCCAAGTATACATTCTCGCATGTGTGGATCTATGGAATTTTCTATCATAACAGAAAGAAAGTGAATGCCCATGTGTATATGATAAATATAATGACATATAATATATTTATTTGGCATGAGTAATAAAGTGTACATGTAAAATTATAATTAAGCAATAGTAAATGTAACAAATAAATCTAGTATGTTATGGACAAGAAAAAATGGAATCTAGTGTGAATGATAGGATCTGCATGTCCCGCAAGTATATGCGTATGCATGCGATGAGTTTTATTTGTACATGCCCCCTCAACATTTAAGAATGAACCGTAGAATAAGAGTGTGTCATGGGAAATGGTTTGAATTGTGTGTGGTAGAAAGATATGATCGATAAAGCGTATAGCATAGAGAGAGCATGAGTGAGTGTGAATATTTACATTCTATTTATATACCCTCATCAATTGAGTATAGATTGCGTAACATGAGTCCGTTATAGGGTAATGACTGCAGCGTATAAGAGTAGATGTAAGAAAGATGTAGTGTGAATGTGTATAGTATGTAATGCACTTAGTATGTGATAGAAGCAATGAGAGGATGATGTCATGTATGTATAAATCATTTTGTGTGAGGTTAATGTATATAGGATACCCTCAAAATTCTTGAACCAAATCATAAAGGTGGGTGATCAGTAAATAGTAAGAATTGTGTGCGTTATCAAGATATCATTGTTAAAGCATAAAGCGTAGAGATTGCATGAGTGAGTGAGTGAGTAAGTGAGGTTCATTTTATATTGAAACCTTCAGCATTCGAGTATGAAATTTGGACCGAGAGTGTGTTATAGGAAAATGAGTGTAAGAAATATATGTCGTGGATGAGTAAAGTAGATATTGTACAAAGATGAATGTGAGGAACGTTTAGTGTGTATGAGGTAGTATGTAACATGTATGGTAGTGTGTAGTGTAGCGCAGAAAGTATGTGAGGTTCATATATATAGTATTCCCTCAAAATTAAAAAGAGTAAAAAGATAACAAGAGTACATCATCGCAAAATGACGATATTAATATATCAAGATATGTATGTTATATGTGAAATAATGAGAAGATGAGACACATGTCGCTACTATAAGGGGTTAAGAAATAAATAATTTTATGTCCCCCAAGTGTGTGATGACATGAGGGATCAAGTAATGTCATCTAGTACGTCGTCATTGTCATGATCAAAACAGAAAGGTGAAGCATCTGAGACTTGATAAGCAATAGTGTCAGGTAGGTCGAGTAAGGAGCCATTGAGGCACAAATTATACATACCCATAGAATATTATTCATCATTGAAGGGGGTAGTGGAAAACCATGTGCACACCATCAAGTAATATTTTTTGCATAGCCAAGATATGTGTCATTACAAATAAAAGTGCCTCTAAATGGCATGAGGAATGATATGTCAAGTATGATCAAGGTATAATGTGCCCCCATTGTAGTCAATCCAAGACTATTCATGTGTAAGTGTAGAAGATTGAGTAGCATGTGCAAAAATATAGTGAGATAACGGACTCGAAGACCATAAGTAGTGATAATGCAAATAAATCCATGGTACAGATGATGGTGATGGGGTGGAAGAAATATGTCATCAACTATAAATCCTAGCTTGAGCCAACCAATCATGTATGCAGATAGTTTCTAATCAAGTGGGATCAAATGGAACATGGTCTGAGTAACATTCATTAAAATTGTGGATGTAAATGGAGGATGTGCTAGTGGGGGTTTCCCATGAGAAGGTGAAGGAGATGGAACGACATCTAGTGTCTAGAAAGGACCCTAACAATGAATCATATAAGTAATGTAAGAAGGAGGAGGTGATTGTGTATATGAGACAATATATATCATTGAAAAAACAGCTTCAAGTGGTGGCAAATGACCCAGAGTATCCATAAGTTTTGGTTCATTGGTGGTAGTAGATGTTGGATTAAGAAGTATAGTGTTGGGATCATGGTTGGAATATTTGAATGGTTGGTGATCACTATTAACTATATATTCTATGTCATTATGTAATAATTTGACACATCAATGCAACGTAAAATGAACTACTTGTATGGCATGAAGCCATGATCTACCAAGTAAACAGTTATATGAAACCAAGAAGTCAATAATAAAGAAAACCATATTAAGAGGTTTTGGCCCAATAGTGATAGACAAAGTAGCCATCTATGCATGGATGAAAAGAGCCATCATAAGCATGAAGAGAAAGAGATGATGGGCTAACGTCAGTAACAAAAAGACCAATTTTTTCAAGGAATGACATAGTTCAAATACTAATTTTAGATCCACTATTGATGATTGTCCATTTAAAACCCAATTTGTAAATACAAAGCATAATTTATAAAGGTGGATCATTTTCGAAAATACAAAGATAAACATTAGGATTATATATTGAAAAGCAATGTGTTGAGAAAATGCCTCTGCAAATGTGTTATATACTATGTCTGGATGAATATCAACATGAATGCGAGTAGTAGCTAGGAGAGTTCTGATTTTATCTCTTAATTCAAGATTAATGAGTAGGAAATCATTAATAGAGATACTCATGATGAGAATATCCTAGGAAAATAAAATAAGTATAAGTATGAGGACCCTAAAAGTTTTCGGTTTGAGTGTGGTTTATCCAAAATGATTAATCAAATATAGAAATAGATGCCTAATATGATAGCTATATACTATTAGATAAATAGACAATTACATAGAAAATAGGCCCAAGAAAATTTAGCAATTAAGTATTGAAACCCTAGTTGCAAAGAGAAGATAAGATGAATTAGTTATTTCACAATGAATCCTAGATTGTGTTGAAGTGATGACTAGGTGAATAGAGAGGAATAAATATCACAAAAAGCCTTAGAAAAAATGTGCGTGTAGAGGATCATCCTAGACTACGGAACTTGGAAAGGGGAAAGGGTGCTTGTGGGCACCATAGAACTATTTCTTAGTGCCTGTGAATTCTAAAACCCTCATAAAACCTCCTCTCGTAGGGTTGCGAGGTGTGATCTTTCCTTCTCTAATGGTTGCTATTAGGTCGTAAAATGATCTCTAATGTCACTAATAACCTATAATAAAATATTGACCTGTAAAACCCTCAAGAGTGCATCAAATCCCAAAAATAAAAGAATTCAAATGATGGGTCAAATTATCCTCAGTTATCAAATCAATGGACTTATGATTGAGCATTATACTAAATTTCAGACCCAAGGAATTTTCTAGGTGTATGTGTGTGTAATTGTGCCCTAGATGGCTGTTGTGAGTTTCACACTTGATACAGAGAAAGTAATTAGATGTAAAGAAATTAAATCTATGTGTGCATGGATTAGAATGAACTTACCCTCCTATGAATTATATGTGTGGAGTTGCTTTCCTTGAATAAATGCTTAAATGCTCCTAAATAACCTTTGGATGGAACCTTATGTGGTGATAGCTAATGCTTAGTGATTGGTCCCTCATTATAGTAACATAGATTTATATTTATACGATTCCCTTGCTTTAATTTCATGATTAACCCATAAAACTCTCACTACAAAAAGGATAATAATATCAAATGGATAAAAATGATCCCTAATATGTGAACAAAGTACAAAGAGGTCGGGGCACCCAAAGGGGATGAGGGTGCCTAACGCCAACATCCTAACCGGGTGTTGGTGTCAGGATGAGAAATGGAAAGGTGTGAATGGACATGATGAGATAGAAGTAATGTAAGAACAAAAGTACCAATAAAAAAAAAACATATGGCCAAGGACATGGATTAACTAGCACTTTTCTTACTTAAAATCATATGAATAGTAGTATGTGATCGGGACTAGATAGATACCCAAAGTGTGTGATTTTTCATGTAGAGAAGGAATTCCATAATTTTAAAAACCACATGGACCATTTCCTTATGCATTATGTAATACAAATTCACTACATAGATACACAACAAAAATTCCTTTATTGAACATGCACACAACAAGGAATGAGCACACGAGAAAAAAGGAGACAAAAGATGATAAAGGAAACACACAAAACAAGTGGAAAATGAAATGAGAATGGAAACATCCTAAATCACCTATGTATATGTGGGAAAAACCCAATTTCATATCTACAAATCGATGAAATATGAACCTCTCCTAAGCTTCTTTATAATCAATTCATTCATTTTACTTCCTCTTTTTATTTAACATATTATTTCTATTTTCTCACCGATACTCAAGTTTGTTCCATTTGTTGATTTCCTATCCCTATTGTGAGGAATATTCTTGATCGTAATTGACTTATCACTTTCCTACCAAGAAATTTGTTCTTCCTTTTCCATCTATTTCATGAATGTCGCTTCTATGGATTGAATCTCAACACATGCCTTAGAAGATTAATCATTACCACTAGCTTTTGGATTTTATTTGTTTCATAATTAGACAAATAAATCACTCCCACTAACATCATATCCATGTCCGTGATGGAAGTCATCTCCTTTGTCCACCTCGATAGACTCCATCTCTCCAACATGTAAAAAAACACAAATACATAGTAGTCTATTATAGAAAAGACAATGAACATAATGATATCCTCTGACCATCTACCACTTATATGTAGCCATTTTTACCTTATCAATGCCGATTCTCGGTCATAATCGATTAGGTATGAATCATTTTATCGATTAACCAATCGATATTAATCCCATGTCCAATTGCAAATTTTTTAATATTGTCCTTGTTATTGGTCCCCTAAATCCCTTTTTAAATCTAAATCTATCTCTCACATAAATAAAACTACGTTTACCAAAGCGTTGTGGATTATATAGCCTCTCGAGAAACTTTTTTCCCTGTCATTTCCTAGAATTCATATGTATATAGGTCATGAACCCATTGATTCCACCTATCACTTTAATTCTCGATCACATAAGTCCAACTTTTTGGGAACATACTTCATAATGATCATATAATTCCCAACACATTACAAAATTCATAGCCTCGTGGGAATAATTTCTCTACTTCTTCCTATAAGTCATACATTTATATTTTGATAACCCATTGGTTTCCTTATCACTTAACTTATTAGTCAATTAAGCCCACTTTTTCATAATATATTCCATGACCAATTGTCTTGGGGCATCTCAAATTGAAATACATCTATCTAGAAATATAATCTTACATAAGCTTACATGCTCTTGTGTTTATCAATCCATTCATCAAAGTGATGACCATCATCATCGGCTTTGCAATGGTCCCAATTTGATGGGATGTCACCTATCCAACATATTATCCAATGTAATTACAATGATTTCTATATGAAGATCATATTTATTACAAATCAAATGTTGGATTCTACCGAAAATGCGATCAGTAAGTAATTTTTTTATTATTTTATGGTCTTTTATAATGACACTTTTACAAACAAAAGACTTGACAACACGAAACAATAAAAAAGTAATTAAAGGTTACTTTTTCTTAATACAACTTTATAGTTTTGACAACAAATTTTAATGAGTGATGACACTACAACTCTGACGATGAAAAAGATCGACTCTTTTGGCTATTTCAAAATGTTACATAGCACAATTAATAACAAGTAATCCAATTAAGTACAACATTATAATCTAAACAATAAACAACAAAGAAAAATCTTATTGTAAAGACTCTACCACAATGACGTGACATAAACATTGAAACCAAAAACAAGATAACTCTAAATATCAAAGTTAACTGAAAAGACACTAATACAAACTATATATAAACACTTTATAATACATTAAAACTTACTAAAACAATAAAGACATAATGAACACACCACCACAGTCAAAAAATGCATGAGAGGTCAAGCCTAAATATCCATGAGTCGTGAGGAGTTTCCTCATCCAATGCAAGTTGATATTGGTAATATAAATTCCTACCGAGTCAAGATGCGGGCTTGTTATGTGTCATTGCATGACGCACCTTCAAAAATGATTTGGTGAGGGCGCGCTTCCATTTGGAATTTTAATCCATTTTTCCAAAAGGGAAAAACATCCAACTTACCTACGAAAGCCTCGCATCTCCGCCATTAGTCTTTGCCACATGTCCTCCTGTGGGGTCAAAGCAAGACTTTTCCCTACCACTTTAAAATTACTTTAATCAAAGCCTAGTGGGGCTGTGGGGTGTGTTCAATTTTTTTCCAAAGTAGCCAAAAATATCAAGTTTGAGAAACAACCCATCGTGCCCCATCCAATTATAAGAAGCCACGTAAGCACCAAAAGAACCAATCGGAACTGAGTGGACCACGAGACAAAATTGCCTTTTTGCCAAAATAGCAAAACTCGATAATTTAAAACATTTTACCACCGTCCGACTAATAAGAAGAATCCATGTGACCTCTAAACACTCGGGAATAAATTTGACAGAAAAATATACCCGTCAAACCATCAAGATACACAAAAACTCCATTCATGCCCGTAACCCGATTTTTTGCTAAGGATGATTTTTTTTTGAAACAAAAATGAATGAATCATGGTTCGAGCATATTTTGACAATGGGTTTGTGTTTTCAAAGGCATAAAAATTTAAATTGATCATTTTGAGATTCCATGGTTGAGGAAAACAGAAAACGGCAAATCCCATAGATTTTGAAGAAATTAGGGAAAAAATAGGGCGAGTAATCGAGACTTCTTTAAAGGAGGGACATGACAATAGATTTCGCAAACAATTCAAGGAATTCAAATGGAATAAGAAACTTTCATAACACCCACATAGAGATACAAAATGTTTTAGAACACAAATCAAATGAAAATAGTGGCAAATGGGGCGAAACAAACCGAGCACCAACATCGGCTTCAAATCGGGGATGGGCACTCCTGTGAGTGCCATAAGAAAAAGGTAGACCAAGTGCCAAAATATCCATTGGGAAAAGGAGTCAGCTTACAAAGCATAAAACTAGAACTATCCCCCAAAACGAACAGAGAAACTAGGAAAAATAGGCCACCGAGGCTAGAATGAACAAGAACATGAAAGACAGAAAACAAACCAACAAACTATACACTATATAGATGATGTTCACCTTGGTTATGGGGAATCAATCCAAGAAATGCTTCAAATTCCTACCATTAACAAGAAATTCAAGCAATTCTCCATCCAAATCCTTCAAGAAGAAGGTATGCTCACCAATCCAAATATCTATGGAGTAAGGGCCCATCCACAGTGCATCAAATTTACCATGTTTTCCCTTATCTTCATGCCTGTTATCCCATAGTAGCATGAGATCTCCAACATTGAAAGCTCTTGGGGTGACCTTCTTATCGAACAACTTCTTCAGCTTCTCTCTGAACTTTACATGCACGTTGATAATTCTTACACTTGTGCAAAAATGGGCAACTTGAAACTTAGTCGTTACAAAAATGTTGACAATTTTTGCACTTGTGCAAAAATGGGAAACTTGAAACTTCGTCGTTATGATGAAAGTCATGGGTGAATTATACCTAAACTAAGGAAGTTGGATATCATTTTTTACTGTTGAATTAGTTATAAGATTAAATGAAATCTGCAGTTATGTGTGTTGTCACAAAACATAACAGATCACATAGTCTACAATTTCATGCCATCTTCAGCAAAAGAACACAAAGCCCCAAAGGAAAACTATGTTGTCTTGATGAAGATGAAAAATTACAGAGTAGGTGAAGTGTTGAGTTTTGAAGCAAAGCAAACAGAAATATAGATATAAGAAAATCAGGGTTCATTACTGAATGTTACAAGTTCTCATCAATGTTTCTTTCCTTCATGATTAAGACATTCAATTATGTTACTGAGTTGTTTAGTTCATTATACAATCCATACAGAGAAGCTAGAATGCGAAGGAATACACAACTCAATTTCACAATTCAATGTTTTATTCACAAGGAAGGTCAAATGTTTCCCACACAAGCCATGGGATGTAATTGAAAAGTAAAGTATAGCTACTGAAATAAAAGGTACACATGCATGAAAGAGGAAGTAAAGGTGTATGAGTAAATCCATCATTGCTTTGGGGGTTTCTTTCTTCAATTGAAGCATCTCCACTCCCGCTTTCTTTTCCTTCTCCATCTCCATTGAGGAAGCCATTGTACCTGAAAATAAGAAAATTTAACCTGTCGGCTATGAGCTCGGGGATCAAATCATATCCCTACACTTTCCTAGTTCGTGCATATGAATATTTTCTAACAGAGATATATTCTACTTGAAGAACAAACTACATGCATGCTTTATTCATAAGTGTGTAGGTACGGCAGTGTTACTAAACCAAGGAAAAATAAACAAGTCATAAGTGCATGCATAAAAAGGAAGAATGTAACTCAAGGTTTCAGTAACCATTCTGAAGTGGAAGAAGTTACAGTACAGAAGAGAGACTGGGAGATAGAAATACATGTTTTAGTTTGCTACAGAAGGAAGAAGTAGAATTTGAAAGCTGATGTTTGGCTAAAAAGAGAAGGTTACAGTTGAAAAGGAATGAAGACAAGATTTTAGGAAAATTTTGACAGGGCTTCGCCATGTAAAATGGACATTTACAACTTTCCATCACGCTGCTTTTTACTACTACATGCTTAAAGGAATTATTTACATCAAGTAAGTGATACAGAAAGCAAGAAAGCATGTCATGATCAAGATAAAATGTTATGATGTCTTATTTTAATCTAGCTTCAAACACAAAGTGCTATGTTCTATATTCTAAATCAAAAAATATAACTACTATAGTTGGAAATGGATGGAAGAGAGAATTTTGGAAAAACAATTCCAGGGCTTCGCCATGAAAAATCAACGTTTCAGATTTTCCAACATGCGGAAATACTACTATCAAGGAAATAAAGTATCTAAGTAAAAGAAATAAGTTATTGTATTTCAACAAAGCATCTGAATCAAGGCTTATGCCTAAAAATGGTGTTACAATAGATAAAGAATTGTTTACAATTTCCAGAAAGCCACTTACAAGATACAAAACATCTTAAGTTCAATTTTCAGTTACAGTTTTCATTTTCTAATCAAATGTTTCAAAGTTATTCACAACTGAAATAAGAATGATGTCCAATATGAGTTGTAGAAAGGAGTTTTCAATCTTCAAAGCACAAAGTATGCACAAGATGAAGGAGATAGATCTATTAATGTAGAGAAGAAGATGCAGATTCAATTCAATAGAAAGAAGTATAAATTCCCAGTGAAGACCCATAATAAGATCGAAGGAACAAAATATTTGAGTCAACTGATAGAACATGAGAAACAAGAAAATGTCCCATGGGATAGATCAGAGCTCAGATCACAAAACACGAATGCATTGACATAGTGAGTTAACGGACCAAGTTTGGTATTACGAGTTTAAAAAATTACAAATACCCAGAGATTTTCTATAAAATGGAGATTGAAATAGAATATTCAAGATAATTGTGTCCAGTAAATGAAAGGAAATTTCTCAGAAGCCAGACAAAGTGGAGGCCCGGGACGAACCATCAAAGTCAAAAATAATCAAGTAACAAATCTTGTGATACAGATAATGGGTTTGAGATATTCTTCAAGATCCAAAGTTTTTGAAAGCTTCAAAAGTGGCGTTTCAACGCAACATTGACAAGATTCACACAAATTTGGCCAGGAGAATGAACTCACTAATCCTTTTAACAATCGATTAGAGGCACAAATTAGAAAACAGAATACAATCTGAGACCTTTCGATCAAAGAATTAAATTTTTGGGTTGTCTTTCGAAAGCACTTAATCAGGGTATGAGTAGATTTTGTAACCAACATATACCTACAAGTCACCATTTTAAGGTCAAAGAAGTCAAAGTACAGAGATAACACAGACCCAGAAGGTTTTTCCACGTTTTATGGAATCACGAGAACACTACGAGCAATAGAATTCAAGCTCGAATGATATCAGCAAAAAAATGACCACATTCAAGTGCACAAAAACGTAGGCCCACAAAGATATACAGATAAACTCTCAATGAAAAAATCCAGATCCAGGATAGCAAAGCAAAATATGGAATACCCAGAACGTAAACTATCTAGCAAACCCTCCACAGTCAGTTCGAAGAAAGCTAACAATAATAACCAAGAAATTTATGGTGACACAAGCTTATCAATATCAAGCAAAATAGAGTATTCATACTACTGAGCCATTCATAAAAGGGTGAATCTAGAGTTACCTCTAACCGTGGTCGGAAGAAGTTCAAACGGTAATGACCGAATCCTTGAAATTAAAGGAGCCACGAATTCTAACCAAGAGCTTTCAAAATGGTCAAGAACCAAAGCCATACAAGTATGTATTCATAGTTGCATAGAACCGAGCTCCAAGAGAATGACTATGGCAGCCAATAGACCACAGAGATCTTGAAAACAGAGAAGAATCGAGCTTCAGAACTCACCATGGAGGCCATTGCAAAGACCAAATGTAACAGAGCCGGGTATTGAATAATCAACAATAGCACCCCATAAATACTTAGAAGCTCTAAATAGATCAAACATATGAAAATACAGATCATGAGAGTTCAGGAAACCATTTTGCAGAAGGAACCAAGCTCAAAAGCTTCAAACAATGGCATCAAGAAAAAAATTCCAGGGCTTCGCCGCATAGTGAAAAAACAAATGAAGTGATCATTATGGGCTCGAGTTACCTTAATGCATGCAAACTCGAGAGACGAGTCAACATGACTCAACCGTGGTTCAAGATTGATGGATTTAGATAATAAGGACTCAGATCAAAGGTCAATAATCATGCTCAGAGATCAAGGCGAGTAACCACAGTTAGGTTTCCACCGACTACCTTAAATGCCAAGTTAAAAACCCTAACCACAGGTTCCAGATCGATGGTTTGCGATCAGTCAGTACAGAGATCGACGAGCCCGAGATCTTCACCATTTTTCAAAGAAAACTCAACCCAAGTTAGAATGCCACTGACACCATGATTGAGGGGTGAGTCATCGGGGGGGGCCAACCCCATGTTTGAATAAAATTATCATTGCATTGAATTTCAAAGTCCAAACTATAGTCATTTCCAAATAATGCAAAATGCCATCATACATGCTTATCACCGAAAAGGTGAATTTTGAAATATGCCAAGGCCGACAACTATGGGGTGGAAACTATATACTATAGTACTCATTACAAAGGTGGCAGACTATGTAGTATGGTCATGGTAAATAATCAAAGGTGGCTGAGTATGGTAGTGTGAAGGTGGTCCCCACTTCAAGGAGTTAGAATTGATTTGTAGAGTGTCACTCATGTGACCTTTTGGAAGGAGATGTCAATATTACAACATGTGCACATGGACAATGGCCCCCACATTGGATGTTTATCTTGCAAATATTACAAATGTGTGAATTATTTACTCACAGGTAGAGAATTGATTCGTTGCATGCTTCACAAGAAGACAGAACAGAGAAGGAGACAAAGTTGCATGTTCATGGAGAGAGACTTTCCTAGCAAGCAATCTTATTTTTAGAAAATTATTCATCCTTCTCTTTCTTAAAAATAGATCAGTCAACTTCAGTTGACCAATTGTAATCAAGGCTATTAATGCCTATTTGTAATTGCATGTTCTATTTTTTATTCCTTATCTATTATTAAATAAAGGATAAAAATAGAATGCATGGGCAAGTACAAGCCTTAGGCTATTTTTAGGAAGAGGGTGAATTTTATTTTTGCTATATATTGTGTGCCTTTGCAAAGCATAAGGGAGGAGAACTTTTGGAGGACTTTTTGGATATAGGAGTACTGAAGCAATTTTTTCTAGTTTTGCCTTCTAAGTGTGAAGAATTTCTGCCTTTCCAATTATTTGTAGTCTTGTGTATGTTTCTATTAGTATTGTGAATGCAAATTCCTTCATCAATCATCTTACCTTGCTGCAAATTTAGTATTTTTTGCATAATTTTAATGTGCATGTTAACTTATTAGTGCTATTGTGATATTTTTCCTCAGTACAACAAAGTGTTTTCCCTTAAATTCTGTAGAAAACTATTGGCTCGTGCATCAAAAATCCTTCACATATCAATTGTGCATATACTTAGTCAAAGCCCTCATACAAATTTGGTGTATCACCTTAGTTTAATTATTTTACAGTCATCTTTTACCCTTAAACTCCAGAATAAATTTAGGATACATCAACAAGGAACCAACCTTCATAGCGGAAAATCACCTCAAAATAGGTATACCCATAGACCTGAGGTGTTTCCATTGTCTCTACGAAAGAGAGAGATCAATTGTGCAAGATTAAAAACATGTAACCATCTCTCTACAGGGTGCACTTTTGAGAGATAACAATGCCTTTGGTGGGATATCCTCCTTTCTTCATCAAGTTCAACAATCTAGTTAATGTGGGCATCATATGGACTTACCTCTTGATCTTTAAGTCATTGAATGAATTGACATAAGGATAATTGCATATGTAGGGAAGAAGGGGCTGAGTTCCATACACCAAATCAAATGGACTCTTTCTAGTGGATCTTTTAATAGTATTTTGGTCTACCCAAATAGAAAACTTTAACTACTCACCCAATTTTTTCTTATTCACTCGAAGGTTCTTCCGATAATCTTCAACAAATTTTTTTTTGCTAGACTCATCTTGTCCATTTCCTTGGGGATTGTAATTATAATCATATGTCAAATTAATCCTATATTATTTGCACATTTCACCAAGGGTTTAGCTCAAGCTCATGCCATTGTCAAGAACAATTTTAATCGGCACCCCAAACCCGCAGATGATATGGTTCAAGCATGAAGTCCATGAAAATTTGGTGTGTTTCTCTTTGGTGGGGATTACCTCCACACATTTGGTGAAGTAATCAGTGGCTACAAGAATCCACTTATGGCCAACACTTGAAGGGTCTGAAATCTCTCCAATGAAATCCATCCCCCATTGCTTGAATGGGGCTTCAATTGATACAAGTTGTAAAGGAAGGGAGCCGAAGCTTTGGGCCTTCCAAAGAAATGCTGACAACTATCACATATTCTAACCAAAAGAGTTTCATCCTTGAAGAGAGTTGGCCACCAATAACTAGCCCTCAAGATCTTGTGTGTTATGACCCTTTTAGCAAAATTCCCCCACAAAATCCTCCATGAAGATCAACAATGATCTGGGGGATTCTTCTTCCGTAATCCACCTTAAGAGGACTCCCTCAAGAATATTCCAAGCTAACCCATAATCAGTAATGACATATTTCTTGGAAGCCAACTTAAGGGCCCTTTTTCTTGTTCTTACTCAAATACTCAGGGAAGTATAAATGTATGAGATAAAAATCACATCCTTGTACCATTCGAACTCATTAGTTTCTCAAATACATCTATCCTTCCTTCTCCTACCTCATTCACCTCAACATTTTGCAAGTTTCTCTTAGCCATAAGCGTATCCAAGCCCAAACCTCTCACCAACTTCATGGTTTGGATATCCATGTCATATTCCTACAACTTGTTCACCCATCTGCATCTTTTTCTTGAGACTTACATCTCTGATAATATTTCTTTCACCATGGTGTGGGGAACATAAGCAACAATCTTAGAACTCAAAATTTAAGACCTGAAAACCTTTGTTTATTTTACCAAGGCAAATGATTGTTTCTCCATAATAGTGTATTTCAACTCATCCCCTTACAATGCCTTATCGAACAAGGTAATTGGCCTCTCAGCAACTTCATCATCTTTCTACGCAACATTACGGATGCAATAGTGTTCTTCAAGAAAAGAAAATAGTTGAAAAGGCTTCTTATAACTGGAGCTTCTAGAATAGGTGCATGCTTTAACGCGTCTTTAATCCCATTGAAATATTGAATGGCATCCTCCTTCCACTTGATGACCTGGTCCTTCTTTAACACGGAAGTCATTGGAATGGTCAACTCAAAAATTTTGATATAGACCTTCCGATGAAGTTTATCTACACAAAGAAGGATTGAGTTCCTTTCTTGGTTCTTGGGATTGGAACGTTACTAATGGCCTCTACCCTTCTCGAATCAATCATTACCCCTTATTGAGACACAATGTGACCAAGAAATTTCAGCTTCTACACTCCAAAATGGAACTTCTTTGGATTGATCAAATGCCATATTCTCTACATCTTATCAAAGCATCTTTTCTAAGTGTAGAAAGTGATCACTTCTCTTCTCGGAGAACATAGTTACATCATCTTGGTAGACAACAATAAAATCATTGATGTAACAAAAAATTAGCATCCATTGCTCTCTAAAAATTTTCTCCAAAGCATTCATCGACCAAAGGGCATCCTAACATATACATAAGTCCCGAAGGAGTGGGAAAGGATGTTTTAATTCTTTTTATTCCTTCATCACAACTTGGTTATAACCAGAGAAACCATCTAGGGTAGAAAGTAGCTTAGAAATAGTCACTAGCTGCAATATGTTTTCCATGTTTGGTAAAGGATAATTATCCTTCATTGATTCTTTGTTCAATTTTCTCAAATGCATACAAAACCCGATGTCACCATTCTTCTTCTCGAAGTGGTACTATGTTTGCAACCCAAGAAGAATACCTTGTGGGCTGAATAATCCCTACATCTCTCAATTTCTTTAGTTCCTCTTGCATTTTAAGAGATATAAGTGGATTGATTGGCCTCTGTTTCTACCCGAATGGTTTTGCAATGGATTCCAAGGGAATCTAATGTTGAAACAGATCCTCTTTGTATGCCTTCACTGTAATAGTGTACAAGCCATGCAATATTGATACTTTTTTATCAGTTGGACATAGGATTATTTTTCCTCCTTGCTGAAATTGTTGCCTACCCAAATCTTCCTTTCTTTCTCTTTTGTGCCAAGGTCGTGATCCTCAATATCCCTCGAGGCTACCATACGCATATGTTAATAATGCGATCAACATTATCAAAATTGTACTTGAGAGCAACCAGCCCTCCTGGGAATGGAATTAGTATTTAGTTGGATGATGTCTTTTTCAAACAAGGTCTCTTTACCCTCTAATATGCACACCATTAGCTCCGAATCAATATTTTGATCAACAAACTCTCCTTTATTTCGCATAAATATTCTCGACTCGAGCATCATCATCAAAAACCCGCCAATGCTTAATATTATCATATACAGATGGCCTTGTTAACACCTCAACATCATATTAACAATATGGGGAACTACACAATTATCAAAATGAGATCCCAACATTGAAATCATGTTTTCCAAATGATTGAACCTCCTATCATGATGCATAATATTGAATGAATCAAACATATCAATGAGATCCCAAGCTACATGCTTGTATTGTTTCATTCGCTGATTTTTTTGTGGCATAAAGTTTTCTAATTTGTTTATAATTAATTTTGAATATACTTTGACAATGATGTCTTTAACACCATACTTCCAAGAAATCCTCAGACCTAACAACAATGCCTCATATTCAGCAATTTTATTAGTGCATTCAAAGTTGAGTTTGAAGGAAAAGAAAAACTCTTCTTGACTTGGGGAGATTAGAACAACACCAGCACCATTTCCAAACATGGAGCAAGCTCCATCAAATAATAAAGTCCAAAGAGATCCTGCCTACACAAGAAACCTACATTCTTCAATGTTGTGCTCTTTTACATCAGCAAATCCTACAAAGTTATCAAGATCAACACTTGTGTACAATACTTCATAAGATGCATTGTTGGGGTCTCAATCAGGTTTAAGATCTTCTTTTATCCATACAACTTGACAAGGCTACCTTCAATTGGGATGGTAGCATAGGACATGTCCATTTGAACACTCCCACCAAAACTTACATGCCCATTTTCTAGACAACAACATACCCCACTTGGCTGGGAAGTCAACAATAACTACACGAAGCTTCAAATTCCTACCTAGATAGACAACAAGTTATACCACTAGACCCTTCACACATCCCACAACTGACACCTCTCTGGAATCCATAGTAGTAAACTTCCCATATGTTGTTTTTACTTTGATGTTTAGCTCATTCATGACTTCCAGAGGCATAACATTGCATGATGCCCCTAAGTCAAACATATAATTGTGTAACAATTTGTCCTTAATGATCAGTGGTGAAGAATGGATCCACATTCAGCTGAGAATCTACTAAGGATGTCCCTAGATAAACCTTAGGTGGTTCATCTAGCTCTTCTGATGCTGGTGGTGTTTCTAGTTCTTTAGTGATTGGAGGAATATCCACATTATTTACATTTATACCTAGGAAATCTTCTCTTCTTTCAATCCCAAGTATTCAAAAGCTCTCTTTTTGTACTCGGGAATCCTAAGCAACTCAAAAATTGGAGCAGTAGACTTTAATTTGAATTAAAACTTGGGAAATGTCATAAGGGACAAATTTTGGCAAAGGCAAGATTGGAAGGAAAGCTAACACAATCACTAGGTGGTACAAGATTTTTGACAACTTGGGCATGAGGAGGGGTATGATTTTTGTTTGGGAACTCACAGGCTTTTTTGATGATGCATCTTTCTTATGAGCCTCTTTAGGAATTTTTGAAAGTAAGAGAGATTTTGGCTTGGCTTGAGGCCCTACCCCTTTGACAGCCTTACTTGTGTTATATTCTTTCTCTTGAGCAAAAAAACATTCACCAAGAATCGTCTATCTTCCTCATATGGGATTCCTCCATCATAATTATTTATCATTAAAGCCTTGAAATATTCAAAGTCATTATTGGGAAATTCAAAATCATGTACGATGATCTACTTCTAAAGTATGAGAGGGAGGAAGAATAGGTACCCTATGAATGCACTCCCAAAAAGTGGCAAGCATCCAGAACTTATCACCTCGGTTGAAGTTTCCCTGTGGTGAGCTCATGGAATAACCCATCATGTAGACATCATCATCATTATCATCATCAACTTCTTCTTCTTCTTGCTAATCTTTTTCACAAGGAGCATGGGGCATGAAACATCTATTACACCATCAATTACATTTTCTCCTCCACAACAACAACTCTAACAACCAAAGGATCAAGCACCATTCTATTTTCCCCTGCCTTAGGGCTGCCTATTTCCAAATCCAACAAGTCTCAAGTTACCTATATCATCGATCTTTGGTGATATGTGACCCTATCTTGGCCTTGATTCTTGTGTTGACCTCGTGATCTCTACCCAACCCCTTTTTTTCTTGGGCTAATTTATATGATATTTCTTTGATAGCCCTCGCTAAATTTTTCACAACTTCCTCCAAATCGGTAGTCTTACTTTTTTGAGGATTTTTGGGTTAATTAGTTTTACACCCTCTCTTTTTGGAGGATTTCCAATTGCCTTGATGTTATTCTCTATTTGAAAATCCATGGTGAATTCTTGCCTGAAATTAGTAGTGTTTTTGTACCTCAAGTAGTAAGCAACGATTTTATCAAATGCATCTGAATATTTGATCAAACATGATTCATCACATGGCCTTAAGCTAACAGAAATATCCTAAAGGTCTTGCTAAACCTTGTGTTAAAATCACGTACTAGCTCATTAGGATTCTTCTTGATGTTTTCAAATTCTTACAGAATCAAATCTAGGGTCATTCTATCACCATACTGCAATCTTAATGCATTTTTCATCTTGTTTCAAGAATTTATGGAATTATCTAGAAAAGCTTTGTACCAGTCCTCGACATCTTCTTCCAAAGTATGGATAAACAATTTGATATATACATCTTCATGTTCAATCTCAAAGTCTTCCATCATATTGATAAAAAGATTTAAATGTTGATGACCGATTATGGAATTATTTCCATGGAATTTTGGTAATCTATTTCTCACATCCTGGGGAATTGCATTTGGGTAGCCAACCATCCCTGTAAAATTTATGGGACCAAAGGTGTTTACAACAAAAGGGTGTCCAGGGGAGGCGGGGCCATGTTGTTTTTGAGGATGTGACCTAGAGGGCCTTTGAAAACAAGAGTATAACTTTCAAAATCGGTTATCTCCTAAAGGCCTTGTTTCTTGGGAATCCCTATCAACTTCACGAAAAGACAGGGGTAGAATGAGAAGCAAACTTTATAAAATCAAATGAAGGCCCCTCTCCAATGGATAATTCAATTCCACAAAGAGGCTACCTGATTCAGAAGCACTTGAATTTCAGTCTTCAATAATAGGCTGATCACTTTCATCAATGGAGATCCCTTTTCTTGTCTGCTGATATCCAATAGCTCTCGAGGATTTTCTTCCTTCTGACTTTGATTTTCCTAACTCTAGAAATAATTTCCTAGAAGGATCCTAAAGAAAGACAAAACTTCTTCCTTCCAAATTTGCAAAGGTTAGTAACAAATATTACTTGATGAGGTTAAGACACCGGTACTCTTCAAGAATCAGATCAACAGGGAGTTTCCACTAAGGATTTCCACCTTAGTTGTGCAAATGTACTAAAATAAGATCTGTCAACATTTAAACCGGAAGTGGAAAGAACTAACTTTTCTTAACCTAGATTTATCAATGAAGCACTTGTAACTTTGAATACTTCTTATTGGCCCAAACTCAAGATGATTTTTGAAAAATGTATTAGCACTTTGAGCATACAACAAGTGTTTTACCAAGGTCTAAATATGAATTGCAATCGGTATGTCCGCAGATAGCGCCAGAAGTGTGTTGGTACCCAAATTTAATCTCCTTCAAAGGCCAAGCATCATCATGGATTTGGCAAGAAGCTCAAAGGCAGATAGATAATTATGTATGTCATTTTGTTGTTAGGGAAGCGATCTATTTGAATTTTTAACACTCATGCTTTGAAAAGGTCTGGGTAGCACCTTAAGAGGATTCGATCTATCGTCACTATTTTAGGTTGTGCCTTTCAACCAAGGTATGAGAACTTTTTTGAAGAATGTTGTTTGTGGAGGAGATGGAGATATCCTTCCTAATGAATTTGTTAAGGAGAAATTAAAGAGAATTTGATCAATGAAACAAAATCTAACTCTCACGAGTTATCACTCTAGATAGTGGAGATATTCTCTAGGCAAGGTTCAAGCTACTAAAGACATTTGGAATCCTAATTGTTTCTGCATGTTTTGGTGGTAAAATTTGTGCATTTGTATACACACATGACAAATAGGGGTAGTATGGGTAGGATTAGTTGTTTTTAGATGGATTTTTGTGGGAGGTGAGGTAGGATGAACTTGATTCACCAGATCCTTGAGATCTTTTGTAAAATGGAAGACTAAACCAACAGAATGCCACAGAACAACTAAAATGTTTCTTTAACTAGAATATGTGCTTTAATGAAGGCCTATATTAGCACTTTTTCATATAATCTATAATACTCTAACATGAAGGATCGAGTTGAAAAGACCCAAAAATCATCAAGATCCGAGCCAAATCACACCTAAAGTACACCCAGAGACTTACAAACAATATCTATTAAATAGATGAAAGAAAATCGCTTTTAAATAATTTATGTCACTCCCAGATGAAGGCTCTTTCAATAAATGAAGTCAGCAAATTCCACTAAACTATCACAAGGATTGAGACATATGTGATTGAGACATACTTTGATACAATATTGCAACAGAACAAGGAAAACTAGTTGCGAAACACTCGTAAGTAAAACACACACATTTTGAGTAAGATCCACACAAAATAACTAGAGTTTGATTAAATTTATCAACAGGGGAAAGTTTCTAGAAAAATATCAGAGCTTTTCAATGGTTGTATGCTCGCAACCACCTTGACATGATCAAATTCAATACAAAAGAGATATACAGGCTTCTCAAACAGCTTCTCAAAAGGATGGGCTCTATCAAGCCTTTTTTCTATTAGAAAAATCAGTCTCGACCCCTGACACTCCAACCATTTGCATGATAAATTTGTGCCATTTATAACATTTACAACAGAGCCTTTTCCCCAAAATCCAGACATTGAGTGCCACTAGTCCTTATGATGATCACGATCGTGATTCCCAAAATCAAATCTATAAAAAGTCACCATGTACTGGGGTAAGATCCCTTGGAAAATCTCCTTCATTCAACTCCTTCCTCTAGAAAATCACTCTTCCTTCTATTCGCCAACCACTTCTAACCATATTCTATCCAATCTAGTTCTTCGCATGCCTAGGAAGAAGAAATGGAAGATCGATCGAGCTCAAAGGTCGAGATCTCACTTTAATTGTCAAGACGCCCCTAGATTTTTTTTTCACCAAACCCATATATCATCAACAGTCCTTCTTGTGCAAGGAAAGAAAATCAAGCCAAATCGGCTATCGGATTACATATAAATGGTAAGAGACGTTTACAGACCTTCCCTACCAAACCAGGCCTCTAGATTAATGTTCCTCTTTGTTTGGCGTGTAGGATAAAAATCAAAACAATATGCGTCCCCAGGAGCTCTGAAGGGAAAATGGAGGAAAAATTAGATACAAAGGCACAACTATCGTTGATTTCTATTTTAAATTTGTATTTTCCACATGGGAGATCCAATTTTAGAGCGTGAAAGTGCGGATTCCCTTTTTTACTTTTACAACTTTTGGAAAAATGTAAAATTTTCACATTTTACTCCGCACCTCCGCCCTTGAGAAATGAGCCTGACACGTGTCCTAAGGTGGTCCCAAAGGAACCGTGACCAAATTCTACTATTTCACCTCTTTTTTTGTAAAAGGAAAATTTTTGAGCTTCCATGGTTGAGGAAAAATGGGAAAATTGGAAAATCTGTGGATTTTGAAGAAATTAGGGCAAAAACAAGGCAGACTCAGAGACTTATTTACGTGGGTTTACATGACAATGGATTTTGCAAACAATTAGAAGCATTCAAATGGAAGAAGAAACTTTGGATCACCCATTGAGATACACATTTTTCGTAACACGCAGATTAGAGGAAAATAGTGGCAAATGGGGCGAAACAAATTTGAGCACCAAAAAAATGCGTTTGAAAATTATATCTTCACATCAACTATGAGAAATGATCTATAGACTAGATCAGGGTCGTGATCTGTAGAGAGATGTGAGCTTGTAGCAGTTCAATACACAACACAAATATTTGAAATAGATGAAAGCATGGGGATTTAGGCCATGAAATTTCCTCCTCCTTTCATATATTCTAATCACCTTCTCTAATAAAGAAAACCAATAATAAAACAACCTAGTTGTTCAGAAATTGCATATTGTAGTGGAAATATGAAGCAGATCTCAGCAATGTTTTCACCATTTCACTTAACCCACGATGTGGGTTCGGCTGAAATTTATTCAATATTTTCTTCGGACATCCATCTTTAAAACCATTAAAAATCTCAAGGAACCAAATCATATGCAAAAATTATGACATTTTCTTTACATGGAAATTATTGAATCCAAATCCACAAATGCACATCCACAAGATTATAACATCGCTCTGATACCAAATATTATTTTGGTTCAGATTGCATGTAATATGAACACATATTTAATCAAATAAAACCGAATACAAATATAATTCACAATAAAATTCATTAGGTATATCTCAATACAAGAGTGATACACAATAATAGGAGGATACACTCCTTAATACAAGGAGTCAACAATCATCTCCAACTTCCCTACAATATCTCTCATCCCTAAGATATCTGCAACCTTCCGAATATCCCTCAAGTCTAATCAACATGAGTTGTTATCACAACACACTCACACTAACCATATTATTAATATGAGTTATATTAAATCAATATTAATAACATACACAATATATTAATAATGTTACACAATATATTTGTAACAATATCGACATCTTTGCCTTTAAGAATATGATTACACTTTGTATGAGTAAGCATACATCTATATCAAAGATTTCCTTTGGCCAAAAATACGTGACTAGGGGTATCCAAACCTTCAAAATCACCCATGGAACAATCAGGTCCTTATCCGCATCGGGAATCTCCGAGCCTTACCTCAAAGCAAGAGTTATTCCTTGGTGGGCTCATTCCAAGTCATTCAACTTCACCGATGAACCAAGGGCCCTTCGATACTAAGGATAAATTTGTAAATGATAGTTTTTAATTAAATTAACTAATTTATGTTATTCTTTTTCTTATTCTAATATTGTGGCTCTATCTTTTCTATTGAGAAAGGTACCCCTTAATGAAAAGGAATAATTCTTAAATGAAAAAAACAATTTTAGAATTATGTTGATTTATTCATCTGCCATTTTTCTTATTATATAATTTCCTTTAATATCTATCATACCCCTTTCATAAAGAATAATTTGTAAATGAAAATATTTTTTGTGAATTACGTTGATTTATACATCTTTTATTTTTCTTATTACATTATCGCAATGCATCTATCTATTGAGTGAGGTGCCCCTTTAAATCTATTGAATATGTCTTTCATAAAGAAGATTTTGAAAATCAAAATAATAATTTTTGAATTATGTTGAATTATTCATCTACTATGTTTATTATTATTACAATATTTTGGCTCTATCTATCTATACAAAAAGGTTCCCGTAATATCTATTATGCACATTTCATAAAGAAGAATATATAAACTAAAATAACAATTGTAGAATTATGTCAACTACATTTTTCACATTACATTATTACGGCTCCATCTATATATTGAGTAAGGTACCATGTAATATCACCACCAGATTAGCTTAGTTTGGGCTCACCAAACTACCCTTGAGCCACACACCCATGATAGCTAGGACTCCATCCTCTCGGATGATAAATTTCCTTATATGGCTCTCACCATATCGCCCTCCCGATACCATTCCCAAAAAAAGTGAAGGAAATCATCTTGAATCATGTTGTGACATGTGAGACAGTTGAAAATATATACATGGTTCTAGTTGGCATGATCAGACTTCCCCTCGCAAGACAACAATTCACAATAGCTACTTAATTATCTCTATATTTCTTACTACTTTATACAATATCCCTCGTACTCAAGGATTTTTTAGCCTAGTTTAGTCCATGGTTTTAGGGCATGATTCCATACTGCCCATTTTTTATTAATTATCTTGTATCATGTTGCTTGTCAATAATATATAAGATCTTGTTCATAAAAAACATCTTGAAAGAGTAGAAGCATGCAAAAATACATTAAAAAATGACACCTTCAATAATTGTGTTTATTAATTCCTAAATTTCATGGAGTACTAGATGACGCCCGTATGCTCTACATCTTTATGAATCAATCTAAAAGGTTATTGGTGATCACAGAGAGAAAGAGAAAGGAAAACGAGTAGAAGAAATGGTCATTTTTTCTATGAATGCCAACCAATTTGAGATTTCACTTGTCATCAATAAGGATATTTTTTTCTTGATTAGATGACCAATGATTAAATAGATATCAACATCTCTACCTTTAAGAAATTGATTACACTATATGAGTAAGCGTACATTTATATCAAATCTTTCCTTCTACTAAAAATCTGCAATTGGGGGTATCCAATCCATCAAAGTCACCCATGGAACGATTAGTGCCCTATCCTCATCAGGAATCTCTAGGCCTTGCTTCAAAGAAGACTTAATCCTTTGTGGGCTCATTCCAGTTCATTCAACTCCACGAATGGACCAAGGGCTCTTTGATACTAAGGATAAATTTGTAAATGAATTTTTTTAAATTAAATTAACTAATTTATTGTTTTTTCTTATTATAATATTGTGACACTATCTTGTCTTTTGAGAAAGGTGCCCTTAATCATAAGGACTAATTTTTAAATGAAAATAACAATTTTAAATTTTGTTGATTTATTCATCGACTATTTTTTTAATTATATTTTTAGCTCCAACTATCTATCGAGGAGGGTTTTCCTCTAATATCTATCATACACCTTTCATAAAGTATAATTTGTAAACGGAAATAATATTTTTGAATTACGTTGATTTATACATGTATTATTTTTCTTATTACATTATTGTGGCTCCATCTATCTATCGAGGGATGTGCCCTTAAAATCTATTGAATACGTCTTTCATAAAGAAGAATTCTAAAATAAAAATTATAATTTTAGAATTATGTTTAATTAATCATCTACTCGGTTATTCTTATTACAATATTGTGGCTCCATCTATCTATTCTAAAGGTTCCCGTAATATCTGTGTACTGTACGATGGAAAAGTGACATGCGAGCATGGGAATCTACAAGTAACTCTTCCTCGCACCCGACCTCCCGAGGTTGTGCCGAGACAGCCGGTGGGGATGGAATATACGTGGGGTATGGACAAACTAATTGGGCAATCTTATGTCTTCGACACGCACTAATGGAATCTACAAATCTAAGGAAACGAAGGCCCTCCTAACCTAAACTGGAATGATAGATCGGTCGGTGAGGATGATTGCTCGAAGGCTCCAATCAATATCGAGCTCTGGTGTGATTCGATCTATAGATTGTGGGATACGGGGAAAATGACCTAGAATTGTTTCGTGTATATCTCTAGACAGGGTCATAAGATGGATGATGGATATATAGTGGATTCTATGGGTGATTCTCTGTCTAGTCCAATCCAGTAAATCTTTACCTTCATTAGCTGCTATATCTAACAAGGATAATTGTGTGATAATATCTGGTGGAAGTGGAGAGGATCTGAATATCAATGTGCGTAAACCAAAGATCAACATTTGATTGACTCCGTGAGCTCTATTGGGTTGTGGGACCTGTGGATCAGCAATGAGACTCGTGGTTGTTGTGGACCTCCTATGGTCATGTGTGGAATCAATCCCTAATCCCTAGTATCCAGTATTTATATGCCTTTTCGGCCTCTATATTTAGAACTAATAGTTGTGTAATCTTCTCAGAGTATCTTATAGGTGTTCTAGCAACTTGAATTCTTAAGCTAGTGTCTATGTCGGTGATAATGTCTCCTACATGGTTGTGGGACCAAAGGATCAAAACCGAATGTTTGCTCTTTTCAAGCCCTTCTATAGTCATGTGGATATTTATCTAGGGTAATCTGTGGTTTGGCTGGTTTGACCAAAACGTATGCGCTTTGTCATCTTCTATGTTTAATCCTCTTAACTGTGAGCTAATTTCTTGTAGGTCGGTTATTGTTGGAAGACTCGGATTTCGAGATTTTTATCTACGCGAGTTATTGATACCACAAGATTGGGTTGAGGCACTATTGGCTCGAATACGTATTCTTTGGGCTCTCTAGGTCCCGTGATTGCCATATAAAAAAACAATGTAAATCTAGTCAAGCTAAGTAAAACTAACTATGTAAAGTGTATCTATAAGCATATATAACTTCTCTATTTTTGTGTTTTTGATGAATTATTTGAATGCAATTGAAAGATAAATTATTTAAAATATCTAGCAATTAACAACTAAACTAATAAAGAAATTTAAAAAAACAAGGAAGCCGAGTATAGCTACTTTTGTAGTTGTAAGTCTATTCTAAATAACGAAGTAACGATCTAATCTATTTGAAAGACTCTCGATCCTACCTCGTAAATGAGGAATGAATCATAGTTTCTTAGAAACTATCAATCCCCACATCTTCCCCAAGTAATATCGAAAGTGGGATTAAGCTCGAAACAAAATGCTTTTACTATTCTATTTGATATACTTTAACTAGAACTTTGAAAGCATGAACCGGATTTTGCAGTAATAGTGCGAATCCGATTGTGTGTGGCTTTGTCCCTCGAGTGTGGTCTCCTCGTTCCTTCGTCCTTCGAGAAAAGCATCAACTAGCATCAATAGAATAGGTATTGGAACAATGGTAATTTTGGATGTAGACTTGAATACAATGTGAGTAGGAGAGGGATAATGCAAGAGAACAAGAGCTTGGCTTATGTAATTCCTAGTGGGATTTATGCGAGTCATACGACACAAAACATCTAGAACGTAAAGCTATTATTTTTGACAAACAAAACATGCAACTCTAATGGCTTCAGATTGAAAATAAAACTATCCTATCTCGATTGATTGTATGAAATAGTAACAACACTAGCACAAGAAGATAATGTGGCTTCAAACAAGCAAAATAACACTAACTATGCATGTAACAACTAAAAACTATGAACTCCTAATGAAAAAAAACTATGAAATGAAAAGATGAGAGGCAATTTTTTAGGGGCCATTTTCTTGAAGATCAACGAGCTATTTATAGACTCCCCATTTACCCAAAGGTGAAAACAATTTGAACTCTTTAACCATAAACAATGCAAAAACACTATTCCAGGGAACTAGAATCATAAATACAAGCAAAGGTGGTGAAAAAAGTTGGTAAACATTGAAATTTTACATGAGTCACATTAAAAAGAACATTCGAGAAAAGGCGTGAAGGACTACTACCCTAAACAGACCGAGTTAGGGGCAAGAATTACAAGACCAAGACCCTGGGGAAGGCGGTAGTTTTGTCATCAAGACAAAAACATCAAAGAAAAGAGGGGAAAGAGAAAAACAAAGCACGCAGAGGCTAAGTAGGGCATATGGAATGTTAATGTACATTTGGAGGGCTTTTTTTGAATCTTCGAGCACCTTTGTGAGGAGACTCGAATCATCATTGGGGCACGTGTAACATTGTTCCGGTAGTGTAGTACACTTACGATTTTGGGTACGTACATATTGCCCCTCGGAGAAGCATTTTAACCATGAAGAGGTGTAAACGGTGGGTCCGAGTATGGCGGTCCCAAAATGGGAGGTTAGAAATTATACCGACATGTCCGCATGTCAAAATTATGCCATCCAAAATTCTACTACCTGCAAAATGAAAAGAGGACTCAAGTGTAGATAGATAAAATAAATCAAAAAATAAATACTAAAATAATATGAAATGAGGACTTACCATTCCTGCAAGGATAAGAACTTACCTCCGTCGGCACTCCAAACCTATGGAAGGGGCATTCAAAATGAGTTAAGATGCTATATATGTAAAAATGGGCCCATTTTCCTATTCATTTGCGTGTTGATTTGATTGATTTTGAGATCTAGGACCCACGGTGACATTTTTTGACGAGAGTATAGTCAAAACATTCATGACTAGATAGTGATCATGCCTCCGCGAGTGGAACATCGACCCGCGAGATCATAGGTTAGTTTTTTATTTAACATTTTTACCCCAAAATGTTAAAATGATGAAATCTTTATCATGGGGGATTATTTTTTAAAATGTTAGTGTTAATAGGGTCACTTAGGGGAGCCTAATGGGTAGGCTTTTTTTGGTCAAAATAGTCTTTGTTTTGTGTTTTTAGGAATTTTTAGGGCACGTGACTTGTTTGAAAATTTGGGACATGATCGCCACCCTGCAGGTGGTGGTGGTTATAGGACCACCACCCTTTAAGGTGGAATTACATGGAACCACCGCCCGCTCAGGTGGCAGTCCTCACGTAACATCAAAACTCGGTGTTTTGAGCCAATTTTGCATTTTTAGTATTCTTGTATGTTTTAATGATTTTTTAATGCAATTTGAATACTAACTTACTCCTTTTTGCATGTTTTTGGGTGTATACAAGTGAAGGAGGAATATATCAGATGGAGCCAGAGAGAGAGTGTGATTGGCTTCCAGTAGTGTTGGATGCACTTTCTCAGGATGAGTAGGATACTCTTCAGAGGGCCGACATATTACGTATATCACGGGTCCCGCATGTTGCACCTTCTAGTCACATACTTTGTGACTTGTTTTCATATTGGGATGTTGATGAACACTTTCTGATTTCCAAGAGTCAGGGGTGAGTGGACTATCACCCTGGAGGATGTCTACCACATCTTGGGAGTCCCGATCATCGGGAGACGATTTAATCATAGACATACAAGCAAAGGCGAAAAAAAGCAAACATTGAAATTTTACATGAGTCACGTTAAAAAGAACATTCAGAAAAGTGTTAAAGAAGGGGGTGAGCAGGTGGTCCAGTTCTAGACCGCATATCCCCTTGATTCATCGAGACCGCCATTATGGAAGGATCCTTTCGTCATTAAGAAAAACATTGGGAAAAGAGGGGAAAAGAGTAAAACAAAACACACAGCTGGTCTAAGTGGGGCATGATTGGGATGTTAATGTACATTTAGAGGGCTTTTTCTGGGAACCATCGAGAATTTTCTTGCAAGGAGACTTATATCATCATTGGGGCATGTAACATTGTTAGGTAGTGTAAGTACCCTTACAATTTTGAGGGCATCCAGATAGATAGATATGTCGGTGCTTAGGAGGTACATACATATTGCCCCTTGGAGAAGCATTTTAACCATGAAGAGGCGTAAAATGGTGGGTCTAAGTATGGAGGTTCCTAGAAATGGGAGGTTAAAAATTATACCCCGACACGTCCGCGTGTCGAAATTATGCCATCCATATAGGCCACGCTTACCTCGTAAAATGAGAAGAGGACTCAAGTGTAGATAGATAAAATAAATCAAAAAATAAATACTAAAATAATATGAAATGAGGACTTTCCATTCATGTGGGGATAAGAAATTACCTCCATCGGTGCTCAAACTGCGAAAAGGGGCATTATAAACAAGTCAAGATGTTATATATAAAAAAAAGGGGCACATATTTACTATTCATTTACACGAGTTGATTTGATTGATTTTGAGGCCTGGGACCCATGGTGACGGTTTTTGATGAGAGTATAGTCAAAAATTCATGAGTGACGAGATAGTGATCATACCCAAGCGAGTGGAACATCGACTCGTGAGAACATAGGTTATTTTTCTCGATAACATTTTTATCCCCAAAATGTTAAAATGATGAAATTGTTGTCATGGGGGGATTATTTTTGAAAATGTTAGTGTTAATAGGGTCACTTAGGGGGCACCTAATGGGTAGAATTTGTTTTGGTCAAAAATAGTCATTTTTTATTTTTTTAGGCATTTTTTAGGGCACGTGACCCATTTGAAAATTGGGACACGACCGCCACCCCATGCATGGCGGCGGTTACGGAGTGACCGTTGCCCTTTAAGGTGGTGGTTATGGAACCGCCGCCTGAACTCGAGTGGTGCGACTCTCTTTTAATGCCAAAAAATCGGTTAGGAGCATATTTTTGCATTTTTATTATTTGGTATGTTTTAATGATTTTTTTAATGCAATTTAAATACTAACTTACTCCTTTTACGTGTTTTTGGGTGTATGCAAGATGAAGGAGGAATATATTCAGATGGAGCCAAGAGAGAGAGTGTGATGGAGAGGCTTCCAGCTAGTGTTGGATGCACTTTCTTAGGATGAGTAGGACACTCTTCAGAGGGCCGACATATTGCGTATATCACGGGTCCTGCATGTTGCACCTTCTAGTCACATACTTTGTGACTTGTTTTCATATTGGGATGCTTGCTTAGAACACTTTCCAATTTCCAAGAGCTAGGGGTGAGTGGACTATAACCGGGAGGATCTCTACCGTATCTTGGGGTCTCGATCATCGAGAGAAGCTTACACTTGAGACAAAGCAAGGTCAAGGGCTCAAATATGTTGCATAGTATGGGCTTCATACATGGGATACAATTATCTCCACTTGGTTCAAGAAGGGGGTAGGGTCCATTGTGTGATTCCTAGCTTGCATATCCCATTGATTTTTGAGTGCTTTATGGGGATCCTTGCCTTGAGATTGATCGGGGACAAGGAGAGGACACCTTACTCTTGTTGGTCCCCTATTATTGCCTAATTAAGGCACGTGGCGGATTTATGACCTGGGAGCCGACATTCTTGGGACCACCTATCATGAATTTTGTAATGTGGTTCACTTACGAGGCGATCTTTGAGCCATCGACACAGCTATTGTAATGAGTCTATGAGCGTTTCATTCCTTATGGGATAGGTGTAGAGGTGGTGGATCCCGGAGCAATGTGACTAGATGGATAGATATGTCGGTGCTTAGAGAAGTCCCACTAGTTTAGAATGTAACTGCCCTAACCACCGATGATATGGAGGCCACACCTTATAGAGGCCATTCTGGTTGTGGGGTGAGGAGACCCTGGAATTTTGATCTCATGTTCTACCAAGGAAGCTTGTGGACGGGACGAGGAAGGTGCGACCTTCACACATTTATTGATCAGAGGCCTCACCTTGCCCATGCTTCTAGTAGGAAGCATGGGCTTATTCAGATCATGGGAGGCATATCCCCGAGTAAGGGCATTCATATCCTTTCCAAACCCTACGTCACTAGTAAGAGATGCAAATTCATCAGAAGATTGGTAGGCCAAGGAAATGTGTAAAAATAAAATTTTCTGTTTGATCTATATTTGACTTATTTATTTGAGTAAAGTGTCGGTATGTTCTTATTTCCAAGGAGATATACATATGGGATAGATGTGACAGGAGAAGCCTAGAATAGACCATAGGCAAGACCACTCCTCGCACCCGACCTCCCGAGGTCATGCCGAGACAAAGCCGGTGGGGATGGACTATGCGTGGGATGCAGACAAGCTAGTTAGGAAATCTTATGTCTTTGACGCGCACTAGTGGAATCTGTGAATCTAAGGCAAAGAAGGCCCTCCTAACCTGAACTGGCGTGATAGATCGATCAGCGAGGATGACTGCTCGAAGGCTCCAATCAATATCGAGCTCTAGCGTAATCCGATCTATAGGTTGTGGGATACGAGGAAAATGACCTGGGATTGTCTCGTATATATCTCCAGATAGGGTCATAGGATGGATGATGGATATAGTGGACTCTACGGGTGATTCTCTCGGTCTAGTCCAGAAATCCTTAGCTTCGTTAGCTGCTATATCCAACAAGGATAACTGTGTGATGATGAGGAAGTGGAGTGGATCTAAATACTAATGTGCGTAAGCCAACGTCAACGTCGGATTGACCTGTGGACTCGTTGGGTTGTGGGATTTGTGGATCACAACCGTAGATTCATGGTTGTTGTGGACCTACTATGGTCATGTGTGGAATTAGTCCCTAATCCCTAGTATCCAATAGTCGTATGCCTTTTCGGCCTCTATGTTTAGAACCACAAGTTGTGCAATCTTCTCAGAGTACCTTACAGGTGTTCTGGCAACCTGAATTCTTAAGCTAGTGTCTATATCAGTGAGAATGTCTCTGCATCTGGTTGTGGGACCAAAGGGTCACAACCGAATGTTTTCTCTCTTTCAAGCCCTTCTACAGTCATGTGGATTTTTATCTAGGGTAATCTGTAGTTTGGCTGGTTTGACCAGAATGTGTGTGCTTGGTCGTCTTCTATGTTTAACCCTCTTAACTGTGAGCTGATCTGTTGTAAGTCTGTTGTTGTTTGGAAGACTTGGATTCTAAGATTCTGATCTATATCAGCTATTGTAACAAGATTGGGTTGAGGCACGATTGGTTTGAATACGTATTCTCTGGGCTCTCTAGGTCCCGTGATTGTCATGCAAAAGGAAATGATATAAGTCTAACTAATGATAGAATAAATTAACTACGCAAGATATATCTATGTATATTCCTAAATCTGATCTTTATTGATAAACTATTGAACATAATTTAAAAGAGCAATTATCTAATATATCTAGAAATTGACAACTAAACTAATAATGAAATTTAAAAAAACAAAGTAGCCGAGTATAGCTACTTGCCTGTGCAAGTTGTAAATCTATTCTAAATAACCAGATAACTGATCTAATCTATTTGAAAGACTCTCGATCCTACCTCAGAAGTGAGGAGTGAATCATAGTTTCTCAGAAACTATCAATCCCCATAGCTTCCCGCAATATCAAAAGTGAGATTAACTAAAATGAAATGATTGACTACTCTATTTGATATGTTTTAACTAGAACTTTGAAAGCTTGAACCTGGATTTTGCAAAACAGTGGTGAATCTGGTTGTGTGTGGCTTTGTCCCCTCAGTATGATCTCCTCATTCCTTCGTGCTCACGTGAATCCAGAAAAGTGTGATGTTAGCATCAACAGAAGTTGGTATCGAAATAATGGCAGCTTAGGATGCAGACTGAATACAATGCGAGTAGGAGAGGGATAGCGCAAGAGAACAGAGCTTGGCTTATGTAATTCCTAGCGGGATTTATTATGAGTCATACAACATAAAACATCTAGAACCTGAAACTATCTGTTTGATGAACAAGACCTACAACTTTAATGGCTTCTTACTAAAAATCAAACTATCTACTCCAATTGATTGGATGAAATAGTAACAACACTAGCACAAGAAGATTATGTGGCTTCCTAACAGCTAAACAACACTAACCATGCATACAACAAATGAAACTATGAATCCTAAGCAAAATTGAAAGACTAAGCTATTGAAATGAGAAATTGAGAGGCAAATTTGAGGGGCCATTTGCTTGAGCACAAGCCAGCTATTTATAGAATCCCATTTACCCAAAGGTGAAAACCAATTTGATCTCTTAAACCATAAACAATGCCAAAACACTATTCCAGGAACTAGAATCATAAATACAAGCAAAGGTGGTGAAAAAAAGCTGGTAAACGTTGATTTTTACGTGAGTCATGATAAAAGAAACATTCTGGAAAAATGCGTGTAGGACCACCGCCCGAGCGGGGGCGCGATTACTGAGACCGCCGCCCTGCCTGGGTGGTGGTCACGAGACCGCCGCCCAGTAGGTGGCGGTTTCATCATGAAGACCGAAAGGCAAAGGAAAAGAGAGGGAAGGAAAAAGCAAAGCACGCAGGGCTAAACGGGGCATGCGGGATGTTAACACATACTTGGAGAGCTTTTTGGATCCCGAACACCTTGCGAGGAGACCTGTATCATCATTGGGGCACGTGTAACATTGTTCGGTGGTGCAGTACCCTACAATTTTGGGTACATACATATTGTCCCCCTCGGAGAAGTGTTTTAGCCATGAAGAGGCGTAAAACGGTGGGTCCGAGTATGGTGGTCCCGAAATGGGAAGTTAGAAGTTATACCTGATACGTCCGTGTGTCGAAATGACGCCATCCAAAATTCCCACCACCTACAAAATGAAAAGAGGACTCAAGTGTAGATAGACAAAATAGATCGAAGAATAAACACTAAAATATTATGAAATGAGGACGTACCATTTGTGTGGGGATAAGAACTTACCTCTCGTCGGTGCTCCAAACCTGCGAAAAGGGGCATTCAAAACAAGTCAAGTTGCTATATATGTAAAAGTGGGCCCATTTTCCTATTCATTTGCGTGTTGATTTGATTGATTTTGAGCTCTGGGACCCATGGTGATGGTTTTTGATGAGAGTATAGTCAAAACATTTGGGACGAGATCGTGATCATGCCTCCACGAGTGGAACACCGACCCGCGAGATCACAGGTTAGTTTTTCTCGATTTACCATTTTTGTCCCCAAAATGTTAAAATGGTGAAATCTTTGTCATGGGGGGATTATTTTTGAAAATGTTAGTTTTAATAGGGTCACTTAGGGGGCGCCTACTGGGTAGGCTTTGTTTGAGTCAAAATGGTCTTTATTTTGTGTTTTTAGCCATTTTTAGGGCACATGACCCGTGGCGTGGGATTTTGGGACACGACACGACCGCCACCGCCCGAGCGGGCGGTGGTTACATGACCGCCACCCCTCTCTTGGTGGTGGGTTACAAGACCGCCACCTTTAAGGTGGTGATTACGGAACCGCCACCCTGCTCAGGGTGGCGGTCCTACACAGAATGCATAAACAACACTTATTTGAAGTTATTTTTGCATTTTTAGCATTCTTATACTTTCATGATTTTTCTAATGTCATTTGAATACTAACTTACTCCTTTTTGTGTGTTTTTGGGTGTATGCAGGTGAAGGAGGAGTATATCCGATGGAGCAGAGAGAGAGAGAGAGTGTGATTGGCTTCCAAGTAGTATTGGATGCCCTTTCTCAGATGAGTAGGACACTCTTCAGAGGGCCATATATGCATGCATATCACGGGTCCCGCATGTTGCACCTTCTAGTCACATACTTTGTGACTTATTTTCATATTGGGATGTTGATCGGAACACTTTTCGATTACCAGGAGTCAGGGGTGAGTGGACCATTACTTTGGAGGATGTTTACCATCCTGGGGGTCCCGATCATCGGAGACGGCTCACACTTGAGACAACAGGGTCACGGGCTCAGATAGCATAGTGGGCCTCATATATGGGAGATGTAGTTATCTCCACTGGTTCGAAGAAGGGGGTGAGGGTCCGATCTATTCCTAGCCTGCCTATCCCCTTGATTCGTCAGGCCATTATGGGGATCCTTGCCTCGAGATTGATCGGGGACAAGGGAGGAGACACTTTACTTTATTGTTGGTCCCCCATTGCACAGATTGAGGGACATGGCCAGATTTACGCATGGGGAGCTGACATTCTTGGGACCACCTATCATGATTTGTACTGGGTGGTTCGTTTATAGGGCAGTCATTGAGCCATCCGACCCTAGTTATGAGCTGGGTCTACGAGCATTTCATCCCCTATGGGAGAGGTGTAGAGGTGGTAGATCCCAGAGCTGTGAGGGAAGCCAGATGGATGACATGACATGAGACATGTCGGTGCTCAGAGCACCTCACCAGCCAGTCACCTCCTTGACCACTGATGACATGGAGGCCACACCTTATCAGGCCATGGTAGGTTTATGGGGCGAGGAGGCTCTTACTTTGATCTCTTGCTCCACCACAGGGCAGCTTGTGGATAGGATGGGGAGGGTGGAGATACATCCGTTTGGTCGAGTGCCCCAACAGTTTGGCCTTCCTTACGTGGGTATGCTTCCCCAGTAGTGCCAAGTATATAGATTAGTTCGGGAGGCTAGAGGAGGTCCTAGAGGCGGGGTTGGATAGTTGTTACTCCTGGTGTCCCCATTGCTAGCTAGGAGGGTAGTACGCGCTCGAGGGAGAGCCGGTGCTCCTCAAGCACCCTTACTTTAGATTGCCACCGGTCCCGCCCACAAGCAGCGATGACCCCATTGACATAGACTCTGAGTCCGAGGAGTTCACAGGGGGAGAGATGGAGGAGGAGACCGAGGCTGAGGTTAGTGAGTCGGGTGGAGAGGAGGACAGTGATCCTGAGTGGCATGACACTCAGGATATCTTACAGGCAGAGAGGGCGGAGCAGAGTGTGGAGAGGGTGACCTTAGCTTCAGAGGAGCCACTTTCTCAGGGCTTGGGTGGAGAGGATGAGTCCGTAGTAGGACGTTATGTGGCCCCAGGCACAGGAGGAGTGCATCAGTCAGTGGCGGCATCTGTGGTAGGTGCTGACCCTAGGGATCCATCTTGGAGGCCCGGAGATCCGAGTGAGTTATCATCCTTCTCCTTAAAGTTTGTTTAGGATTGCCTTAGTTGCTATCTCTCCTTTTTTTTTTTTTTTATCTTTTGATTATTTCTAATTTTTTTCTCTCCTTTGCTTGCAGAGACTGCTGATGAGTGGCGAGACCTGATTCACTGGGTATGCACTGATACCCTGATGATCCCCATGGAGAAGACCCGTGCGGAGCTATCCATGGATGCAGGGGAGCCCTCAGCAGCCGGTAGGCATACCGACATTTTTTCCCTATCTGGCATGTGGCCAGGATGGTGTCTACCCTCCGTACCGAGTTGGTAGGATACAGACACAGAGCACCTGATGAGGAGTCACTCTCATGGCGAGACCGCAGCTGCTCCTCGGGATCGTGAGCCCTCCATGCACTCAGAGCGCCGGTGTAGCCGGAGTCCTAGATGTGGGCGTGCACCTTCAGAGGGATCTCATAGGGGTTGAGAGGCCACTTGGCTCTCGTAGATTATTTGTATGATGTATTTTGTATTTCGGGCTCTTTGAGCATTTTGACCATGCTTAGCGCATGATGGCATTGTACAGGAAACTTGATTATATATATATATATATATATATATATATATATATTTTTTGGATCAGACCTTTGGTATCTATGTTTTTGTGATTCATTTCCACATGTAAACTATGATGTTGTTTTTATATGCTTTTCAGAATGTATGCAATGGAGGACAAATGATACAAATGCTTTCTTTCTTTTTGTATTTCGTGATGTTGATATATGATAATGTAGACACAATGTGATCTTGAACTTTAGTTTCTATAAGCAATTTTTGGTACTTCATATTGGTTTTGAAAAAATGTGATGATAAACCAGTATGATGAGCAGATGAACTTGCCCCACTCCTATCTCCACGCAACTAGTAAGATGCGAGGGCTCATCACCGAGAGCTAGAAAGGGCACAAGTTATGAAATTTGTTGAATGGTAGTGATGAAAGATAGACAAAGATTTGGTGGAACCAAATTAGGATGCTACAAACCTACTCTACCCAAGTGACTCCATAGTTTAGAATGCTACTTGCTTTGTGGTTTATCTAGACTTAGATCCGTAGATGGCCACATTGTAGACAAAATCTGGTTTTGGGATTTTGAGCTCTCTTGGAATTTTGGACATCTGATTCATTTGTTTTTGACTCAAGATTTCAAAGGTTCATTTGAATTGTTTGCTGATGACCTTCAACGTTTATTGTCAAGAGGACCCCCCATACCTTGCCCCATGCTACTAGTCAGAAGCGTGGGCTTATCACCATGGACAAGGTACAGGTGAGTAAGGGCATTCCCATCCTTTCCCAACCCTACGTCACTAGTAAGAGATGCAAGCTCATCACCGAAGGTTGGTAGGGCAAGGAAATGTGTAAAAATAAAATTTTCTGTTTGATCTATATTTGACTTGTATATTTGAGCAAAATGTCAGTGTGTTCTTATTTCCAAAGAGATATACATACGGGATAGATGTGACATGATGAAGCTTCTAGAATAGACCATAGGCAAGACACCTATCCTAGGAAGAAACCAAAAGTGAGAACAAGCCTGCAGACCTTGGTATGGTTACCGTTAAGACTTTGTCATATCTAGCTTTATATGGATGAAATGATTCTGAAATGGTGATGATGTTATGAAAATGAAGAAGTATGATTGGAATGCTAATGCCAATACCATCAGAAGTTTGTAATGAATTACTTTGAGAATAAGTTCCTTGATCACAAAATTGTATGAAACAAGTGGACAAAATGAACCTAACTACATGAAGATGCAATGTAGATATAATTATACAAATAGTGTTGGTCGCTTATGCATAGAATCGTTTAAGGTGTAGGGAATTGATAGTTTCACCAAATTCCTCACCTTCTAGTGTACATAAGAGATATGCACCATTTCCATAGTCTTTTGTGACTCGGTATGGGCCCAACCATTTGGGCCGGAATTTCCTTCCTTCGCCGGTCTTTTTATCAATCCGGTTGTCTAGTCTTAGAACTAGATCTCCTTCATATATATCTCATTCATAGACCTTTTTGTTATACTGCCGGCACATCCGGTCAGCATAGACTCTATGCGTATTTCAACATCTAACTTGGCCTCATCTAGGCTTTCTAGTTGGGAGAGACGTGCTTCTCTATAAGTGTCTTCATCCAGAATCCCTTGTAATGAGATGCGGAGACTGGGTATTTCAACCTCAAGTGGGAGAACTGCTTCTGCTCCGAATACCAGTGAGAAAGGAGTTACTCCTGTTGGTGTTCTTATTGAGGTTTGGTGGGCCCACAAGGCCGGGTATAACTTTAAATGCCAATCTCATTTGTTTTCTTTCACCACCGTTTTAAGGAGAATAGCTTTTAATGTTTTGTTTGTTGCTTCAGCCTGTCCGTTGGCTTGAGGGTAATACAGGGAGGCTGTATGATGGCTTATTTTAAATTTATTGCATAATTCATGAACCTCGTCATTCTTGAAAGAAGTCCCATTATCTGAGATAATGATTTGTGGGACACCATACCTATAAATGATCTGGTTCAAAATGAACTTGGTGATCATGGAACCTAGTACAGTGGTGAGAGGCATAGCCTCTACCCATTTGGTAAAATACTCGGTGGCCGTGATTATGAAGTTATGGCCATCTATAGATGAGGGAGAGAATTTCCCTATCAAATCTAGGCCCCACGTAGAAAAGGGCCATGGAGTAGCGATTGGTTGTAGAGCTTGTGCCGCATGTGAATCTCGTGGGAGAATTCTTGGCATTTATGACACTTGCGTACAAACTCTACTATGCGTCGTGTTCTAGAGTGGGCCAGAAATAGCCCATCCGATGTATTTTGTGAGTGGTGGCGTGACCACCGAAGTGGCCTCCACATATTCCACTGTGAGATTCGTGGAGAATCTTCTTGGATTCTTCTGTGTCAACACACCTTAGAAGCATTCCATCGAAAGCCTTACGATAGAGCACTTGTTCTATAATAACATATTTAGCTACGATAATGCGTAACCACCTTCTTTGTTGTGGTGTAGCAGCACCTTTGGATATGTATGGTCCATGATATAATTAATAATATCAGTATACCATGGACATTCAGAGATGGGAGGTCTAGTTTCGACGTAGTATATGCATTCATCGGGAAAGTCCAGATCTACTAGATCACCTCCATCTAATGGGTTATCAGCTAACCAATCCACAATGATTTGTCCCTTAATGGACTTCTGATTTACAAATGTTAATTTGAATTCACCCATTAAGGTTATAAAGCATCCAACCTTTTTAGACAAGGACCCTTGTGTGAGGAAAGTTTGTAAATGGTCTATTTTTACAATGACCCTTGTTTCTTGGTTTAGCATGTAATGTCTTAAGCATTTGGTTGCGAAGACTATGGCAAGGCATTCTCTTGTTCTACTTGTGTAGCATGTTTCATAGTCGAGTAATGTTCGGCTAATAAAATAGATCACACGTTCTCTCTTGTCATCGTCTTCTTGAGCCAGCATGTAGGCTAGCGAGACATTGGTAGCTCGCGAATATAAGATTAAAGGGGTGGTCGGCTTAGGAGGCATTAGCGTAGGTGGTGACAACAAGAAATGCTTAACCACTTTGAAAGTTCATTGCAGTCTTTGGTCCAATTGATACCATAATCTTTCTTGAGTAGATTGTTGATTGGGTGAATGGAAAAGCTTAAATCTGGGATGAATCTTGGATTGCACCGAGTTTCCCAAGGAATGACCTGATTCCAGATTCATCCGATGGTGGGATCATTTCAAAGGACAAGCCTGGATTTTGGCTGGGTCCACATCGATCCCTCGTGATGATATAATGTAACCTAGGAGCTTCCCTCCTGTCACACCAAAGACACATTTTTCTGGGTTTAGTGTGACTCGTATTCTATTAAACGTGAAAGAATGATGCGGAGCACTTCCGGGTGATCACAATGCTTCTGGCTTTGGCCAACAAGTCATCTACGTAGGATTCCATGATTTTGTGAATAAGATCATGAAATATGTATGTCATTGCCCGCTGGTATGTAGCGCCAGCGTTCTTGAGACCGAATGGCATAACAACGTAGCAATAGGTTCCCCAAGGAGTTATAAACGTGGTTTTGGCTTGGTCTTGTTTGGATATTCTGATTTGATTGTATCCTGAGAATCCATCCATGAGAGACAAAAGCTCAAAGCCAAAGCATTATTGTGTCATGATGATGCATCAATGGATGGTAATGGGAAGTCATCCTTGGGACATGCCTTGTTAATGTCTCAGAAATCTATGCAATGCGTATCTTCCCATTCTTTTTGAGAATGGGAATGATATTAGATATCCACTGAGAATAATCAACTGGCTTGATGAATCCTACTTGGAGGAGTTTCATTACTTCTTCCTTCACCATGAGAGCCACCTTGGGTTTCATTGGCCTCGATTTTTGTTTAACTAGCTTTGCATCTGATTTGGTGACGAGGTTGTGTACCGTGATGTGTGGTGCAACCCCTGTCATTTCTTTATAATTAAATGCAAAAGCCTTCTGATGTTCTTTGAGGATTCGAGTGTGTATTTCTATTTCTTCTGGAGTTAACGAAGATCCTAGTTTCAAGATCTTTGGTTCTTCCTCCATTCAATGTTAATATCAATTGTTTCTTTGATTAAAGAAGTGTTACCTTCTTCAAACTTAGGTGGAGCTGGAGGTAGTTCCAGATCTTCTCCATTCTCTACCGTGTATATGCCGAGTTCCTTTTGTGGGGGAAGCTCTATCATGGGATTCCCAAAGTAGGAAGATGAATGTGGGATTAAGGACAAATCTACCACGTGATGGGTGAGATGTAATGCTGCATAGGTGTTTAAGTAATCAAGAGTGGCTCTATCACCATCAACGTGGTCTAAGATAGTAGATTTGTTCTCAGCTATGTTCGTTAAAAGAGGGTTTGACATTTTCTTCACTAATGGTTCAGTGCGAAGGGATACTATGAAATGGGTGTCCTCCAACTCACTGCTTGGAGTGAAACGTGAAGCTGAGGTTGCTATCGAATCTGTGAGAAGATTTTGTTCTCGGGATTGCTTCAATTGATATGAAGTCAAACTCTTTGCTCAAATCTAATACTGTTGTTTTGTAGAGTTGTAAGTGTTCAACTCTGGTCTCATACACCTCAGAGACTTGGTTTGCTACTAATTGAGAGTCTCCTAACACCCTGATGTCATTAACACCGAGCCTTTTAGCTAGGATGAGGCCAAGGAGGAGGGCTTCGTATTCAAGCGCCATTGTTTGTACATTCAAAGTTTAATTTAAAGGTGAATGGTAAGATCTTTCCTTGAGTGAAGTAAAGATCACACCTGCCCCAGACCCCATAACGACATCTAGCTCCATCGAAATGGAGAGTCCAATATTTAGTTGGGAAGATGGACGTTGGGACATTTGCTACGTCAACTTCTTCGGTTTTGGTTACTTCTACCATGCAGAGATCCTCTTTGCTAGAAGAGAACCAACACCTAGGGTATATCCCATGCCTATAGAATCAAATGGTAGGAAAATTGGTAGATCTGTTCTAGTAATTGACAATCTTCGCAGTAGTTCCTAATGATACTGTTTCGACAATGTTAGCCTCATCCTTGAGGGCTGGGATATTCTTGACTAGGCTCATAGTTTCTAGTTCTGTTGTAGGTACCAGCTTTTCTTCCGGTTTCACGTCGGTTGGTTTATTAAGTTGGTTTGTTGGGAGTTCAAACTCAGAGTGAATGCCCGGTCTTTTCTTTAGGTCAGCTAGGTGTATATCGAATGGTTTTGGATCACCTTTGGCTATGAATATCTTTCCTAAGTGCAAGAACCTTACTTCTTGAAATAACGTAGAAGGGATTGCCTTCATACGGTGTATCCATGGTGGCCGAGGATCATATTATAGTTGGTTTCCCGATCTATAATATAAAACTCAAGTTAGGATTGTTTTGGGTCCTAAGGTGACTGGTAGTATTATAGTTCCAATCGATGTGGCTTTAAGGCTATCATAGCCTCTTAGTGTATTCCGAGTCGTGGAACAATTTGTTTCTCCATACCCTAGCTTTTGAAGGAAAGAGAAGGGGACTATGTTAACTGCTGCCCCATCATCAACCATTGTGCGTTTAACGTAATTGTTATAAACCCACACTTGCAAATGTAAGGCTGGATCACCTCTGCGTGCAATCTCAAGCGTCTGTTGGCATTTTGTTTATTTCAAAAATAAACTCGGTATCCCTATCCGGCTGCCCCGGAGGGTGGATATCAAAGTCTATATGGTTTACCTATGTTTTGGGAGGTGGAGTGATGTTAATTAGATGTCCTAAACCTAATGCTTCTAAAAGAGCAGCCCTGTGGGTAGGAGAGTTCTTTAGTAAGTCCAAAAAGGAGATGTGAGAGAAGGTCTTGTTAGGTCATTAATTAAATCATAGGCACCTATGGGTTTTACTAATATTTGTTGGATGTTATCTGCCTCTAGTGGGTAACTTGGACTTGGTTGAGAGGAATACTCTCGTGTCCTTGTTTTACGGCTTCCATGGGTAGTTCGGTGTCTAACTCTACTAAACCGACTATCTTGGGTCATGGCTGACTTCCTAATTGTGGTGCAACAGTGGATTTAGTGAAGTCGAGGCTTCATGATCATTGTTTCCTGCCATTACACCTTTGTTCATCCCATTTGGATTTAATTTGTTGTTATTGTGATTTGGGAGCGGATCGTTGAAGATCTTGAGGGGTGCATTTTGAGGGGAAACTACCCCTGTAAAAGTATTTAGTTGGTGATGCAGGATCTGCCAAAACATATCTATGAAAAGTTGTCTTTGTTCCTCTGGCAGATGTTGCATGAATTTATTATAATCGCGGCAAGTCCTAGTGTCGTGGCCTCGAATCTTGTGGAAACCACAATACGAGTTAGGATTGTAATTCCTAGGTTGCTGGTTTGGTGCATATTGTGGTCCAAAACTCTGATCAAACCATTGCCTATTAGGATTAAAGTTTTGCATTTGTTGTTTTTGGTTTTGGTTTTGGTTTTGATATCCAGTTGAGTTTTGGCTTGGACCCTATGTCTGGATCCGTTGTTGTTGTTGTTGTTGTGGATGATTAAAATCCACTGTGTTGATTGTTGGGGTAAAGTTGTTGTTCGTTGATTGTTAGTCAGTGGTGGAGTATTTACAACATTGGCCTTTTTAGCTTGGTCAGTTACTCCATCTATTGTTGCGCCGTGATTTTTGTTAAGGATTTTAGGTCCTTGATTGACGTTTGTGGTAGTAGGATAAGTCGTAGTATTCTGGTTGGGGTGATTAACCTCCCATTTGCTCCATACGTCTTGTGACCGCTATCTATTGCCGCTTGATCTATTCGGAGAGCACTCTCAAGTACTTCATCGTAAGTCCTTAGTGGGAACTTTTGGACTTCTTCCTTTACCTCTCTGCTGAGAGAATGAAGGAATAAATCACATAGTTCCATTTGGTCCATGTTTGGAGCACTGGCCGAAGAATAAAGGACTGTACGCCATCTTTGGATGAAGTGAGTGACAGATTCATTGTGTTCTTGCTTAATGTGCAAGAATTCCCTGATTCCTGTTCTCAACAGTTTGTTCATGTCAAACGCCTTGATGAACTCTGAAATGAGTTGTTTAAAGGAATGGATGGAGGCTTCAGGTATTCTATAATACCAATCGAGGGCAATGCCCTCTAAAGTTTTGGGGAATATTTTAGTAACAACCCCATCCCAAGGGAGTAGTTCTCGAATGGCTGTGGCATAGGCCTTGATATGTGCATTTGGGTCTCCCTCACCTTTGTATTTGGGAAAATCGGGAAGAGGTCTTGGAAGCATGACGCTTCGTATGGTGAAGTCTAAGGGCTCTTTCAAATATTTTGAATAAGTCCCTATCGCATAGGTTTCGACCATTGATGGTGCCTACTGAGGGGGTGGAGGTGGAATGGGTTGTTGATATGGCGTAGCGTATGCATTTTGGGGGTAAGGAAATCCCTGTGGTTGAGAAAACATGCCGGGAGAGGAAAACATATCTCCTTGTGGTGATTTGGAATACATGTTTAAGTATGAAGGAGTATTGCCTAGGAATGGATTATTTTGTACTAGACCGGGAGGTATCATATTTTCCACTGGAACGGTGTTAGAAATGGTGGTTCTAGTTGGCATTTGTTGTGAATACTGAGGAGGCATGCCCAACGTGCCTATTCCTGTGAGGAGGTCTACTTGGCTAGGATGATGTGGAGGATTGGAATTTCTGCCTGCATGAATTGAGAATTGTGATTTGCTTGAGCAAGTTCTAACCCCCTAACTTTTTCTACTAAAGTCGAAATGACTTCATTTGGTGAAGTCATGGTATTTTTCCTTAGTGGCATTTGTTGTATATCCTGATGTTGTATAGGCATGTGATACCCCGCTATGAACTGATCATTTCCCCTGCCAAGTTTCCCGAGGGCATTTCCTATAGGTAGTGGCATGGAGGTATTTTCGTGAAAAGAAACCATGGGTGGTTTGTAAACTTCCTATAGGTGGGTACATACTCTGAGAGTGTTGTTCATTCCTAGCATAATGCGCTAAATGTTCATCATCTAAAAATGGTATGGATCTGATTGTCTACTAATTTGTGGTCTAAGCAAACACCGAGGAGATGAACTAGATTCTCCCGTAAATGTCATGTTGTTCGAGCCTGAAGGCTCTGTTTGTTGCGTTTGAGTGAGCTGATCCAACTCCTCTATTTGGAAAGATGAACTATATCTAGTCCTTGGAGGTGGAGTTTGTGTTGACAATCGGTTAGCTGAATAATTGTCACCCCATGCTGAGAGCGAGGGTGATGGTTTTCTATTCAGTTGATCGTAGTATGCTTCAAGACCTAGGAGAGGTCTGCCATATGCATCGAATCCCGACATATTTGGGGGTATATGAATACCCGTAGAATAATGGGAAAGAGTGAAGGTGGATGGAAAAAAGAAAAAAAAAAAAGAACTGTGTTGTTCACGTCGGGTTCACCAATTTTGTACGATGGAAAAGTGACAAGCGAGCATGGGAATCTACAAGTAACTCTTCCTCGCACCCGACCTCCCGAGGGTCATGTGCCGAGACATGGTGGGGATGGACTATGCGTGGGATGCAGACAAGCTAGTTAGGCAATCTTATGTCTTCGACACGCACACTAATGGAATCTGTGAATCTAAGGCAAAGAAGGCCCTCCTAACCTGAATTGGCGTGATAGATCGATCGGCGAGGATGACTGCTCGAAGGCTCCAATCAATATCGAGCTCGGCGTGTAATCCGGTCTATAGGTTGTGGGATACGAGGAAAATGACCTGGGATTGTCTGTATATATCTCCAGATAGGGTCATAGGATGGATGATGGATATAGTGGACTCTACGGGTGATTCTCGGTCTAGTCTAGAAATCCTTAGCTTCGTTAGCTGCTATATCCAACAAGGATAACTGTGTGATGATGATAGGTGGAAGTGGAGTGGATCTAAATACTAATGTGCGTAAGCCAACGTCAACGTGGATTGACTTGTGGACTCGTTGGGTTGTGGGATTTGTGGATCACAACCGTAGATTCGTGGTTGTTGTGGACCTACTATGGTCATGTGTGGAATTAGTCCCTAATCCCTAGTATCAATAGTCGTATGCCTTTTCGGCCTCTATGTTTAGAACCACAAGTTGTGCAATCTTCTCAGAGTACCTTACAGGTGTTCTAGCAACCTGAATTCTTAAGCTAGTGTCTATATCAGTGAGAATGTCTCCTGCATCTGGCTATGGGACCAAAGGGTCACAACCGAATGTTTTCTCTCTTTCAAGCCCTTCTATAGTCATGTGGATTTTTATCTAGGGTAATCTGTAGTTTGGCTGGTTTGACCAAAATGTGTGTGCTTGGTCGTCTTCTATGTTTAACCCTCTTAACTGTGAGCTGATCTATTGTAAGTCTATTGTTGTTTGGAAGACTTGGATTCTAAGATTCTGATCTATATCAGCTATTTCTGTAACAAGATTGGGTTGAGGCACGATTGGTTTGAATACGTATTCTCTGGGCTCTCTAGGTCCCGTGATTGTCATGCAAAAGGAAATGATATAAGTCTAACTAATGACAAAATAAATTAACTACATGCAAGATATATCTATGTATATTCCTAAATCTGATCTTTATTGATAAACTACTGAACAGAATTTAAAAGAGCAATTATCTAATATATTTAGAAATTGACAATTAAACTAATGATGAAATTTAAAACAAACAAAGTAGCCGAGTATAGCTACTTTGCTGTGTAGTTGTAAATCTATTCTAAATAACCAGATAACTGATCTAATCTATTTGAAAGACTCTCGATCCTACCTCAGAAGTGAGGAGTGAATCATAGTTTCTCAGAAACTATCAATCCCCACAGCTTCCCGGCAATATCGAAAGTGAGATTAACTGAAATGAAATGATTGACTACTCTATTTGATATGTTTTAACTAGAACTTTGAAAGCTTGAACCTGGATTTTGCAGAACAGTGGTGAATCTGGTTGTGTGTGGCTTTGTCCCCTCAGTATGATCTCCTCATTCCTTCGTGCTCACGTGAATCCTAGAAAAGCGTGTGATGTTAGCATCAACAGAAGTTGGTATCAAAATAATGGTAGCTTAGGATGCAGACTGAATACAATGCGAGTAGGAGAGGGATAGCGCAAGAGAACAGAGCTTGGCTTATGTAATTCCTAGTGGGATTTATTATGAGTCATACAACATAAAACATCAGAACCTAAAACTATCCTATTTGATGAACAAGACCTGCAACTTTAATGGCTTCTTACTGAAAATCAAACTATCCTACTCCAATTGATTGGATGAAATAGTAACAACACTAGCACAAGAAGATTATGTGGCTTCCTAACAACTAAACAACACTAACCATGCATACAACAAATGAAACTATGAATCCTAAGCAAAATTGAAAGACTAAGCTATTGCAATGAGAAATTGAGAGGCAAATTTGAGGGGCCATTTGCTTGAGCACAAGCCAGCTATTTATAGAATCCCATTTACCCAAAGGTGAAAACCAATTTGATCTCTTAAACCATAAACAATGCCAAAACACTATTCCAGGGAACTAGAATCATAAATACAAGCAAAGGCGGTGAAAAAGATGGTAAACGTTGATTTTTACGTGAGTCGCGATAAAAGAAACGTTCTTGAAAAACACGTGCAGGACCGCCGCCCTGAGCAGTGGCGGTGGTTCTGAGACCACCGCCTACCTAGGCAGGTGGTCATGAGACCGCCGCCAGGCGAGGTGGCGGTTTCATCTTGAAACCGAAAGGAAAAGGAAAAGAGAGGGAAGGAAAAAGCAAAGCACGTAGGGGCTAAACAGGGCATGCGGGATGTTAACGCATACTTGGAGAGATTTTTGGATCTTTTTAATGTTTGTTTCTAGTTAGGATTGCCTTAGTTGCTATCTCTACTCTTGTTCATTTTGTTTTTATCTTTTGACTATTTCTAACTTGTTTTCTCCTTTTCTTGCAGAGACTACTGATGAGTGGCGAGACCTGATTCACCTTTGGGTATGCACTGATACCCTGATGATCCCCATGGAGAGGACTCACGCCAAGCTATCTGTGGATGCAAGGGAGCCTTCACCCGAGATGGTAGGCATATCGATATTTTTTCCCAATCGGCATGTGGTCAAGATGGTGACTACCCTTCGTACCGAGTTGGCTGGGTATAGGACAACAGAGTGCCTGATGAGGAGTCGCTCTCATAGCGAGGCCGTAGCTGCTCCTCGGGACCGTGAGCCCTCAGTGCATTTAGAGCACCGGCGTAGCCGGAGTCCTAGACGTGGTCATGCACCTTCAGAGGGGTATCATAGGGGTTGAGAGGCCACTTGGCTCTCGTAGATTGTTTATACGATTTATTTTGTATTTCCGAGCTCATTGAGCATTTTGACCATGCCTAGCACATGATGGCATTGTACAGGAAACTTGATTTTATATATATATATATATATATATATATATATATATTCCTTTTGGATCAGACCCTTGGTATCTAGGTTTTTGTGATTCATTTCCACATGTATATTATAATGTTGTTTTTATATGCTTTTTAGAATGTATGCAATGGAGAACAAATGATATGAATGCTTTCTTTCTTTTTGTATTTTGTGATGTTGATATATGATAATGCAGACACAATGTGATTTTGAACTTTAGCTTCTATAAGCAATTTTTGAGTACTTCGTATAGTTTTGAAGAACATGATGCAACCCGGTATGATGAGTAGATGCACTTGCCCCACTCCTAACTCTACGCAACTAGTAAGATGCGAGGGCTCACCACCAAGAGTTAGAAAGGGCACAAGCTATGAAATTTGTTGAATGGTAGTGATGAGAGATAGACAAATATTTGGTGGAACCAAATTAGGATGCTACAAACCTATTCTACTCAAGTGACTCCATAGTTTAGAATGTGACTTGCTTTACGGTTTATCTAGACTTAGATCCGTAGATGGCCACATGGTAGACAAAATCTAGTTTTCAAGGTTTTGAGCTCTCTTAGAATTTTGGACATCTGATTCATTTATTTTTGACTCAAGATTTCAAAGATTTATTTAAACTATTTTCTTATGACCTTCAACGTTTATTGTCAAGAGAACTCCCTGCACCTTGCCTCATGCTTCTAGTAGGAAGCATGGGCTTATCACCATGGACAAGGCATAGGCGAGTAAGGGCATTACCATCCTTTCCCAAGCCTACGTCACTAGTAAGAGACACAAGCTCATCACCGAAGGTGGGTAGGGAAAGTAAATGTGTAAAAATAAATTTTTTCTATTTGATCTACACTTGACTTATTTATTTGAGAAAAATGTCAGTATGTTTTTATTTCCAAAGATATATACGTACGGGATAGATGCAACACTATGAAGCTTCTAGAATAGACCATAGGCAAGAAACCTATCCTAGGAAGAAACTAAAAGTGAGAAAAACATGCAGACCTTGGTATGGCTACTCTTTAAGATCATATCTAGTTAAGACTTTGAGACAGTGATGATGTTATAAAAATGAAGAAGTATGATTGGAATTCTTATGCCAATACCATCAGAAGTTTATAATGAATTGCTTTGAGAATAAGTTCCTTGATTACAAACTTTTACAAAACGAATGGAAAAATGAACCTAACCACATGAAGACGCAATGTAGATATAACTATACAAGTAGTGCCGACACTTCATGCATATAATCGTTTAAGGTGCAGGAATTGACAGCCTCACCAAATTCCTCACCTTCTAGTGTGCACAAGAGATACGCACCATTTCCATAGTCTTTCATGACTTGGTATGGGCCCAACCATTTGGGCAGAATTTCCTTCCTTCACCGGCCTTCTTATCGATCCGGTTGTCTAGCATTAGAACTAGATCTCCCTCATATATATCTCGTTTATAGACCTTTTTATTATAATATCTGGCACATCCGGTCGGCAAGATAGACTCTATGCCGTTGTTCAGCGTCTAGCCTGGCCTCATCTAGGATTTCTAGTTGGGAGAGACGTGCTTCTCTATAAGCTTCTTCATTCATAATCCTTGTAGTGAGATGCGAGACTCGGGTATTTCAACCTCAAGTGGGAGAATGGCTTCTTCTCCGAATACCAATGAGAAAGGAGTTACTCATGTTGGTGTTCTTATTGAGGTTTGGTGGGCCCACAAGGCCGGATATAACTTTAAATGTCAATCTCATTTGTTTTCTTTTAGTTTTGAGGAGAATATCTTTCAATGTCTTGTTTATTACTTCAGCGTGCCCATTAGCTTGAGGGTAATATAAGGAGGTCAGTATGATAGTTTATTTTAAATTTACTACATATCTCACAAACCTCATCATTCTTAAAGGAAGTACCATTATCTTAGATAATGATTTGTGGGACACCATACTTGTAAATGATTTGGTTTAAAATGAACTTGGTGATCACGGAACTCGGTACAAAGTGGTAATAGGCATAGCCTCTACCTATTTGGTAAATTACTCAAAGTGGTCGTGATTATGAATTTATGGCCATCTATTGATGAGGGAGATAATTTCCTATCAAATCTAGGCCCCATGTAGAAAATGGCCATGGAGTAGCGATTGGTTATAAAGCTTGTGCCGACATGTGAATATCGTGGGGAAATTCTTGACATTTATGGCACTTGCATACAAACTCTACTTTGCATCATGTTCTAGAGTGGGCCGAAATAGCCCATTCGATCTATTTTTGAGCATGGCATGACCTCTAAAGTGACCTCCACATATTCCACTATGAGATTCGTGAGAGAATCTTCTTGGATTCTTATGTGTCAAAACACCTTAGAAGCATTCCATCGAAAGCCTTACGATAGAGCACTTGTTCTATAATAATGTATTTAGCTACGATAATACGTAACCGCCTTATTTTTTATGGTGTAGTACCTTACGGATACACATGGTCCATGATATAATTAATGATATCATTATACCAAGGACATTTAGAGATAGGAGGTCGGCTTCGATGTAGTATATGCATTCATCAGAAATCTTAGATCTACTAGATCTCCCCGTCAACAAGTTGTCAACTAACCAATCTACAATGATTTGTCCCTTAATGGACTTCTGGTTGATGAAAGTTAATTCGAATTCACCCATTAAGGTTATAAAGCATCCAACCTTTTTAGACAAGGACCCTTGCGTGAGGAAAGTTCGTAAATGGTTTGTTTTTACAATGACCCTTGTTTCTTGATTTAGCATGTAATGTCTTAGGCATTTGGTTGCAAAGACTATGGCAAGGCATTCTCATTCTTCCTGCGTATAACGTGTTTCATAATCGAGTAATGTTTGGCTAATGAAATAGATTGCACGTTCTCTTTTGTCATCATCTTCTTGAGCCAGCATGCAAGCTAGTGAGACATTGGTAGCTCGCGAATATAAGATTAAAAGGTGGTCCGGCTTAGGAGGCATTAGCGTAGGTGGTAACAACAAGAAACACCTAATCGCTTCAAAAGCCTCATTGCAATCTTCAATCCAATTGATACTATAATATTTCTTGAGTAGATTATTGATTGAATGAATGAAAAGCTTGAATCGGTATGAATCTTTGGATTGCATCGAAGTTTCCCGAGAAACGATCGATTCCGTAATCATCCGAAGGTGGGATCATTTCAAGAATAGCCTCGGATTTTGGTTGGGTCTACATATATCCCTCATGATGATATAATTTTCCCTCCTGTCACACCAAATACACATTTTTCAAGATTTAGTGTGACTCGTATTTGATCAAACGTGAAAGAATGATGCGGAGCACTTCCGGTGATCACAACGCTTCCTGGCCTTGGCCAACAAGTTGTCTACATAGGATTCCATGATTTTATGAATAAGATCATGAAATATGTATGTCATTGCCCGTTGGTATGTAGCACTAGTGTTCTTGAGACCGAACGACATAACAACGTAGCAATAAGTTCCCCAAGGAGTTGTAAATGTATTTTCAGCTTGGTCTTGTTCGGATATTCTAATTTGATTATATCCCGAGAATCCATCCATGAGAAACAAGAGCTCAAATACAGTTGTTGCATCAATGATGACGTCAATGGATGGTAATGGGAAGACATCTTTGGGACACACTTTGTTAATGTCTTGGAAGTCTATGCAGATGCATATCTTCCCATTATTTTTGAGAACAGGGACAATATTAGATACACACTTAGAGTAATCAATTGGTTTGATGAACCCTACCTGGAGAAGCTTCATTACTTCTTCCTTTACCATGAGAGCTACCTTGGGTTTCCTTGGTCTTGATTTTTGTTTAATTGGCTTTGCATCTGGTATGGTGACAAGGTTATGTACCGTGATGTGTGGTGCAATTCCCTGTCATTTATTTATAATTAAATGCAAAAGCCTTTTGATGTTCTCTCGAGGATTCGACTATGTATTTCTATCTCTTCTCGAGTTAGCGAAGATCCTAATTTTAAGATCTTTGGTTCTTTCTCTATTCCGATATTAATATCAATTGTTTCTTCGATCAAAGAAGCATTACCTTCTTCAAACTCAGGTGGGTCTAGAGGTAGTTCAAGATCTTATCCATTTTCTATCATGTATATGTCGTGCTCCTTTGTGAGGGAAGCTCTATCATGGGATTTCGAAGTAAGAAGACGAATGTGGGATAAAGGAAAATCTACAACGTGATGGGTGAGATGTAACTCTACATAGGAATTTAATTAATCAACAAAGTGGCTCTATCGGTATCAATGTGATCTAAGATAGTAGATTTATTCTCAGCTATGTTCGTTAAGAGAGGATTTGACATTTTCTTCACTAACGGTTCAGTACGAAGGGATACCATGAAACGGGTGTCTTCCAACTCACTGTTTGGAGTGAAGCGTGAAGCTGAGGTTGCTATCGAATCTACGAGAATGTTTTGTTCCCATGGGATTGCTTCAATTGATATGAAGTTAAATCCTTTTCTCAGTCTAATACCGTTGTTTTGTAGAGTTGTAAATGTTTAGCTCTAGTCTCATACACCTCAGAGACTTGGTTTGCTACTAATTGAGAGTCTCCTAACACCCTGATGTCATTAACACCGAGCCTCTTAGCTAAGATGAGGCCAAGGAGGAGGGCTTCATACTCAGCGCCATTGTTTGTACATTCAAAATTTAGTTTAAATGTGAACGGTAAGATCTTTCCCTTGGGAGAAGTAAAGATCACACCTGCCCCAACCCCATAGTGACATCTAGCTCCATCAAAATGGAGAGTCCAATATTTACTTGGGAAGATGGATGTTGGGACATTTGCTACATCCACTTCTTCTACTTTGGTTACTTCTACCATGCAGAGTTCCTCTGCTGGAAGAGAACCAAATCCTAGGGTACACCCCATACCTACAGAATCAAATGGTAGGAAAATTGGTAGATCTTGTTCTAGCAATTTGACAATTTTTGCAGTAGTTCCTAATGATATTGTTTCTACAATGTTAGCCTCATCCTTAAGGGCTGCGATATTCTTGATTAGGTTCGTAACTTCTAGTTCTATTGTAGGTACAAAATTTTCTTCCAGTTTTGAGTTGGTTGGCTTGTTAAGTTGGTTTGTTGGGAGTTCAAACTCAGAGTGAATGCCTAGTCTTTTCTTCAGGTCTACTAGGTGTATATCGAATGGTTTCAGATCACCTTTTCTATGAATACCTTTCCAAGTGTAGAATCTTATTTCTGAAATAAATTAGAAGGGATTTCCTTCATATGTTGTATCCATGGTCGGTTGAGGATCATATTATAGTTAGTTTCCGATCTATAATATAAAACTCGGTGAGGATTGTTTTGGGTCCTAAGGTGACTGGTAGTATTACAGCCCAATCGAAGTGGCTTTAAGGCTATCATATCCTCTTAGCGTATTCCAGTCGTGGAACAATTTGTTTCTCCATACCCTAGCTTTTGAAGGAAAGAGAAGGGAACTATGTTAACTGCTGCCCCATCATCAACCATTGCATGTTTAACATAATTGTTATAAACCCACACTTGTAAATGTAAGGTTGGATCACCTCTTCATGCAATCTCGGCGTCTGTTGGCATTTTGTTTATGTCAAATATAAACTCGGTATCCCTATCCGGCTGCCCTGGAGGGTGAATATCAAAGTCTATATGGTTTACTTGTGTTTTAGGAGATGGAGTGATGTTAATTAAATGACCTAAACCTAATGCTTTTAAAAGAGATGCCCTATGGGTAGGAGATTTCTTCAATAAGTCCAAAAAGGAGATATGAGAGAAGGTCTTTGTTAGGTCATTAATTAAATCATAGGCACCTATGGGTTTTACTAATGGTTGTTGAATGTTATCTGTCTCTAGCGGGTAACTTGGATTTGGTTGAGAGGAATACTCTCGTGTCCTTGTTACGGCTTCCACGTGTAGTTTAGTGTCTAACTCCACTAAACTGACTATCTTGGGTTGTAGCCGATTTCCTAATTGCTGTGCTACATGTGAATTTAGTGAAGTCGAGGCTTCATGATCATTGTTTCCTATCATTACACCCTTGTTCATCCCTTTTGGATTTAATTTATCGTGATTTGGGAGTGGGTCATTGAAAATCTTGAGGGGAGCATTTTGAGGGGAGATTTCTCCCATGAAAGTATTTGGCACAGGTGATGTAGGATCTGCTAAGAACATATCTATGAAAAGTTGTCTTTGTTCTTCTGGCAAACGTTGCATGAACTTATTGTAATTGTGGCAAGTCCTAGTGTCATGGCCTCAAATTTTGTGGAAACCACAATACGAGTTGGGATTGTAATTCCTAGGTTGTTGGTTTGGCACGTATTGTGGTCCAAAACTCTGATTAAACCGTTGACTATTAAATTTTTACATTTGTTGTCTTTGGTTTTGGTTTTGGTTTTGATATCCAGTTGAATTTTGACTTGGACCTTGTGTTTGGGTCTGCCTTTATTGTTGTTGTTGTGGATGATTAAAATCCACCGAGTTGATTGTCGGGGTAAAGTTGTTGTTTCGTTGATTGTTAATTGGTGGTGGAGCATTTACAACATTTGTTTTTTTGTTTGGTCAGTTACTCCATCTGTTGTTACGCCACAATTTTTGTTAAGGATTTTAGGTCCTTGATTGACATTTTCATATGATAAGTCATAGTATTCTAGCTGGGGAGATTAACCTCCCATTTTTTCCATATGTCTTGTGACCGCTATCTATTGCCACTTGATCTATTCGGAGGGCACTCTCAAGTACTTCATCGTAAGTCCTTAGTGGGAACTTCTGGACTTCTTCCTTTACCTCTCTGCTGAGAGAATGAAGGAATAAATCACATAGTTCCATCTGGTCCATGTTTGGAGTGCTTGCTTAAGAATAGAGGACTGTACACCATCTCTGGATGAAATGAGTGATGATTCATTGTGTTCTTACTTAATGTGCAAGAATTCTCTTATTCATGTTCTTGACAGTTTGTTCATGTCAAACACCTTGATGAACTCGAAATGAGTTGTTTAAATGAACGGATGGAAACTTCAGTATTCGTAATACCAATCGAGGGTGATGTCCTCTAAATTTTTGGGGAATATTTTGGCAACAACCCCATCCCAAGGGAGTAGTTCTCAAATGGTTGTGGCATAGGCCTTAATGTGTGCATTTCGGTCTCTTTCCCCTTTGTATTTGGGCAAATCATGAAGAGGTCTTGGAAGCATGATGCTTCATATAGTGAACTTTAAGGGGTTTTCAAATATTCTAAATAAGTTCCTATCGCATAGGTTTCGACCATCGATGGTGCTTGTTGAGGGGGTGGAGGTGGAATGGGTTGTTGATATGGTGCAACGTATGCATTTGCAGGGGCATAAGGAAATCCCACGTGGTTAAGTGAATATGCCAGAGAGGAGAAGATATCTCCATGCGGTGATTTAGAATACATGTTTAAGTATGGAGGAGTATTGCCAGGAATGGATTATTTTGTACTAGACCGGGAGGTATCATATTTTCCACCAGAACGGTGTTAGAAAATGCGGTTCTAGTTGGCATTTGTTGTGAATACTAAGGAGGCATGCCTAACGTTCCTATTCCTGTGAGGAGGTCTACTTGGCTAGGATGATGTGGAGGATTGGAATTTCCTACCTACATGAATTGAGAATTTTGACTTGCTTGAGAAAGTTCTAATCCTCTAACTTTTCTACTAAAGTTGAGATGACTTCATTTGGTGAAGTCACAGTATTTTTCCTTAGTGGCATTTGTTGTATATCCTAAGGTTGTATAAGCATGTGGTACCCTGCTATGAACTGATCGTTTCCCCGCCAATGTTCACCGAGGTCATTTCCTATAGGTAGAGGTCCTGGAGGTGTTTTCTTGAAAAGAGACCTCGGGTCATGTTTGTAAACTTTCTATAGGTGGGTACATACTCGAGAGCATTGTTCACTCCCGGCATAATGTTGAATGTTCATCATCTAAAAATAGATATGGATCTAATTGTCTAATAATTTATAGTCTAAGCTTCACCTAAGGAGATGAGCCGATTCTCTCATAAACATCATGTTGTTCGAGCCTGAAGGCTCTGGTTGTTGCGTTTGAGCGAGCTGGTCCAACTCCTCTATTTGGAAAGAAGAACTATACCTAGTCCTTGGAGGCAGAGTTTGTGTTGACAATCGGTTAGTTGAATAGTTGTCACCCCATGCTGAGAGCGAGGGTGATGGTTGTCTATTCAGTTGATCGTAGTATGCTTCAAGACCTAGGAGAGGTCTACCATATGCATCGAATCCCGACATATTCGGGGGGTATATGAATACCCATGAGAATAATGGGAAAGAGTGAAGGTGGATGGAAGAAATGAAAAATAAAAGAGGAAGAACTGTTTCATTCATGTTTGGTTCACCAATTTTATACGATGGAAAAGTGACAAGCAAGGATGGGAATCTACAAGTAACTCTTCCTCGCACCCAATTCCCGAGGTCGTGCCGAGATAGGCTGGTAGGGATGGAATATACATGGGGTATGGAAAAACTAATTGGGCAATCTTATGTCTTCGACACCCACTAATGTAATCTGCGAATCTAAGGGAAGGAAGGCCCACATAACCTGAATCGGCATGATAGATCGGTCCGCAAGGATGATCGCTCAAAGGCTCCAATCAATATCGAGCCCTGGTGTGATTCGATCTATAGGTTGTGGGATACGGGAAAAATGACTGGAATTGTTTCATGTATATCTCCAGAAAGGGTCATAAGATGGATGATGGATATATAGTGGATTCTATAGGCAATTCTCTAGTCTAGTCCAAAAATCTTTAGCTTTGTTAGTTGCTATATCTAACAAGGATAATTGTGTGATAATATCTAGTGGGCGGAGAGGATTTGAATATTAATGTGCATAAACCAATATCAACGTCTGATTGACCTATGAGCCTATTGGGTTGTGGGACCTATGGATCACAACCGTAGATTCATGGTTGTTGTGGACCTCCTATGGTCATGTGAAGAATCAATCCCTAATCCCTAGTATCCAGTAGTCGTATGCCTTTTCGGCCTCTATATTTAGAACTAACAGTTGTGTAATCTTCTTAGAGTATCTTATAGGTGTTTTGGCAACTTGAATTCTTAAGCTAGTGTCTATGTCAGTGAGAATGTCTCCTGCATCTGGTTGTGGGACCAAAGGATCACAACCAAACATTTGCTCTTTTCAAGCCCTTCTACAGTCATGTGGATATTTATCTAGGGTAATCTGTGTTTTTTCCGGTTTGACCAAAATGTATACACTTTGTCATCTTCTATGTTTAATCCTCTTAAGCGTGAGCTAATTTCTTGTAGGTCGGTTGTTGTTTAGAAGACTTGGATTCGAGATTTTGATCTACGCGTTATTTCGTCACATGATTGGGTTCAGCACGATTGGCTTGAATATGTATTCTCTAGGCTCCTAGGTACCATGATTGTCATACAAAAGAAACAATCTAAATCTAACTAAAGAAAAGTAAAACTAATCTGTGTAAAGTATATCTACAACATATATAAGTTCTCTATTTTAATTTTTTGATGAATTATTTGAATGCAATTGAAAGAGAAATTATTTAAAATATCTAGCAATTAACAACTAAACTAATAACGAAATTTAAAACAAACAAGGAAGCCGAGTATAGCTACTTTTTGTGTAGTTGTAAGTCGATTCTAAATTATGAAGTAAGCGATCTAATCTATTTGAAAGACTCTCGATCCTACCTCAAAAGTGAGGAATGAATCATAGTTTCTCGAAAATATCAAGAACCATAGCTTCCCCTGGCAATATCGAAAGTGATACTAATTGAAATGAAATGCTTTTACTATTATATTTGATATACTTTAACTAGAACTTTAAAAGCTTGAACTGAATTTTGCAGTAATGCTGGCAAATCAGATTGTGTGTGGATTTGTCCCTCAAAGTGTGGTCTCCCGATTCCTTCGTGCTCACATGAATACAATGCGAGTAGGAGAGGGATAGCGCAAGAGAACAGATCTTGGCTTATGCAATTTCTAGCGGGATTTATTCATGAGTCATACGACACAAAAACGCCCGTAACACGAAGCTATTCTTTTCTACGAACAAAACTTGCAACTCAAATAGCTTCATACCTGAAAATGAAACTATCCTATCTCAATTGATTGTATGATACAAGAAGAACACTAGCACAAGAAGATTATGTGGCTTCTAAATAGTAAAAAAACACTAACTATGCATGCAACAACCGAAAACTATGAATTCCTAAGAACCGAAAGACTAAAACTATGAAATGAGAAGATGAGAAGCAATTTTGAGGGCCATTTGCTTGAAGATTAACCAACTATTTATAGAATCCCCATTTACTAAAATGTGAAAACCAATTTGAACTCTATAACCGTAAACAATGCAAAAACACTATTCCAGGGAACCATAATCATAAATACAAGCAAAGGCGGTGAAGAAATCTGGTAAACATTGAAATTTTATGCGAATCGTGTTAAAAAGAACATTCGGAAAATGCGTGAGGGACCGTTACCCTGAGTAGGGCAGCGGTTACAGGATCGCCGACCTACCTGGGTGGTGGTCACGAGACCACCGCCTGTGCAAGGCGCGTGGTTTCGTCATTATCAAGACCATAACATAAAGAAAATAGGGGAAAGGAGAAAAACAAAGCATGCAGAGGCTAAGTGGGGCATGCGGGATGTTAATGTACATTTGGAGGGATTTTCTGAATCCCGAGCACCTTACGAGGAGACTTGTATCATCATTGGGGCACGTGTAACGTTCAAAGCAGTGTAGTACCCTTACAATTTTGGGTACATATAGTACCTCTCATAAAGAAGAATTTATAAATTAAAATAATTATTGTCGAATTTTGGTGATTTATTCAACTACCTTTTTCTTATTACATTATTGTAGCTCCATCTATCTATTGAGTAAGGTGCCACATAATATCACCACCCATTCAAACTCAATTTTGGGTGACCAAATACCCTTGAGCCACACACCCATGATATTTGGAGCATCCATCCTATGGCTGATAAATTTCCTTACATGGCTCTCACTATATAGCCCTTTTGGGCTACCTTCAAGAAACAAGTGAAGGAATTCATCCCGAATAATATTGGGACATGTAAGATAGTGGAAAATATCTACCTATTTTTAAGGTTGCCATTATCGAACTTTCCCTTGTAGGAATAAACTTCACAATGACAAATGACTTAATTATCTTTGTATTGCTTGATGCTTTGGACAATATCCCTTGTTCTAGGATTTTTAAGCCTAGTTTGGTCCATGTTTTTTTGGGCATGCTTCCAAATTGCCCTTTTTTTTTAATTATCTTCTATCATGTTGCTTGTAAATATTATATAAGACCTTATTCATTTAAAAAAACATCTTGAAAGAGTAGAAGCGTGAAAAAAATAAATTAAAAAAATGACACCTTCAATTAATCTATTTATTAATTTCTAAATTTAATGGAGTACTAGATGACATAGGTATGCTCTACATCTTTATGCATTGATCTCAAAGGTTATTTGTCATCATGGAGAGAAAGAGAAAGGAAAACGAGTAGAAGAAAATGTCATTTTTCGTATTAACGCCGAACAAATTAATATGTCAATTGTCATCACTAAGGATAAAAAAATTTATTGAGCCGACCAGCGATTACATAGACATCGACATCTTTACCCTTAAGAAACTTATTACATTGTATAAATAAGCGTACATCTATATCGAATCATTCCTTTGGCTAAAAATCCATTATTAGGTGGTGTACAATCCATCAAAGTCACCAGGGAATAATCTGGGTCCTATCCACATTGGGAATCTTTGGGACTAGCCTCAAGAATACTTAATCCTTGATGGGCTCATTCCAACCCATTCAAATTCACCAATGAACATAGGGCCCTTCGATACTAAGGATAAATTTGTAAATGACAGCTTTTTATAGAAAATTAACTAATTTATGTTATTATTTTTACTTATTCCAATATTGTGGCTCTATCTTGTCTATTGAGAAAGGTTTCCCTTAATCATAAGGAATAATTTTTAAATGAAAATAACAATTTTAGAATAATTTTTATTTATTCATCTCATATTTTTCTTATTATATTATTGTAGGTCCATCTATCTACCGAGGAGGGTTTCCTTTAATATCTATCATACACCTTTCATAAAAAAAAATTGTAAATGAAAATAATTATGTTTGAATTACATTGATTTATACATCTATTATTTTTCTTATTACATTATTTTGGCCACATCTTTCATAAAGAAGAATTTGAAAATGAAAATCATAATTTTAGAATTATGTTGAATTTTTCATCTACTATGTTTATTCTTATTACAATATTGTGGCTTCATCTATCTATTGAGGAAGCTGCCCTTAGTGATATCTATTATGCATCTTTCATAAAGAAGAATTTATAAATGAAAATAAAAATTTTAGAAATATTCTTTTTTAATCAACTACCTTTTTCTTATTTCATTATTGTGGCTCCATCTATCTATTGAGTAAGGTGCCACTTAATCTCTATAATGTGTCTTTCATAAAGAAGAATTTTTATATTATAATAACAATTTTAGTATTATGCTGATTTATTCAACTACCATTTTCCTTATTACATTATTGTGCCTCCATCTATGTATTGAGGAAGGTGTCCCTTAATATCTATCATGCACCTTTCATAAAGAAGAATTTGTAAATGAAAATAACAATTTAATAATTATGTTGATTTATTCATCTCGCTATTTTTGTTATTACATTAGTGTGAATCCACCTATCTATTGAGTTGATCATAGTATGCTTCAAGACCTAGGAGAGGTCTACCATATGCATCGAATCCCGACACATTCGAGGGGTATACGAATACCCAGAATATTAGCAAAGAGCGAAGGTGGATGGAAGAAATGAAAAATAAAAGAGGAAGAATTGTTTCGCTCATGTTGGGTTCACCAATTTTGTACGATGGAAAAGTGACAAGTAAGCATGGGAATCTACAAGTAACTCTTCCTCGCACCCGACCTCCCGAGGTCATGCCGAGACAGCCGGTGGGGATGGAATATACATGGGGTATGGAAAAACTAATTGGGCAATCTTATGTCTTCGACACACACTAATGGAATCTGTGAATCTAAGGCAAGGAAGGTCCTCATAACTCCTGAGCGGCATGATAGATCGGTCAGCGAGGATGACTGCTCGAAGGCTTCAATAATTATCGATCCCTGGTGTGATTTGATCTATAGGTTGTGGGATACAAGGGAAATGATCTGGAATTGTTTCATGTATATCCGTAAAGGGTCATACGATGGATGATGGATATATAGAGGATTCTATAGGCAATTCTCTAGTCTAGTCCAAAATCTTTAGCTTCGTTAGTTACTATATATAACAAGGATAAGCGTGTGATAATATCTAGTGGAATTGGAGAGGATCTCGAATATCAATGTGCGTAAACCAATATCAACGTCGATTGACGTATGAGCCTATTGAGTTGTGGGACCTTTGGATTGCAACCGTAGATTCATGGTTGTTGTGAACCTCCTATGGTCATGTGTAGAATCAATCCCTAATCCCTAGTATCCAGTAGTCATATGCCTTTTCGGCCTTTATATTTAGAACTAACAGTTTTGTAATCTTCTCAGAGTATCTTATTGGTGTTCTGGAAACTTGAATTCTTAAGCTAGTGTCTATGTCGTGAGAATGTCTCTCATATTCGGGTTGTGGGACCAAAGGATCAAAACCAAACATTTTCTCTTTTCAAGCCCTTCTACATTCATGTGGATATTTATCTAGGGTAATCTGTGGTTTGGCTGGTTTGACCAAAATGTACACTTTGTCATCTTCTATGTTTAATCCTCTTAGCGTGAGCTAATTTCTTGTAGGTCAGGTTGTTGTTCGGAAGACTTGGATTCGAGATTTTGACCTACGTCGATTATTGCTGCCACATGATTGGGTTAGGGCACGATTGGCTCGAATATGTATTTTTATGTTCCTAGGTACCATGATTGCCATACAAAAGAAACAATCTAAATCTAACTAAAGCAAAGTAAAACTAACTGTGTATATTATATCTACAGAATATATAACTTCTCTATTTTTGTGTTTTTGACGAACTATTTGAACGAAATTGAAAGAGCAATTATTTAAAATATCTAGCAATTGACAACTAAACTAATAACAAAATTTAAAACAAACAAGGCAACCGAGTATAGCTACTTGCCTGTGTAGTTGTAAGTCTATTCTAAATTATGAAGTAACTGATCTAATCTATTTGAAAGACACTCGATCCTACCTCAAAAGTGAGGAATGAATCATAGTTTCTCAGAAAATATCAATCCCCAAAGCTTCCCCGCAATATCGAAAGTGAGATTAATTGAAATGAAATGCTTTTACTATTATATTTGATATACTTTAACTAGAACTTTGAAAGCTTGAACCTGAATTTTACGTAATAGTGGTGAATCCGATTGTGAGTGGCTTTGTCCCCTCAAAGTGGTCTCCTCATTCCTTCGTGCTCATGTGAATACAATGCGAGTAGGAGAGGGATAGCGCAAGAGAACAGAGCTTGGCTTATGTAATTCCTAGTGGGATTTATTACGAGTCATACGACACAAAACGTCTAGAACCTAAAGCTATTCTTTTTGATGAACAAAACCTACAACTCTAATGGCTTCAGACTGAAAATGAAACTATCCTATCTCAATTGATTGTATGAAACAGTAACAACACTAGCACAAGAAGATTATGTGGCTTCTAAACAAAGCAAAACAACACTAACTATGCATGCAACAACTGAAAACTATGAATTCCTAAGAACTGAAAGACTAAAACTATGAAATGAGAAGATGAGAGGCAATTTTTGAGGGGCCATTTGCTTGAAGATCAACCAGCTATTTATAGAATCCCCATTTACCCAAAGGTGAAAACCAATTTGAACTCTTTAACCATAAACAATGTAAAAACACTATTCCAGGGAACCATAATCATAAATACAAGCAAAGGCGATGAAAAAAGCTGGTAAATGTTGAAATTTTACATGAGTCGCGTTAAAAAGAACATTCGGAAAATGCGTGAGGGACCGTTACCCGAAAGGGGTGGCGTTATAGGACCAAACTTGCCTCGCTGGTGGCGGTCACGAGACACCCGCCAAGCAAGGCGGTGGTTTCGTCACATGAAGACCATAACATCAAGAAAAGAGGAGAAAGAAGCAACACAAAGCATGCAGAGGCTAAGCGGGGCATGTGGGATGTTAATGTACATTTGGAGGGATTTTCTGAATCCTGAGCACCTTGAGAGGAGACTTGTATCATCATTGGGGCATGTGTAACGTTGTTCGGTAGTGTAGTACCCTTACAATTTTGGGTACGTAAAGTACCTCTCATAAAGAAGAATTTATAAATTAAAATAATTATTGTTGAATTTTGTTGATTTATTCAACTACCTTTTTTCTTATTACATTATTGCGGCTCCATCTATCTATTCACTAAGGTGCCACGTAATATCACCACCCATTCAAATTTCAATTTTGGGTGACCTAACTACCCTTCAAAGAACACACCCATGATAGCTTGAGCATCCATCCTATGGCTGATAAATTTCCTTACATGGTTCTCACTATATAGCCCTTTTTGGCTACTTTCGAAGAAACAAGTGAAGGAATTCATCCCGAATAATATTGGGACATGTCAGATAGTGGAAAATATCTACCTATTTCTCGGTTGGCATTATCGTAACTTTCCCCTTGTAGGAAAAAAATTCACAATGACGGCTTAATTATCTTTGTATTTCTTGATGCTTTGGACAATATCCCTTGTTCCTAGGATTTTTAAGCCTAGTTTGGTCCATGTTTTTTTGGGCATGCTTCCAAATTGCCCATTTTTTTGAATTATCTTGTATCATGTTGCTTGTAAATATTATATAAGATCTTATTCATTTAAAAAAAATCTTGAAAGAGTAGAAGCATGAAAAAAATACATTAAAAAATGACACCTTCAATTAATGTGTTTATTAATTTCTAAATTTAATGGAGTACTAGATGACACAGGTATGCTCTACATCTTTATGCATTGATCTCAAAGGTTATTGGTTATCATGGAGAGAAAGAGAAAGGAAAATGAGTAGAAGAAAATGTCATTTTTTCGTATTAACGCTGACCAAATTAATATGTCAATTGTCATCACTAAGGATAAAAAAAATTTATTGGCCGACCAGGCGATTACATAGACATCGACATCTTTACCCTTAAGAAACTTATTACATTGTATAAATAAGCGTACATCTATATCGAATCATTCCTTTGGCTAAAAATCCGTTATTAGGTGGTGTACAATCCATCAAAGTCACCAGGGAATAATCTGGGTCCTATCCACATTGGGAATCTTTAGGCCTAGCCTCAACAAGACTTAATCCTCGATGGGCTCATTCCAACCCATTCAACTTCACAAATGAACATAGGGCCCTTCGATACTAAGGATAAATTTGTAAATGATAGATTTAAAGTAAATTAACTAATTTATGTTATTATTTTTACTTATTCCAATATTGTGGCTCTATCTTGTCTATTGAGAAAGGTTTCCCTTAATCATAAGGAATAATTTTTAAATGTAATTAACAATTTTAGAATTATGTTGATTTATTCATCTCGTATTTTTCTTATTATATTATCAGTAGGTCCATCTATCTAATTTTGAGGAGGGTTTCCTTTAATATCTATCATACACCTTTCGTAAAAAAAAAAAAAAAATTGTAAATGAAAATAATTATTTTGAATTACATTGATTTATACATCTATTATTTTTCTTATTACATTATTTTGGCCACATCTATTGAGGGATGTGCCCCTTAAAATCTATTGAATACATCTTTCATAAAGAAGAATTTAAAATGAAAATCATAATTTTAGAATTATGTTGAATTTTTCATCAACTATGTTTATTCTTATTACAATATTGTGGCTCCATCTATCTATTGAGGAAGCTGCCCCGTAATATCTATTATGCATCTTTCATAAAGAAGAATTTATAAATGAAAATAAAAATTTTAGAAATATTCTTTTTTAATCAACTACCTTTTTTCTTATTTCATTATTGTGGCTCCATCTATCTATTGAGTAAGGTGCCACTTAATCTCTATAATGTGTCTTTCATAAAGAAGAATTTATATATTATAATAACAATTTTAGTATTATGTTGACTTATTCAACTCCCATTTTCCTTATTACATTATTGTGCCTCCATCTATGTATTGAGGAAGGTGCCCCTTAATATCTATCATGCACCTTTCATAAAGAAGAATTTGTAAATGAAAATAACAATTTAATAATTATGTTGATTTATTCATCTGCTATTTTTGTTATTACATTAGTGTGAATCCACCTCTCTATTGAGGAAGGTGCTCCTTTAATATCTATCATTTACCTTTAGTAAAGAAGAATTTTTAAATGAAAATGAAAAGTTTGGAATTATGTCGATTTATTCATCTACTATTTTTCTTATCCTTGTATTACATTAGTGTGGCTCTAGTTATCTATTGAGGAAGGTGCCCTTAATATTCATAAAAAGAAAATTTTAAATGAAAATAACAATTTTAGATATATGTTGATTTATTCATCGACTATTTTTTGTATTACATTCATGTGGATCCATCTACCTATTTAGAAAGGTGCCCCTTAATATCTATCATACACCTTTCATAAAGAATAATTGGTCAATTTTTATGGAATTATGTTGATTTATTAGTTAATAAATTATTTTGGCTCCATATATCTATTGAGGAAGGTGCGTCTTAATATCTATCATAGTCTTTCATAAAGAAGTGTTTGTAAATGAAAATAATGATTTTAAAATTGAGTGGATGTTTTCATCTACTAGTTATCGTAATACATTATTGTGTTTCAATTTATCTATTGAGGAAGGTGCACCTTAATATCAATCATAAACTTTCGGAAAAAAAAAGAATTTGTAAATGAAAATCACACTAAAGGAAATATATTGACTTATTCATGAATATATTTCTTATTTCATTACTTTGTCTTCATCTTTTCAATTAAAGAAGGTGCCCTTAATAACTATCATACATCTTTAATAAGAAAGAATTAGTAAATGAAAATGACAATTTTAAAATTATATTGACTTATTTATGTGTTCGTTTTTTTAATTCCACTATTGTGACTACATCCTCTCCATTAAAAAAAGGGGTGTTTATTAATTACTAAATTTATAGAGTACTAAATACTACTCGTGTTATGGTCACTGGTGTTCATTAAAAAAGGAAAACGAGAGGAAGGAAATATCTTTTATCTTTCCTATTAATGGTTCTGGGTTTCCGATTAGGCATGTGAAGTGCCCTTTCGTCCGCTTCTCGTTATGGGAAGAACAAGTAAATCAAAATGACGGTTTTGCAATTAGGTAGAGTTATACATCTATTTTTTTTAAATGCCAAAAACAAATTATGAAAGATTAAAGTGTGTTTTCTATTCATACGGGAAAAATGACTGGAAGTAAAGGCCAATTAATAATTTGAAGTACCGTTTCATCTATCTTTTGTCATGGTTAGGACAGAATTTATAAATAAAACGACGGTTTTACAATTAGCAATTGTCCATGGGTTCCAAAATATATAAAAACGGTGGGAGTGTTCAATTATTTCATATTAAAAATGTTAATGTTTCAATTTTATTTTTATTTTTTTGGGGGGGATAAATTTGGAGATTTTCAGTTTCGTTGTGAAATGATTTGTCTCCATCAAAAAATTGTCATGTGGTAAATTATAAATTTTGAAATAAAAAATGTGATTCCTTTGTTTGAAGGCCATCTAGATTTTGTTTGTGTTACAACAATCAAGGGAAAATCGATGGATAATATAGTATGCGACAAATCACAAATTATGAATTTCACTCACTCTAAATTTTCACTCTAACATTTGTTGCTTGACTCTAAAGCTCTCCCTTTTCTTTAAATATATCACATTAGCATATCTAGGCAATGATTCATGATATACAACTTAATTACATCAAGTCAAAATGTGTTAACTCTCCATACACTTATAAAAATACCTTCTAGAGCATGAGTATTAATGAATTTCTTCTTACGATTTTTTATGAGTATAACAATGTGCACCTAGTTATAGTGCAAATCTATATTTAGAGCTCCACTAAACATTACCAATAATTCCATGACAACATTTCCATGATTGAAATGATAGAATGGATTCTGTATCTCTCTAAACAATTTCTCTTACAATATCAACTTGAAGATAAGTTCAATTTCTATGCAACAATCTTAAAGAAAATCTTGGTTATAATGTGGTAGTCACCAAATATTCGAATGTTTTTACCACTATAATAGATGTTCCAAAGGACATGTTCAACAACTCAATACAATTGCCAGCTTCACACTATGGTGTTATAGGAATAATTATTTCTCCGCAACCACCACATCATTTAGTGCAAGCCTTTTGTGTGTGGCATATACCTTACTCCCAAGATGATTCATAAAATTTTACATAGATTTCCCATACCAATACTAATTGGTAATCTTTGATTCTTAAATAAATGAATTGATGTGTGTGTGATCTATTTCACAAAAATATACATGTATTATTTAATGGACGTCAATCCAACTACATCTAGATGTGTTTTTACTATGGAGCTTCCCATTATAGTAAGTAAAAATCTAAGAGAGTTATAAGAGCAGAGGTAACCGGATAACTCATGGTCCCACAAAAATGCCAAATAGGCACTAAAATTTCCCAAAGGGAAATCAAAGAGTGTCATAAGGGAAAGCATAATAATTACATAAACCAAATAGCACTAAGCTCAAGCCACCACTCGATTTTATAAGTAGGAGGATCATCCTGAGGAGGGATGAAAGATCCACTCGACGAATCGGTCGAAGGAGGATCAATCTGCCACTCATCCTGTTATGGCATCTGTATCTATGAAGGTACCATAACTCCCCAATAAGGGGGTAGAGAGCTAAAAATTTCTAAACTCTAGGGGGAGGAGAGGTCGAACGTGACGATCTTACCATGACTTCCCCTTAGAGGAGGACTCCAACATGTACCCGAAGACGATGGAGCTGAAGGGAGACCATGGGGAAAGGGAGAGTATGGTGGTTATGATAGAGGCTTTCGCTACACATTTCTTGCGAAGGTGGTTGACAAGGTGAAGATGAGTGAGTTGTAGGTAGAAAAGGGTCGGGATTTCAACTCATCGTGCAAGGAGCACTTCCCAATGTGTGAGTAATTCTTACAAATAAACAAATTCCATAACAATTATTTTTTTAGATTGAGCTTGAATCTATTTTCGCACATTAGAAAAAATAACCACTTTTTCTTTAGTAGAGAATAAATCAACATATTTATCATTCTATAATATCATAATATTTGGAGCTTTCCAAATATGAAAGAGAATAGAACCTTTAAATTATTTCCGTAGAGTATCAATATAATTAGGCAAAGGACTGAAATCTCCAAACAACGATAAGTGCCAATGAATGAATTTATGGTGGTAGGGTTGTAATAACATATGAGTCAAATACCACACGGCTTGTGCACGAGGAGACACACGAACAACACAGTGAAATACAGGATAAATTTTTTTTTTGACTTGCTTGACACATAACATGACGCAACATGTCATCACCAAGGATACAACTAACATTGTGAACAACTTGATACAAGGATGGCCATAAAGGCAGCACGGAAACGTTCACACCTATCAAGGACAATACATTTTTTTTTCTTTTGACAAGACAACATAGAAGTCCAATCACAGAACACACTTACAGTTAGGGCCAACCACAATGAGATATTCTTGAGGGTTATTTATTTTAAAAGGACATCTTGCAATTCTTAGCTTACGTTTTCAAGGAGGCTCAAGATATGATTCGTATAATTCATCTTACCAAGCTAAGTTTATTCCTTTGACACTGAGTAATTATCTTTAAATCTTCTCTATTATGACATTTATTTGCTTAATTCGTTTATCAAGAAAAAGGAGTATTTAAATTCCACAAGGCCATTTGCTCACCACTAACGCTACTAAGATTCGTTTCTTGCCCACAAGACAACATGGTTTTAAGTTCAACACACTTAAGAGAAGAGATACAAGGTGCCTTGAAAAGGGTTAGAGGGAGAAGGTCGAGATGAAACATCTTTAGGACCTCATTAGTTATTGCCAGTATTTAATTGAAGCTAGGGCTCTTAACCAGAATTATCAACAACTTTACTTAGGCTTCGCTAAAAGTATTAACAAGGAGTAAAAATTTACTTTCCAAATGGCGGTGAGAAAGATGGTGAGGTCTCCAATTTGTTTTCTCTGGCTTATTAAATCTTATCATCTTCAAACAACTAACAGTTCATTTCACCTTAGGGTCATTTTACAAATTTCACCATAAAAGGAATAATGTTCACTAGAGGAGCTAGGGTTATCATGTTATAAAGTTTACCCGCAATGATAGTCTTGCCCTTGATTACTTAAAGAATTTCTTGCTCTCAAGTTGGTGACCCCTACGTTACTTTATTTGAATACAACTTTTAATTTAACTTCCAGAAGTATTAAACAATCCCATGTTAGTTTACTTATGACACTTTATTACTAAGTCATGTCAAGGTTTAACTCAAAATTTATTCTCAAGGCAAGGTTGTAGCAACACTCATTTACAAGAACAAAACAAGATTACATCAATTCTTAAAATACTGATACTCCAACAAAGTCACTCAATAACAATAACCAAATTTTCTTATAATTTCAATGATGGTCAAACAATACAAGGTTTCCAAAGTTCAGATGACAAAGTCCACAATACTTTATACTAAGACATTAATCCTCTTTTAAACTTTCCACTGGACGTTAACAATAGTTGAACAACATAAAAAGGTTTCGAGCAAAGGAACTTCTCAACTGAGGTTGATGACAAAAGTCTACAAATCTATCCCTCATCTACATGCAAAATCCATCTGCAGCAAATTTTCTACAAGAGTCAGTTCACGAGAACTGAGCAAGATAAGGCTACACAAAACCACCATAACTATTATCTAACAATACCACGAAAAGGAAGCACTTTATTACAAGAATTGGTTCAAACCTCTAAACACTATCAACACATCAAGTTATAATAAAGTCTTCATCATGCCAATCAAAGAAGGAGAAGACCTTGTACTTCAGTTAGGAGTAAAAGCAACGAAAGTATAGCAATCGTAAGAGAATGGCCCTTGGCCCTATAAGGAGAAAACAAATAATCTAGCAAAAACAGAATTCCCATCAAGTAAGTAATTAAACCATAATTACAAGATTAAGATTTGATATATACACCAACCATCTAGAAATTTATCAAAGGTACCAAACGCATAGACTAAATTAATATATTTCTAAAAGAACAAGAGTTGATCGGCCCAAGAAAGGGGAACCACGGGTTTCAAAAATTAACACAAAAAGCCATGTATAATCGAGTTTCAAACCGGAAATCAAATAAAGTATACACACAACATAAGTTTCGAGGCGAAAGCAAAGTATATTAGTTTTGACCATTAACTACAAAGATTTTCCAATCATCCAAGAAGGGTCAAAGTCTTACAGGCTAGTAGCAAACACACGAGAGAAGAAGGGGGTTCCGTCCAACAAGAGTATACAATAATGTCATCAACAAATTTTTATAACACTAAAGATTTGCAAACCTCCACTACAATACTAATGTTTGGTTAATTTAAAATAAATTACCCATATCCCAAAACAACCATATTTTAAGGCAACCCTTGGTAACACAGTCAACCGTCGCACAAATAGATACAAACATAATTTCTAAGTGACATTATCAAAACAAAACCTTCCGCTATGAATCCATAAGATTATCAAATGAAAGCTGAGTTTTTTCCCGAAGATTAATCACATTTAAGGAAATTTCCATCACAAACTATTACGGTAATTACGTGCATAAAAACCGACCAATATTAATTAATAGCGTTAACATTACAAGGGAGAAAATAATGCAAGTTAGAAAAATAGAAGAGCGCCATCAGCAATAATTCTGAGAGGGGGATTAGACCAAACTATTCTAGTGTCAACGAGGTATTGGATTCGCACAATGAAACCTCCAGCTTAGTTGATCCGAAAAGCTAGTTATGGTTCAAGTTGATAGGGATGGTCAAGGTACTTCTTGAGGATGGCCTTAAAAGCCTAGAAACAAGATGAAAGATAGTATAAGAGTCTAAACACACGAGAGACGAAAAACACATTGCACACAAACCTTTTCATTCTACCAGTTTTAATACCAAAACTCTAAGCTGGCTAGCCCACGCATTGCTCACACAATCCTACAACCTTTCTTTCTCGATGCCAAAAGGTTATCAAAGGGACTTGCGAAGGGGCTAACAAAAAAATGTCAAAAGACAACTTGGGTGCTAGGGAGGAGCTTCATAGTTATCGTAACTTACTTCCATAATATCGAAAATACTAGTTGATCAACATAATAACTTGCAACTCAATCGCAGAGAAGAATTAATACATAAACAAACAGACGAAGGTCTATCATTCGAGTAAGAGAAACATAACATTCAGAGGAGAGGGCACACGCATCCTTCGACCAACCATCATATCGACAACGATAAAAGCTAAAAAAACAAGAAGAAACAAGCGAAAGGGAACTCTCCCATCATGACATCCAACTGACAAATCAAAGCAAGGAAAAAGCGGTTCGATTTCACAATAATAGTAAATATAATAGCATAGAAAAGGTGTAGAAATATCTTGCCTTTTCTCCGAGTCTTCAACTATCTTCTTCTCCCACAAAGCTACCACTGGTCATTGAAAGAATATGTATTGGTAGGAAGCCTCAAATACAATTTCTTTTTAGAGTTCTTGGGTCACCCACTACCTTGATGGTAAAAGTGCCAATATCTTCCTCTTTCAAAAACACAACTTTGGCATTTCCATCCCCTAAAATCGAAACTGTATCCCTTGGTAGGGCAGTAAGGCCTGGTTGCCCCAAATTTGGCACAAAATACGTGGCAAAACAGTTGCTACAAACATATGTGTAGGGAATTCCTTCTGCCTCAATGGCCCTATGGACTTTGACCTTGTAACCCCATGCAGTATTTGCAGGCTCTGTTTCGCATGGACTCTATCAAAATCATTTCCAAATTCAGATGGCAGAAATCTCTTGATGGTTCCAACCTCTTTGATTGCCTTGATAATGTTAAGCTGATCCATTATCTGCGTCCCTCCCACTGTGGAGATGACCACATCCACTTTTTGATTGTCTCCACAAGACTTGCATGATCTTCCAGAGATCCATGGACTATATTAGCACCTGAGGCCTTGAAGGATTCAAGAAGCTCAGCCTGCTGAGGATTTGAAGCTTGGACACAAGACATAATGATTACATCACGCTCCTGGCTCTGAAAGGCATCTACCGTAATGATAAATAAACCTTTTCCTTCATCAGATTTGAGGACAACATCAAACTCTCGGTGAAAATTTTCAGTTGTACATTGCATAGATAAGGTGTGATAATTCCAACGCAAACCTTTATGCATCGCCAACTTAGTGACTCGTTGAAGAAGCTCATATAATACCAAAGCAAATTGTGCTTCATGACTGATATGAAACAAGATCCGCCTCTATGAGATTATCTTCCTTGAGTTACATCGTAAACAAGTAAGTCTCAATAGAGAAATCTTTGTAAATAAGATTTCTCATCAGTCTCCAGTAACACTCTTCTCTGCACATTTAATCGATTTTGAAAAACATGCTTGAAGGAGAATCCCGAATTTGAGGAAAATTCTGCTCAAAAAGAGAAGCAACCATAGTTGGGACATTTTCTTCTGTTTGAAATCTCTTGGCAAAAAATGCTTCTGCTCAAATGGATCTCTATCATCATGCTTTGTTCTCCAAATTTTTCGTCAGGCCATGCATGCCAAGAAGACCCCAGGTCTCGTAATAATTGTTGGATCAATAAAGTCCTTGCAGCCCCCTCAGGTAAACATCTCATACGAGCATACATATCATGACTGAACACATGACAAATGAAACCTCATTTCAGCAAGAGATGAAGAAGTGGAGGTAACATCCTTTTACTCCCTAAGGACTGAAGCTCCATCTACACTCACTTTTTGTAAGAAAAATGGCATGAGAAAAGAATGCCATGAGAGAAGAGATCTTGATCATTTTCTTAAAGATTGGATAAGAACTGAGAAGCTTGCGGAGAAATTTCCATTGAGGACCAAAACTTGAACACTTTGAAACTCAACACGTTTTAACTCCATCATTGCTTTAAAGTGAGCTCATCAGAAAGAAAAAAAAACCCCCACTTAAGTTTTTGCAAACAAAGAAAATTTATTGATCTTTAGCCAAAAATCTCCGTCTAAATATCATATATGAAATGCTCTCAAAAGAGAGATCATGGAATTGAACCAAGACTCACTAACTCCCAGCCTCATCCCAAACAGTCTAGATCATAAAGGGGGTGACGGACAGGGCCTTAGGCATAAGAAGATAAAATTTTGATTTTAATTCACTTGTCCCCTGACAACTCTTGTGCCACACACCTATCCCCTTCAAGCCCCGCATGCACCCCCTGCATTCCTTTATTTGTTTATTTTACTTATTTTTTTATTTCATTTCATTAACATCGATAGATAGTAAGCAATCAGTCTCAACTATAACATCCAGGAAAGCACTACCGCGAAAAAATCAAACATCACCAAAACTATAGAACAAAATAATTGCACAGCAACTCCTCGGATTAAGGCTAAGTTGAATTTTAAATTTCGCATTCTATCTATTTCTCAATTAAATATATCAACCACAACAATTTACAATGACATGGTTCATCTAAAACACGGTAGAATATTCATTCATGACATTAAAATACAAAAATTTAAAGTCCAAATACAATATGATCAAATTCTCTATTTTCTAACATCATGTAGAGAATTAAGGCATGGTATCTAGTCAATATTTTCATGATTTTCAAATTCATCATCATCTCGGATGTTACAATACGCAAAAATTAAAACAATCATGGGGTTTTTTCAAGAATATCAAGAGCACTTGAGATCTATCTTGTTGCAAAAACTAATAAAAAAATCAAAGGTCTCAAGTTTTGGGACCCAACAAGGGAAGGTCAGAGGATGCCAGGTGAATTTTGTAAGGGAAGGTGGGTTGAAGCCGATCCCAAACGGGCATTACATTCTCCTCCCCTTAAGAAAGCATCGTCCTCGATGTGACATAACACAGAGGAAAAGAAATGGTTCACGTAACCAAGAACAGGTAAAGGAGAAAGTACACCCTATGGTTTAAAATTTTAGTTGATTAAAGCATGGCCACAAGGTAGCCTTAGGAACATTTGGTAGAAATTTTAACTTTCAATGTTCTGTGAAGATTGGCAGTTCCTTCTTATTTATTATTTTCATTAGTCTCTTTCCATTAACATTATTCTTAGTTTAATTTCTTTTAAAATTTCATCATTGAAGAGTTTTGGTTTATTCCTTATTGTGGGTGCCCAACATGAACTGCTAACACAACACCCTATCAGGTTCACAAGACACTACAGATTCACAAGCACACAAGTATATACTTCAAGATTGTATTACACCACAAAAGGTTACTCAAATACGGAATAGAATAGGCACAGTCCACATAACATAGTACTCATCACACATCAATGACTGACATACAAAATACTCAAACAAAAGAGTACTACAATCCACCAGACATTTCCTCAATTTGCATCAATGAAAAAATTCACATAACACCAAAAAATGCTACAGGTACATAGTGTCCACAAGGGAATCAATGACATAACCACAACATCACAACACATATCCATCTGACATGAGTAACACATACATCAAAAGACCACTACCAAACATCACAATAACTCAACATATATCCCGAAACATCAACCATACACACAAATATCATATGCCTCCCTCAAAGTCTCTTATGCCTCCCTCAAGTCTCTTATGCCTCCCTCAAATCTCTTATGCCTCCCTCAAACTCTTATGCCTCCCTCAAGTCTCTTATGCCTCCCTCAAGTCTCTTATGCCTCCCTCAAACTCTTATGCCTCCCTCAAGTCTCTTATGCCTCCCTCAAACTCTTATGCCTCCCTCAAGGAGGCCGGTTGACCCTATGGTCCAAGACACATAGAGTTCGAACACTCCTAACCCAAGTGACATAATAACGCGTGGTTCAACAACCCGCTAGTTATATGTAACTCCTTGGGGCGTACCCCTATACAACGAAGCGGGTCCATAGGTCCAACCATTCCATGGTGCATCCCATGACCCTATTCCACACATCACGACAATAGAACCAGCACAACAATCCAATCAAAGTGCCAAGTGGCAAAGTACAAGCCTTGGGCAAGGTGGTAAAAATTCCAAATTTAAAAGAAGACCCAAAATCAAGCAAAATAAATGGCCAAATAGCCATAGTTAGTATCAAAATCCCCATGTTAGTGCCACAAACCAAGGAAATGCCCAAAATTGTAAAGCATGGCAATCAAGAAAAGTTTTTGGTCCTTACAAAATAAAGTAAAAAGCTCAATTTATGAATAAAATCAACTTATAATAATGTCACATTACGATAACTGTGTGGCCTTATCTAGCCACCAAAGGGGTACTCAACGAGTTGCTAGCACTCGGAACATCGAGCCTCAGCTCGTAAAAATACATATCAATAATACAACTGTCATCACCTCCATCTGAATCATCCCGCCACCACTTCGACAAGGCTAAACATAGTCATAGTTGCACTTAGGTTGCATACATACAACCACATAGGGAGAGAGGAAAGAATCACATGTTATCTACTAAACCAAGTTTTGGCTCGAGTTATTGACCCATGGTACACCATTCCTCACTCTCAACATACACTTCTACCGATTCCCTTTAGGGTCGGTTAGCGTAAGGTTCACAACATAACATACAACAACATCACTAACATAATGGTGGCACACACATAACTACCATAACGTCTTACATATGGTACATATAGGGTAGATCACGATCATACATTCACTGAGTGTAACACATCACTTTACCACATTCTGCACCCAAAGTGCAATCACCATACGATAGGGTTCATACACTCACCGTATGACCCCAAATCACAACATGAAGCATTACATATTTGCACAAATCATACATACGATGAACATAGTACATCACAACATAACATCCATTGCTACATAACAAGGTGGTACACACATTTCTTCAAAACATGGTAAAAACATCATGATACAACTCATTTCTTTTAACATCAATCTAGTCATACAACACATTGATACACCTACATATCACAATATGTCACAATGCTCCAACACTACGTCATCCACATTATAATTCTTTTCACACATCACAAACAATAATTCACACGTGAACTCTTCATAGAATCCACAAGAAGGAGAGAGAATACTCCCATCCCCAACATATCAACATGATCACAAACATGCACAAAGTGACATACACATCATGTGCGTTCACAATATCACAATTACGACAATAATCACATCACGTTTAAAGCACATTACTCTTCCAATATAAACCATCATCATCATGCAAATCATCATCTCCATGAAACAACATCATGTAACACCATCACCATCATGTAACATCACCATACAACACCAATCCGGCCCATAGGTTCGAGAGCATGAACCTACGCTCTGATACCAAGTGTAACGACCAAAAATCCACACACGAACAACACAGTGAAATACAGGATAACTTTTTTTTTTTGACTTGCTTGACACATAACATGACGCAACATGTCGTCACCAAGGATACAACTAACACTGTGAACAACTTGATACAAGGATGGCCATAAAGGCAGCACGGAAACGTTCACACCTATCAAGGACAATACATTTTTTTTTCTTTTTGACAAGACAACATAGAAGTCCAATCACAGAACACACTTACAGTTAGGGCCAACCACAATGAGATATTCTTGAGGGTTATTTATTTTAAAAGGACATCTTGCAATTCTTAGCTTACGTTTTCAAGGAGGCTCAAGATATGATTCGTATAATTCATCTTACCAAGCTAAGTTTATTCCTTTGACACTGAGTAATTATCTTTAAATCTTCTCTATTATGACATTTATTTGCTTAATTCGTTTATCAAGAAAAAGGAGTATTTAAATTCCACAAGGCCATCTGCTCACCACTAACGCTACTAAGATTCGTTCTTGCCCACAAGACAACATGGTTTTAAGTTCAACACACTTAAGAGAAGAGATACAAGGTGCCTTGGAAAAGGGTTAGAGGGAGAAGGTCGAGATGAAACATCTTTAGGACCTCATTAGTTATTGCCAGTATTTAATTGAAGCTAGGGCTCTTAACCAGAATTATCAACAACTTTACTTAGGCTTCGCTAAAAGTATTAACAAGGAGTAAAAATTTACTTTCCAAATGGCGGTGAGAAAGATGGTGAGGTCTCCAATTTGTTTTCTCTGGCTTATTAAATCTTATCATCTTCAAACAACTAACAGTTCATTTCACCTTAGGGTCATTTTACAAATTTCACCATAAAAGGAATAATGTTCACTAGAGGAGCTAGGGTTATCATGTTATAAAGTTTACCTGCAATGATAGTCTTGCCCTTGATTACTTAAAGAATTTCTTGCTCTCAAGTTGGTGACCCCTACGTTACTTTATTTGAATACAACTTTTAATTTAACTTCCAGAAGTATTAAACAATCCCATGTTAGTTTACTTATGACACTTTATTACTAAGTCATGTCAAGGTTTAACTCAAAATTTATTCTCAAGGCAAGGTTGTAGCAACACTCATTTACAAGAACAAAACAAGATTACATCAATTCTTAAAATACTGATACTCCAACAAAGTCACTCAACAACAATAACCAAATTTTCTTATAATTTCAATGATGGTCAAACAATACAAGGTTTCCAAAGTTCAGATGACAAAGTCCACAATACTTTATACTAAGACATTAATCCTCTTTTAAACTTTCCATTGGACGTTAACAATAGTTGAACAACATAAAAAGGTTTCGAGCAAAGGAACTTCTCAACTGAGGTTGATGACAAAAGTCTACAAATCTATCCCTCATCTACACGCAAAATCCATCTGCAGCAAATTTTCTACAAGAGTCAGTTCACGAGAACTGAGCAAGATAAGGCTACACAAAACCACCATAACTATTATCTAACAATACCACGAAAAGGAAGCACTTTATTACAAGAATTGGTTCAAACCTCTAAACACTATCAACACATCAAGTTATAATAAAGTCTTCATCATGCCAATCAAAGAAGGAGAAGACCTTGTACTTCAGTTAGGAGTAAAAGCAACGAAAGTATAGCAATCGTAAGAGAATGGCCCTTGGCCCTATAAGGAGAAAACAAATAATCTAGCAAAAAAATAGAATTCCCATCAAGTAAGTAATTAAACCATAATTACAAGATTAAGATTTGATATATACACCAACCATCTAGAAATTTATCAAAGGTACCAAACGCATAGACTAAATTAATATATTTCTAAAAGAACAAGAGTTGATCGGCCCAAGAAAGGGGAACCACGGGTTTCAAAAATTAACACAAAAAGCCATGTATAATCGAGTTTCAAACCGGAAATCAAATAAAGTATACACACAACATAAGTTTCGAGGTGAAAGCAAAGTATATTAGTTTTGACCATTAACTACAAAGATTTTCCAATCATCCAAGAAGGGTCAAAGTCTTACAGGCTAGTAGCAAACACGCGAGAGAAGAAGGGGGTTCCATCCAACAAGAGTATACAATAATGTCATCAACAAATTTTTATAACACTAAAGATTTGCAAACCTCCACTACAATACTAATGTTTGGTTAATTTAAAATAAATTACCCATATCCCAAAACAACCATATTTTACGGCAACCCTTGGTAACACAGTCAACCATCGCACAAATAGATACAAACATAATTTCTAAGTGACATTATCAAAACAAAACCTTCCGCTATGAATCCATAAGATTATCAAATGAAAGCTGAGTTTTTCCGAAGATTAATCACATTTAAGGAAATTTCCATCACAAACTATTACGGTAATTACGTGCATAAAAACCGACCAATATTAATTAATAGCGTTAACATTACAAGGGAGAAAATAATGCAAGTTAGGAAAATAGAAGAGCGCCATCAGCAATAATTCTGAGAGGGGATTAGACCAAACTATTCTAGTGTCAACGAGGTACTGGATTCGCACAATGAAACCTCGAGCTTAGTTGATCCGAAAAGCTAGTTATGGTTCAAGTTGATAGGGATGGTCAAGGTACTTCTTGAGGATGGCCTTAAAAGCCTAGAAACAAGATGAAAGATAGTATAAGAGTCTAAACACGCGAGATGGCAAAACACATTGCACACAAACCTTTTCATTCTACCAGTTTTAATACCAAAACTCTAAGCTGGCTAGCCCACGCATTGCTCACACAATCCTACAACCTTTCTTTCTCGATGCCAAAAGGTTATCAAAGGGACTTGCGAAGGGGCTAACAAAAAACGTCAAAAGACAACTTGGGTGCTAGGGAGGAGCTTCATAGTTATCGTAACTTACTTCCATAATATCGAAAATACTAGTTGATCAACATAATAACTTGCAACTCAATCGCAGAGAAGAATTAATACATAAACAAACAGACGAAGGTCTATCATTCGAGTAAGAGAAACATAACATTCAGAGGAGAGGGCACACACATCCTTTCGACCAACATACTGACAACGATAAAAGCTAAAACAAGAAGAAACAAGCAGAAAAGGGAAATCTCCCATCATGACATCCAACTGACAAATCAATGCAAGGAAAAAGTGGTTCGATTTCACAATAATTGTAAATATAATAGCAGTAGAAAGGTGTAGAAATATCTTGCCTTTTTCTCCAGAGTCTTGCCTATCTTCTTCTCCCACAAAGCTACCAGGTCATTGAAAGAATATGTATTGGCAGGAAGCCTCAAATACAATTTCTTGTTCAGAGTTCTTGGGTCACCCACTGCCTTGATGGTAAAAGTGCCAATATCTTCCTCTTTCACAAACACAACTTTGGCATTTCCATCCCTAAAATTCGAAACCGTATCCCTTGGTAGGCAATAAGGCTGGTTGCCCCAAATTTGGCACAAAATACGTGGCAAAACAGTTGCTGCAAACATATGTGTAGGGAATTCCTTCTGCCTCAATGGCCCTACGGACTTTGACCTTGTAACCCCATGCAGTATTTGCAGGCTCGACTGCATGGACTCTATCAAAATCATTTCCAAATTCAGATGGCAGAAATCTCTTGATGGTTCCAACCTCTTTGATTGCCTTGATAATGTTAAGCTGATCCATTATCTGCGTCCCTCCCACTGTGGAGATGACCACATCCACTTTTTGATTGTCTCCACAAGACTTGCATGATCTTCTAGAGATCCATGGACTATATTAGCACCTGAGGCCTTGAAGGATTCAAGAAGCTCAGCCTGCTGAGGATTTGAAGCTCTGGACACAAGACATAATGATTACATCACGCTCCAGGCTCTGAAAGGCATCTACCGTAATGATAAATAAAATTTTTCCTTCATCGATTTGAGGACAACATCAAACTCTCTCTGGCAAACATTACACCGTAGCTTGTAAGGTGTGATAATTCCAACAAAAACCTTTATGCCCGCCAACTTAGTGACTCGTTGAAGAAGCTCATATAATAGAAAAGCAAATCGTGCTTCATGAATACACTCGAAATGAAACAGATCCACCTCTATGAGATTATCTTCTTATTTGAGTTACATCATAAGGAAAGTAAGGTCTCAATAGAGAAACTTTGCAACAAGATTTAGATCATCGAGTCTCCCGTAACACTCTTACTATCACTTAATCGATTTTGATAAAAAAATACCTTCAAAGGAGAATCCCGAATTTGAGGATGCTTGTGTATGGGATCATTCTTGGACTGCAAGCAACATAGTTTCACCTTCTTTGCTTTACTTGAAGTGCTCAAAAACTCTACTCCTCTGCAACTCCATTTGATATCTAAAAACTAGTGGAATGCTGAAAGATCCCCCACGACTCTATAACAATGGTCCATCGCCCACCTCTTACACAACCCCTACATCTTAAACACATGATGAACGCACCTCGCAAAGACCCAAGAAAGTGGAGGTAACAGAATCCATAGTCCCCATCTCAAGCTCCATCTACACCCATGCACACAGGAAGGAACCAGGAAGAAGACGCCATGCCAGAGAAGGTTCATGGCAGGGACAGGAACAACACTACACAAAAGGACCAAAACAACACTCAAACACATTTTTCCCTCCATCAATGCCTACAGCTCAAGAAAGACGCGCCCAACGCTCCACCTAAACGCATTGAAGAAGGAAATCAAAATAAGATCATGGTGAAGGAAGTCAAGACTCCACCGACTCCCACTGTCTCACGCCAAACAGGTCTAGATGGCAGGAAGGGGGTGAGGGACGGTAGGGCCTTAGGCACAAGAAGATAAAATTTTGATTTTAATTCACTGTCCCCTCCAACCTGCGCCACACACCTACCCCCCTTCTTTCCCACGCAACCCCGCATTCCTTTATTTGTTTATTTTACTTATTTTTTATTTCATTTCATTAACATCGATAGTAAGTTTGCATCTCAACTATAACATCTGAAGCGCTACCGCGAGCAAACAAGCATACAAAACTATAGAACAAAATAACAGACCTGGTTAAGGCTAAGTTGAATTTTAAATTTCGGCATTCTATCTATTTCTGAATTAAATATATCAAACAAACATACAATGACACGGTTCTATCAAACACGGTAGAATATTCATTCTATGACATTACAAATACAACAATTTCAGTCCAAATACAATATGATCAAATTCTCTATTTTCTAACGTCATGTAGAGAATTAAGGCATGGTATCTAGTCAATATTTTCATGCTTTTCAAATTCCGTCCATCTCGGACTGTTAGAATCAAAAAAGTTAAATACAATTTATGGGGTTTTTCAAAATATCATATGGGCACTTGAGATGACTGTTAAAAACTACTCTGAAATCCATCTCAAGTTGTAACGACCCAACAAGGGAAAGGTCACTACGCCATGAACCTGGGTAACCGCCAAACGGGGCATTACATCGAGGCATCAACTCTTGAATTCTATAGATAGAGGGAAGGATTGAATTGGAAAGATTAAATTTTATCTTTAAGTCTGGCAATTAAATATTGTCTCTATGGGAAACCAAATTGATAATGGCATGAATCACTTGCCGGATAAACGAAGAGCTTTGATTCTTAGAATTTCTATAAGTGAAATGCTATCTTTTGTGATAATGGAAGACCACAAGATATTTTGGGAATTGAAAGAGTTCTGGTGACAAAGCCATTGCCTATCCTATGCATCGGGGTTTTGTAGCTTCAAAGGCCTTCTAGATGCTTTTTGTGACTAAAGTGCAAGCACTCTTGATAGGAGCATTGGTGATAATTAAGGTATGCAACACTATATTATTCCAACATATTTTACCGTAAGGAGCATCAAAAGTAATCCAATGTTGAAGAAGAATTTTCCAAGCTTGATTTCGTGAAAGACATCTCAACACCCATTTAAAACATAAAGCCAATATTTTCTTATAAATATCACTAATACCCATGCAACCTTGATTGCATTGGTAGACAAAAACTTCCCAAGCCACCCAATAAAATATAGTTGAACCCAAATGTTTAGACTAAAGGTAATCCTGGAGTAACTTGGAAAGATTTGGCAAGTAAGCCCAGGATGGGCACCAAAAACATAATAATAAACATAGGTGGCCACAGAAATCGTGGTACACACCAGGAATTTAATCACACACATTAGGGTATAATTTACTCCCAATCTCATACTACTATTCATATGGTGCCCGAGTGAAGAAATTTTTATCCATATTTTACACCCCTTTAAAATGGATAGCTTAAGAAAATGGAGTGTTGGAAGTTGGTGGGAAAGAATTGATTTGTAATATTCATGGCAAGCTAGAAGCCATGGTGAAGGTCCGAGCCATTTGGTTATAACTAAAAGGAAGTGTTACCGGTTGGTAACAAAAATGGTGTTACTGGGCAGTAATTGAAACAAGCTTCCTAACAACAAGAATATTCATTATCATCGATAATAGAATGTTGATACCGTTGATAGCATTAAAAATCCCAATAGCCCATGTCATGTGTACAAATGTTTTCGGTGGACAACATGTATGTATAAAATGTGTTACCAGCTGGTTATAAAACTATCCCGATGACAACACTTTTGGGGCTGACTTGTTACTAACCGACACAATGAAGAAAATGTTATCTTCTATCAACAATAAAATGTGTTACCAACCAACTACAAGAATATCAGCATCAAGATGAGAATTAAATAGGGTAGGTGGCTGAAAAGATAGCTAAACAACTATTTTTAATGGAGTATGTCATTCATGTCTTTTTTTATCACGTAGTACCTCGGGAACTACATTTGTATGGCCTCCCATTCCTATTTAATGAATCCTATTGGTTTGTGAGGCAATTTTGAGGTCCTTCTCTCTATATATTGTAGAGACATTTTGGGAGAAATGGAACTATCTCAAATAAATTCCATAGCATTGATGAGTTGTAGGCCTCAATTCTGAGCATTTTGTAAGAAACTATTGTCTTATGCCTACTTTGTAATGGATTGTCACTGTTTTTGAGTAATAAATTTTTTGTTTTGTGGTTTTCCTTTCCCTACCTTGAGTTATATTTCATGCATTTCATTCTATTGCATTTACAGGTATTTTGTGCATATTTTTTCTTCTTGCAAGTCTCAAATTTGTTGTGCTCTATGAAAATGAAGATGTAAATTTTGTTTTAGATTGTGGAACTTTTATTTTCCCTCTCTTAAGGCTTTATATTCCTATTTTAACTCACTAAGAATATCTCCACTCCCCTTGTTCTTGGTGTTATTGCCTCCTTTAGCCTCCTCTTTTAAAGGTAAGGATTTTCATTTATTTATGAGCTTAATAAAGGTGGTCCATCGCAACCTGGGATCAAATATGCATAGCCCTTTGTAATCTATTTGGCGAAAGAGGATATAATTTGTCTTTATTACAACAATAAACCGGAATCAAGAAGGCCCCAAATGAGAAGATGGAAGGTTTCAACTTTAGATTTAAGTGGACATGGGATTGGATTCTTATGGTCCTAAGGCCATCTGTTGAAAGTGCATTTCTCTATTTTCATAAAATTTAATTTTTATATATTTGTTATGATACAACCTATGGGAGAAATAACTTTACCAAGGACTCATGTCATAGCTATTAGAGCTTAGAATTGTCTAATTCAAGCGGTAAACTAGCACCTAGGCCACCATTGTTTCTTTATCCTAAAATGGGGAATCCTAGTTCAAGCAATAAACCCGAGTTAACCCCTATCGCTACCCCTAGAAATCAAATTTCCATCGAGGCTTCTACTTATTCTTCTAACACCTCAACTAAGCTTCAGGAAGTCATGAAGTAATTACATAATCTAGGAAATGAATTAGTGACCCTCATGAGGTAGCAAGCTCGAGCTCTAGACCATACCATCCTTAGGCTCAAGAAAATACGCCTCCTTTTCAGCCTAATAGGACTCTTTTTGAGTCTCCGCAAAGAAAAATCAAATTTAAGGGAAATATCAATTTTCCAGCCCATTTCAGCCTTATAATCTAGATATAGTTTCAACATCCAGGATTTGGTTCCAACTCATAACAACATGGCACAAGAGTTTGAATGGTACTTCCCATGTAATTAGCATCGCAATCAAGCAATGTGCTTCAATGGTTCACTAAATCCAGCCATAATGGTGCAAACCGCTCGGTGTGCCCATGAACCAAGTGAGGAAGAGAATCAGCAAGCAACTCAAGAATAGGCTCCTCTTACCGAAACCACACCGGTCAATTGGCAAATGAAGGACTTTTTTTTGGAGTTAATCAAACTCATTTCAAGGTGTAGCTGTCAATACATAGTGAAAGAAAAGAAACATATAGAGGGGAAATCATCTAACCCAATTGTTCCTCATCCCACTCTCACCCCGCAAGGAGTTAGAAATGCAAAATCAGCCCCGAATGTGCAAAAGCATCCTAAGATACCAGTTGTAGTAGCTCGTGGGCTAACCCAAGTACCGGAAAGGATCATACCAAGAAACAAGAAGAAAATAAAAAAAATCCATTCAATATCATCAATCAGATGAAGAAGACCAATGTCTAGTATCCTACCTACGTGTGTTAAAATGGGGTCTTTGGAATGAGGTTTGGACATCCATGAGGAAATGTGTTGGATGAAGTTACAACTGTCCTAGGAGACATGTATGTAAAATGTGGAAGCATAGACAAAGCATGTGAACTACATCAAAGAGATGTGTTCTCATGGAGTGCCATGATAGCATGATATACACAAAATAGATTTCTTGAAAAGGCTTTATAAATTTTCAATAAAATACAACTTGCAGTCGAAATCCAAATTAAACAAACTTTTTTTATGTTCTATGTACTTCAAGCTTCGTAGGTTTAGTGGATGTAGAGGGTTGTACATACTTCAATCACATGAGAAACATTATTTGGTGAAAAGGTTTGCATTATCATGATAGGAATGATACTATATATTTATTATGTATTTTTTCAAATAGTTTACATGCTTCCACATTTTGCACACAATATGTCTATGCACTAACATTTTAATTTTTAATTTTTATGGGTTTTCAAAAGATAGTTTGGGATGACACAAAAACCTAGAGCAGCTGAAGAAAACATTGTTCTTCCACCATATTAAAGCACTCACATGTTGTATCTAAAGGAGAAATTCTATTTTGCAAATATCTCATTTATAAAGGGGCAAAGAGGATCTTTGGAAGAGCTTCTTGACAATTTCTATTTTACTGACTTCTACTTGGAACATTTTCCTAAAAGAATCCAAACTTTTTTCAACAAACCCACAATCATTTAACACATGATTTTCCTTACATGTGTATTAAAGTATTCAAGAGGACCATTCATGTATATACATACCAACGATTATTGCTCATAACCAAAAACAAAAAAAAAACCTTTATAAAGCATATTAAACCATTGTTTATTAAATTTTAATGGAAATTAAAAACAAAAGAAAAACCCAATATCATATCATACTTAGAACATTGACCTCATTTCCAAAAAAACAATTAAAATGTGAAAAAAGGGAAATCAAAGAAATTAGTAAGTGAATGTAGATAAGAAAATAGTGTTTCCATGTACATGAGAAGAAGGCATGTGGTAATAAAGATACTCGGTGCTTATACCAACACCAAATTTGTTTTCGTCTACCCTCAACATAACCGATAGCTTAAGGTTATGAACTATTTTCCTACATCTGCACATAATAGGAAGCTCGCAACACTCTCATGGCCATGGTAAGGTTTTGGAGTTTCCATTGTATTTGCACCTATGGCCGCCATTTGCGCTTCCTACATTAGAAGGATTTGATAAAAAAAAAAGGCCTTGTTGAGACATAAAGAAGTTTTAATTCTATCCAACGTATGGCATCCACCTCTAAGGTTATGGTAGCATGGAGGTTATAACCTAAGAATTGTCTCCCTTCAGTCCCACTTTGAGAGGCCCAATCCCCATTCAAGCAAAGAAACTTGAAATTGACATTTAACATTGAGGTCATGTCTTGTTTAGAACAATATGCGCGAAAGTGCACCGAATCATTTGAATTATGACCGTGTTGGAAGACCAGTTTGGACATGGCATTGAATCTGAATCTATGGTGTCTCCTCTTCTATAGGAGGACAAAAAGAAGTGTGAAGGATTTATCTACAAGTTACTAAGGTTGTAGTGAAAGAGCCTTATCTCAAGTGAGCTCAACAGGCGAACTCCATCTACTTTCAATAAATTTAATTTTTCTCGCTTCAATATTATGCCGCCCATAAAAAGTGAAAAGTGTTAATTTAATATAAAATATTAGCGGAGGGAATTTAGAAACAAAAACTATTGTTTTGTCTCCAATTTATGTCTTCATGTATCCCCTCTTGTTGCAGTGGTTGGTTCTAGCTTGTTACTAAACGGAATTTTTGGACAAGTGATTGGAAATCAATTAAGAAGATTTTTGCCATATGTTGTTGTTGTTCTAATCGTCATTATCAAGAATTCAATTTGAAATTTAGATAATATCTGTTGGAAAAGTCGTTGAGAATGGTAGACATGACTTGGAAAACAGTGGTGAAAATTATAAATTCAAACTTGGTTTAAATTTTTTGTTCCATTTTACAAGTAGTCATCGAACTCTACCATAGGCGTTTAGAAAGCATATGGATATCACCGTCACAAGTTCTGTGCTTGTTCCACCTGCAACTCCTCCTCCCCATCATGTCTTGTGGGTGTCCAATATTGATTTATGTTTCCCAATTCACGGTCTCACCGCCTACATTTACAGGCCAGTCATACATTCTGATATGCAGACAGTATGCCAAGGGCTTAGAGAGGCGCTTAGTAAGGTGCTGGTGCATTTTTATCCCTTAGCCGGAAGATTAACTACAGACGAGACGGGACGAATCTCTGTCAACTGTAACAGCGAGGGGGCACTGTTTTTAGAGGCGTTTACGGAATTGAAGATTAATGATTTGGAGGATATCGGAAGCCGACCTTCAGAGCTACAACTCTTGCTCCCCACAGTGAGCTACAGTGAAGACATCTCAGCACTCCCCCTGCTCATTCTTAAGGTACTAATTTCAAGTAACTACCCAATATTTTCATCAAACTTGGAATAACTCTCTTGTTAATAATGTAATGACAGGTGACTACGTTCAAATGCGGAGGAATTGGTTTGGGCCTCGGAATTTCACATATAGTGTGCGACGGCCTGTCGGCTATAAATTTCATTAACACCTGGTGTGATATAGCTCGTGGGTTAGATGTGAATGTTGGCGATCTCCACATTGATCGCACTCTGCTGCGTGCACGAAGTCCCCCACAACCCACTTTTGCGCATCAAGAGTTGTGCTTACAATCTCCGCCCCTACTCATCGACAAAATAGAGAGGGAAGGAGGAGATGTATCATTTGTTATGTTCAGGGTAAGTAAAGAGCAACTGATTTCCTTGAAAGCCATTGCCGCAGATAACCCAATTAAGCGCATCTACACAACCTTCGTCAGCCTCAGCGCTCATGTTTGGAAATGCTATTGCATTGCCCGTGGTTTTTTGAAAACCCAGGAAGTCATATTACACACGCCTGTAGACGGGCGAAGGCAACTCCACACACCTCGTGGATATTTGGGCAACGTTGTTTTCCCGGCTGATGTAAGGGCTGTTTCTGGAGATATCGTGTCAAAACCGATTTGGTATAGTGCTGGTATAATCCATGAAGCATTAAGCAAGATGAATGACAAATACCTACGGTCTCAACTGGATTACCTGGAATTACATCAACAGATTGGTGCCACTCTCCACTATCCACTCAGCACCGCTTCCCTCGTTATTGTTGATTGGACTCGTTTACCGCTGTACGAGGCGGATTTCGGATGGGGAAAGCCCATATCCGTAGCACCTGCTCTTAATCCTCAGGTGCCTCCTTGTTACATCCGGCCAAGCTCAAATGACGATGGAAGCCTGTCCATTAACGTGGGATTGCCGAGCAATGAGATGACTCGCTTTCGCACCTCATTTTACCAATTCTAGCCTCTCCTTCACATTTTACCAATTAAATAAAATGTAATATTATTAATAATGAGTTTATAGAACTCATATTAATAATATAATTCTAATAGTTAGTATTAGTATTTGGGTGAGTTGTGAGAACAACTCACGTAGCTATTTTGGTGTGTGAGATAATAAAGGGATTAGAGAGATATCCTTGGGATAGATTTGAGAGATTCTAGGAAGGGGTTGAGAGATATGAGGGATGACTATTGACTCCTAGAATCAAGGAGATCAAACTCTATATATTGTAATCTCATACATGGATAATATATCCCGAATGAATATTCAATTTCTATATTATTATTATTCGTTGTTTTATTGTCCAGTTTTTATCGATTTCTTGCCCTCTTTGTGTACGTTGTTTTCATTTGTAGTTTGGCAGGGTCTTTAGACCACCATATCCACAGTGTGAGTGGGGAGACTTCATTTGTTTCATTTGGTCTTTATGGCAACTCTGTTTTAGCACTATCGTGTACCCCGCTTTCTTACATAATTTGATTTTAGAAAAATTATACGTCAAATATTCTTATAAAATGTAATCAATATTTTGTTAAAGTTGTCAAAACATATATATCTAACTAAATAATCTATATTTTAATGGTAAAATTAACATACCATACATATATTTTTGCATTTTCAATTAAATATTGTTTGTGAAGAATAATAATACTCTTACAAATTGTAATGCCCCTCGTGTTCCCACCTTGTCAACTTGGGTTCAAGGATCGAGTTAGCTTTGCACAAGTGAATTCCCTTTCTTTGTGTCATGCTTCGATACGCTTAAATCAAAAAACAAAATAATAAGAATAATAAAGATAACGTTGTAGATGTTCCTCGACCGACAAACTAGCTAAATGCTATGGAGTGTCACCGCATCTTCGAATGCTCATGTGTCGTCGTTTTCTTTTGTTATTCTCTCGAACTCGAAATCATATTTGATTATTGAGTTTGAAATATTATTGTTACACTAAATTGCATCAAATTAAAGTCTTACTAAGAATAAAAAAATGATATTTATGAATTTGAAATAAAAATAATTATATGATAATAAATAATTTAGGAAAATTATATAATTTCCTTCAAGTTTATCCATATGCACAAGAATTTAAACAATTTACATGAGGCGCTATAAAATAAATAAATAAAATAATTATGTAACTAAAATAATAAAATACAATAAAATGGCTGGAAAAGCCCTAATAGGTGACTTAGGCGAATATGATTTTGTTTTGTCTTCAAAATTATTGTTTTCCCTCTCTTGCTAGTGTTGGGAGGCTACCATGGAGGGATAAGGGACTAACACCTCACCTTTGCCAACAGCCTCCCAAGTCGTGCCCAAATGGGAGTTTTGGATCAGAATATGGACATCCTCCTTTTTTTTTATTCTTGTCATGTTATACATGGTTACGCCTATTTGAGATTTTTGGAACAATTCAAAGTATTGTTTCTAGAGTTATTGTAAGGGATTTCTTTCCTTTTAGAATGATGTTGATCTTGTAAGCTCTAGTTTTGCTTTGTTTTTCCTATTAGGCGCCCAAATTCATATCAATCATTCTCTTGCCGCTTATAGACCTGGACTAGTTGTGTGGAAGATTTGCTTTGTGTTAACAAGAGGAAGGGTTGAGTTGGATTGTTGAAAAGATTTGGAACCTACCAAAGTTGTTTAGGAAGAGGGATGTCTTTCTCTGTCATAAGCACCTATAGTTATGTAAGCACTTAGAATATGACCTATGTGACAAAACACCTAATGAAACGAAACCTCAAGACTCGTAATGATTAAAGTGTATACATGAAATGGGTTTTTTTAAAAGACCTACGACATTTACATTTTTTATCTTTTTCATGTTCGGGACCGTTAGGCAATGAGGAGCCTAGACAAGGCATGTGAATTGTTTGACAAAAAGCTTTGATGAAATGCGGCCTCAAAAGCCAACAATGATTGGAGGATGATTCTAAAATGGGTTCATTGGAAATACTTTGGGAATTTACAAACAAATGGCCTTTTGCCATGTATGCCAACGTGGGAGAATAGACGAGGCACATGAAATGTTTGAGGAAATGGATGAAAGAGGTGTGATCTTGTGGCCTACAATGGTTGTAGAGAAGAATAGGAGTTGTATGTAGTGGGTATATTTTGTAGCACCTCTCCCACCGAATACTTTCCATAATGTTGAGAGATTGAGAATGGTTGTTGATGGTATTGGCATTGTATGATTAATATCGCATTACATTTAAAAAGAGCAAGCAAGAATAAGGTATGCAAATTTTTTTACATAAAAGTAAATCAAAAGAATAACAAGAATAATAAAATTTAAATAATTTATAATTGCAATTATCCCAATATAGGATGGGAATGGATGCATATATGAGGGTGACGGAAAGAAGTGCAATCTAGGTGGCATTAAAAAGGTCCACTTTAATATGAAATATGATGGCAAACCATAATCGAAGCTCTTTGGATCCCTAATTACTCTTATTTGAGCCCTCATGTGCGTTATGGTGGTGGCATAGGTTCCCAACAAGATGGAATTGATGGGAAGGTTAAAATCCCAAAAATAAACACTCAACCTACCAAAATAAAATGAAATGGATGCTCGGGCTAGAGAATCCTTAGTGTAGACTTCATGTGCAATGACTGTGAAAATGGTGGCCATTCCTTGGACAATAATAATGGTTCTGGTCAAAGTTGCCTATGTAAATGGCGTCAAATCCTGGACAAAGTGAACAAGAAGCTTTACTTGAATTGGTTTGGCCATGGGGACCACCGATGGAAAGAGTGCACCTTATCCATCTCAAAACAGAGGTCTCCTAATAAAAACTCGTGTGTCATTAATGGCTCCAAATCTAGTGATGGTGGATTTGGGGATGAAAAAATGCAACCGTAATGCATAAAGGGTGTAGAACTAGGTTGAAACACGTTGTTCGGCCGATGTGTAATGTACGTGCATGCTTAGTGAAGGAAAGTGTCATCACGGTGTCTCATCAAAGCTATCGTCATCGCTCTTCATTTTTTCCCCAATTTGATTGCTTATTTCTCATATAGCCAAACCTCTGTAAGGAGAAAATGATCAAGTAGTCAAATATTTATGTATGTAAATGTCAAATATGCTATGTAAAATATGAATGTTTAAAATAAGAACTACAAAATACGCAAATATAAAATATGCTAAAAGGAAAATGCAAATGGAACATGTGCACCTAATCCATGTCGAGAGAAAGGGTGTAGAGGGATAATTTGTACCGGTGCAAGCAGGATTTTGGGAAATCTTACACCACCCAGTCAAGAAGTGTAGAGAGGAAATTCACAGTTGTTCTCCAACCTTTGACCACTTTTTCTCGAAATGTGTATGAAGAAATATCTCGTATTGTCCTCATTTTTGGGTGATCTCGACACCAAATGGCCAATGTAGTGTAGAGAGGCACACCCACCGTAACCCCCAAGTCTCTAACTACTTCCCTTAAGTTCTAATGACACCATGTCCTTTAAAATTTGTTTTGTATGGAATTAGTTTACTAGTTTGAACATAATAGCTCTATGTAAACCCACAATGCAAAGGGTGGAAATTGCACTATACCGAATCGGTGTAAATATGCTTCATTAGTATGTAGAAACCCTCAAGTGATGCCCCCATATTTGGTGGTGCATGTGACGTTGCTAAAAGAATAATTTGGCCCCAAAAGAGGACCTACCTCACTTTTGACCTATATAACTCCGCCCTCTAGGGGAAATGAAAAAGCACTTGGTAGAAACCAAGGTGTGCACAAAAGGGATGGCTTGCCAAAATAAGTGTTAGTATAAAAACACATGCATTTAATAAGACAACCGTAAAATACACACATAATGTAGTAACTCCCAAGCACAGTAGTGTAAACATGCACAAAACAAGTAGGCGCGCAAAGAAGGTTCAGTAATCACGGGACATCACTAATGATGTCGTAAGACACATAAGGGCGTTATGGCTGTAAATAAAAATAAGTGTGTACACAAACATAGTGAAATCTCACATACAATGGAAAACAATAGAATACAAGTATATAAAAACTAAGAGACGAAATGAAGGAGAAATAGAAGAGATTGTATATCTCATATTATTCTATTTAACACAAAGCTCACGCATGTATTTATAGGAAAGAAATTGTACTGGACTCCCCTAAATGAATGGAGAGGTTACACAACAGAAGGAGAGAATAATGGAATACTAGAAGGAGCAGATAAAGAGATAGGATAGACACCTAAAAATATAAGTTATCCAACGTATGCTAACATTCCCCCCTTATTACATTATTCTTGCAAATGTGACCTCTGAAAGATTCAAATTTCACTTTTCCAAGGGATTTAGTGAGAATGTCAGCAACTTGTGCTTCAGTAGGACAGTACTGGAGCTGAATTTGATGGTTCAAGACATGCTCTTGAATGAAATGGAAGTCAATTTCAATATGCTTTGTTCATTCATGAAAGACTGGATTCTGCACGAGCTTCAACACACTCTGATTGTCATAATAGAGAATAGGTGACTATTTTTCAGGAATTCCCAGGTCATCCAAAATGTGACGTATCCATATCACTTCACACACAGCTCCTCGTGCGGCATGATATTTTGCCTCTGTGGATGAGATAGAAACAACATTCTGCTTCTTTCTTATCCACGAGATAGGTCCAGATCCGAGATGAAATATGTATCCTGTAGTTGACTTCCTATCATCAACAGATCCAACGTGGTCCGAGTCGACATATCCCTGTAAGAAGAATTGATCATTCTTTTTATATTCCAGACCATAATTAGTTGTTCCTCGGACATATCTCAAAACATGCTTTGCTGCATTCCAGTGACATTTCTTTGGCTCCTGCATGAACCTGGAAAGATAGCTGACAGCATAGCAGAGATCTGGTCTAGTGTATGTCAAATAGATGAGCCCTCCAACAAATTACCTGTAGAGAGTAGCATCTACTTGAGGTGAGTCCTGGAATCTTGAAAGTTGCAAGCCTTTTTCCATGGGAGTGGATATAGGTTTACAGTCAGACATTCTATACTTTTCCAGGAGTGTCTTGCGTACTTTGTCTAGGAGACAAAAATGTGATGCTCCTTTTGCTGTACATATCTCCAAGCCAAGACAGTAATGTAGTAGCCCCAAATCTGTCATGTCGAAGGTTCTTTTGAGATCATTCTTTACAATATCAACCTGATCTTCTGAACTACCAGTGATCACAAGATCATCTACATAAACAACCAGAATGACAATTTCTTTGCCTACCTTCTTTATATACAAATTTGAATCTGAGGGGCTATGAGTGAACCCATGCTATAAAAGGTGATCGTTGATCTTGATATACCATGCCCTGGGAGCTTGTTTCAGTCCGTAAAGAGATTTGATGAGATGACATACCTTTTTAGGCTGATTTTCATCAACAAATCCTTTAGGTTGGGTCATGTATACTTCTTCTTTCAGATCACCATTTAGGAAAGCACTCTTGACGTCCATATGCTGAAGTCTCCATCCTTTTTGTGCTGCAAGTGCGCAAACTACTCTGATGGTCTTCATCTTCGCAGTGGGTGCAAAGGTTTCTTTATAGTTGATGCCTTCTTTATGAGCATATCCTTTGGCTACAAGTCGTGCTTTATGTTTTTGATGGATCCATCTGCCTTATATTTTGTCTTGAAAACCCATTTGCAGCCTATGGGTTTCTTTCCTATAGGCAAATCGACAAGTTTGCATGTCTGATTTTTCATGAGCGAGTCATATTCTATTTCCATAGCTTCCTTCCAATGATTTTTTACCGAGTGCTTCACGGACATTATCTCGGCCTCGAGCTATTCCTCGGTGAACTCATGAGTGTAAAGTTTACCTCATTTCTTGTTTAACTCCTTGTTTTTACTCCCGATGATGTATCCGGGAGTTGTTGCAAATGTGAGTCCTTGATAGTGCTTTGTACCCACTTTGGATGAGAACTTGACTGCTTTTGAGAAGAAGCGTGTCATTGCCATGAGGATTGATGTGGAGTCACATTCTGCAGCTTCTCCTAGTAGCATTTCTTTTCTCTGAGTAGTCTCCTCGGCTCATCATCTGATTCAGAGACTAATCGGTGAGATGTGTTTGGAAGTGGATCTTCTGTTGATACTATTGAGTCAAAGGATGACTCATCACAAACCACATCCCGACTCTCGTATATTTTCTTTGTCTCAGGATCCATGAGACGATACGCCTTTGAGGTAGTACTGTAGCTAAGAAGGATACACGGAGTGTTTTGGATCTACCTTCTTTCTCTTATGAATGAGACATGCATGTATGTTTGTGCTGCAACCAAATACTCGCAAATGAGAAATTGATGGTTTTTTACCACTCCATACCTCTTATGGCGTCTTGTTTAGTAGAATCTTTGTTGGTGCCCTGTTGAGAAGATATACAGCCGTTTGTACTGCTTCAGCCCAATAGCGTTCTCCTAGCTTTGCAGTTGATAGCATGCAGCGAGCCATCTCCATCATTGTGTGATTGCGACGCTCAACAATGCCATTTTGTTGGGGCGTGTAGGGAGAAGTCAAGTGCTGCTTAATGCCGTGATGGTTTAGGAAGGCCAAGAACTTCTTTGATGTGAATTCCCCCCCTCGATCTGAGCGGAGTAGAAGAAGTGATTTTCCAGACTCTTTGACAACACGATGATAGAAGTTCTAAAAGTGTTGAAGAGCCTCACTTTTCTGCTTTAGGAAATATACCCACATCTTGCAAGAGTGGTCATCCACGAACAACTGGAAGTATTTGTATCCTGAAAATGAAGCAGGCAATGGGCCATTTAGATCAGTATGAACTACCTCCAGACACTTCTTGGAATGGAAGGTGCTCGCTTGAAACGGATCTCTGTGTTTTTTTCCTACAAGACAGCCAGGGCAAATAGGAAAGGAACTAGACAATTTGGGTAGTCCATGGACCATTGCTTTTGAACTCATCTGGTGCAATGAACCGACCGACAAGTGTCCATATCTAAAATGCCATAAGGCAGTTGATTCTATTGTTGAAGCAGATAAAGCTACTACAGAAGATGAAACAATATCTAAAGCAAATAACTTATCTTTTACAAAAGCTTTAGCAAGAACCGTACCTTGTTGGGAGATTAAGCATGATTTAATGCCATTTTGAACAAGAAATTATACCTTAAGGTGATGATTCAAGAGCTGAGTAATCGACAAAAGGTTCTAGTAAAGCCGGGAACATATAGTACCTTTGTAAGTCTACATTTTCGTGGCCCCGTGAGGATTGGTCACACTCCCTATTCCTTCTACAATGTACTCTTTGTCATCTTCTATCCAAACTCGATCTCCAGTTGGCTCTTCGTGAAGTGAATCAAACAGATTCTTGTCACCTGACATATGCTTGCTTGCACCAGAGTCTATCAACCAAAATTTCTTTGTGGGCTGAGAAGTTTGAGAGACGAGTACAAGATTCTTACTACAATGGGCTCCTTCTGATGTCTCCTCATCAGAGTCATCATCTTCTTGTTGGGCTGCAAGATGTCCTTTTTGCTTTCTCCAGTGGGGACGTCATTTGGAATTTTGAAAATCTTCACGCCCGGATGTGCTTGTATGGCTTGAAGGCCCTTGTTTCAAGCTGTTGTGCCAGCAGTGATCAGTGTCGTGAGTATTGGTTCTGTAAATGTGACACCATCTCTTTGAATTTTGATCTTTCTATTTGGGTTGCACTGGATTTGGCTTCTCTGGGGGACCTTTCGATAATTCCGCCAATTAGGCTTTGAGAACAAGGATTTGTCCTGAGACTCCTCATGCGATGAAGTGATAGCCTCTTCCTGCTATAAGCAAATTCACAAGCTCTTCAAATGTCACTGTTTGTTTAGACACATTCAGTGTTGTAACAAACACTCAAAATTGAGAAGGGAGTGCTCTCAAGGTGATTGGGACGAGAAGTTTATCGTCCACCATTTCACCAAGTGCTAATAACTCGTTTCGGCATTCACAAAAACCATGCGACACAAGAATTCCTCCACTTTCTCGTCAGACCCCATAGAGAGGGTGTGCAGCTTGACTGAAGATGAAGTATCTTTGTCTAATTTTTGGCTTCATAAATGGTTGCCAACTTGTCCCAGGCCTCCTTGGGTTTCTCCGCATTCCGAACATGCGGTTGCACATCATCACTGATACTGAGCATTATCAGCATCAAGGCTTTAGCACTAGCCATGTCATATTTTATTAGTTCATCGGGGGCTGTGGGAGCAGGCACAGACCCTGTGACAATTCCCCATAATCCTTCAAACTGAAGGATTGTCTTCATTTTTGTCTTCCAGGCCACAAAATTAGGCCCTTTGAGCAACTGAGCATCAGACAGAAGTAACTTCGGAGTAGACATTGTAATAAAAAATATTTATTTATTTGAAAAGTTATTACAATTTGGACTCACTGTCGAGAATTACTGGCTCGTAGATGCTCGCGATATTCACGTGCTGTGAGATGGCGACACTTTGTAGGGTGTTCTTCTTTGTCGTCACAATCGGCATCGTATCCGGCTTCTAATTCTTCCCGTACTCGCTTTGCTTGGCAGCTGACATCGAAAAGAAAGTATTCAAGGAGTCCTTCTCGAACTAGTTTGTCGAATGCAAGATTGCCGGAATTTTGAAGCTCGTTCAGCAGAGCAAAGTAGAACCCGGAGCTCTCAGGAGCTTCTCCATGGTGTTCTCTAGCTGGTGAGTTAATATTCTTGCTTTCAATTGTGGCAACTGTGTTATTGACACTCTCAATCGAGTTGTCTACACTCGACATTCGCGTAGTGTTGAAGAAACTCGACGTTGCCAGTATCAGACTTCCTCGTAGAGGGTAAAAACTTCAGGCAGCAAGGTTCTTTTGCACAGCACTACACAGGTTGAAGGTCTCCAGGAGAGTCTACTCTCTCTTCCTCCACGTGCACAGGTAGCAAACAAACAAGATTTCCCATGGCTATCTAAAAAACTGCAGGCTGCTCCAAGAATTTTTAACGCCTCCACTCAGCAGGTGGCTGGTTGTTGTTTTTAGCGCACAAACACCAGGTTGGAAGATCTCCATACACAAAGAGTTAGAAGATCACCATGCATAGAAATAATATCTCCACGCACAGAAATAAGTTCTCTTTCCTGGCACAGTCCTCCATGTTTTGCTTTCCACGTAGACAGTCTTCTCTCCACCCACGTGCTGCCTTCCTTCACTTCGCAGCAAATCAGTCACGCAACAGCAACAAGTTCAATTTCCACACAGTAGCAATAGTCTTCAACACACAACACTAGGTGGATCAAGATCTCCACGCAGCAGCAGTAGGACTCCTCTCCCATGTACGCAAGACAATAGAAGACCAACGACCCTAACCACACTCTTCCATGCACAGGCAGAGGTAGAAAAAAATAGAAGACTTCTTCCACGCATGAGGCGTAGGAAAAAAATAGTCTCTCCTTTCCAACACATAGGTAGAAAAAGAAACAGTCTCTCCTTTCCAACGCACAGGCAGAGATCAAGTTTTCTCTGATACCAAACTGAGAGACAAAAATGAAGGAGAAAGAATAGAGATTGTATATCTCATATTATTCTATTCAACATAAAGCTCACGTACAATATTTATAGGAAAGAAATTGTACTAGACTCCCCTAAATGAATGGAGAGGTTACACAACAGAAGGAGAGAATAATGGAATACTAGAAGGAGAAGATAAAGAGATAGGATAGACACCTAAAAAATATAAGTTATCCAACGTATGCTAACAAAAACAAGAAAATAGACATGAAGACATGTAATCCTACAAAACAAGTGTTGCACATGGAACACCCGTTAGTAGTATGTTAGAGAAATAACCAATATTTCAAAGCATGTATGAGCAAGTAATGTTAGATGATAAGTACAAAATGAAACAATAACACCTCGATAATAATAATGTGGATGCCCCTAGTTATGAGTATAAGAAGGATAAAAGGTGAGCATCCATGCCTGCATGTAGGAGTCTTGTATCGACGATCACACTAGAATAAGGCATGAACGTATATGTGTGTATGATATAAATAATGACATATAAGAAATTGGTTGAATATGTGTAGTAAAGTGATCATGCAAAATAGTTTCAAGAAAAGCTAAATGCCCCAAGACAATGCAAAAGCATGTTGTGGATTGATAGAATGGAATGTGAGATGGAATGATTGGAGCAAGGTGCCCCCGAGTTTATGGAGGTGTATGTAATGAGGTTCATTTTTTCCCCTTAGTAGAATAAAATGAATCGTAAACAAAATTTTCTCATCGGGAAATGGTCGTGTAATGTTTATTTGTGTTTAGTGTATTGTCTTTGAATGTGTATGTGTAGTGGTTATGAGATGCGACATGTAAAGAGATTTGTGTGAACCCTATAGCTAAATCTTATATCACCACTTGTTGAATGAATGACTGGTGATTGATAACTAAACATATACCACTATATGATGATAGAATGGAGGGTGGTGATTTATCCTAAAGCGTATACCACTATATGATGGTAGAAATAGCTGAGGATTATCCTAGAGAATATATCACTAAGATGAAAGGATGAGTAATGATTTAGCACTAAGTGTATATCACTATAAGATGAAATAATGGAGGGTGGTTATTTAATTTAAAGTGTATACCACTATATAATGATAGGATGAGTGATGATTTAGCCTTAAGTGTATATCATTAAATGATGATAAAAATGGGTGACGATTTGGCCTAAAGTGTATGTTATTAAGGGATGAAATGATGTAGGTGGTGATCTAGCGTAAAGTGTATACCACTATAAGATAAAAAGGGGATGAGTGAGGGTTTAGATTAAAGAATATGTCACTAGCTTGAAATCATCATATGATGAAATGTCACATTGTGAATGTAAGGTTCATTTGATTAGTAAAACTTTAGTAATGAGTATAGACTGGGAACTAAAGTGTGTTCATAGGGTGGTGAATGCGGCGTATAGAAGATAACATACTATAAACGACCAAGTGATGAAAAGTGTGTGTAAATATTCGATATGTAAAATGTGATGCCAAATAGGTTGTATGCATAAAATGTAATGTATAATGTGTGATGTAACATATATAGGTAGACTAATAATGTACCATGTAGGGATGGAGTAGGAAGCTAAACTCATATTAGATGTAGACTAGCGTAGTATGTAGAAATGCACAGTGTAAGATGCGGCTTGCAGTGCGTAGATACCCTAATGAATGTAATGCAATAGATGGTAAATAGTATAATGTAGAATAATTTTAGAAGGAATAGTGTATGACGCGAAATATATGATAAAATGCGATGTTTAATGCCTAAAGTGTGGCGTGTGGTGTTTAGTGTAATGGTAATCCCTTAATAGTGAAGTTTGAACTGAAGCACAAGAGTGTGTTATCGGGTAAGGATGGTGTCATAATACGGGATGATTATCCCTATAAAATAAGAGTAACAAATGATGATGCATAGATAGTATATTAGGGGTGAAATTTCATGCCCCCAGTGAGTGTGTATGAATGAACTAATAAATGAGGGTGAAGGACATAGGTCCCTCACCCGATGCCCTGTAGTTATGAAAGCAAATGACCATGCTCAAGTAATGATGATGTGGTAGACACTTTGTGTAATGGAATGAAGTCAATATGTATGTGATGTATGGATATAAGATAAAGATCATAGTATAGTAAAGTGTGTTGGATCCATGGAGATCAAGAGGATTTGACCTATCCTCACTACTTTATGGTTGTTCCTTTCAACCTAGGGTGAGAGGACCCTTTTGTAGCCTATTGTTTATGGAGGAGATGGAGATGTCCTTCCTTGTGAAGTATTAAGAAGACCTTGAAGAAAATATGATCAATGCAACAAAACCTAACTCTCATGAGTTGTCACTCTAGATAATGGAGATATTTTCTAGGCAAGGTTTAAGCCACTAAAGACAATGAAAACTTGATTGTTTCTACATGTTTTGGTAGTAAAAATTATGCATTTGTATACATACATGAAAAACAGGGGTAGTATGGGTATGATTAAGTTGTTTTTAAATGAATTTTTGTGGAGGTGAAGTAGGATAAAGTTGATTATACCAAATATTTGAGAAATTTTACAAAAATGGAAAGCTCGAATAGTAGAATGCTTTAGAGTAGCTAGGATGTTCCTTTAACTAGAATATGTGCTCCAATGGAGGCCCAGATCAACACTTTTCACACAAACTTCAAGGATCCAAAATGAAGGCTCAAATTGGAAAACTTAACTAAACATTATCAATCTCTGTTTCATCACACCTAAGATACCCTCAAAGGCTAACAAACAATCTTATAGTCATGCTAGGAGTCACATAGTGATTTTAAATTTGTTTATTTCACTATCAAATGAAAGCTCTTTTGATAAATGAAATTACAAATGCCACCAAACTATCACAAGGATAAGATCTTGTGTGATTCACATAGATTTCAATGTAAGAATGCAATGGGAACAAGAAAAACTACTTGCAGACATTCAAAATGAAGCAAACACAAATTTTTCTCAAGAATAACACAGATTAACTCAAGTTTGATTAAATTTATTAGTAGGGGAAAGTTTCTTGAACAATAGAGCTTGTCAATGGTTATACACTCGCAACCACCTTGACATGATCAAATTTAACACAAAGGAGATAAACAGGCTTCTTTAGATAGTTTCTCAAAAATATGAGCTCTATCAAACTTTTCTCTTAGAAATCATTTTCTGACTCCTAACAATTCTACATTCACAAACTCCAACCTTTTGCATGAAAAATTCATGCCTATTTATAATATTTACAATTACAATAACCTTTCCCCCCAAAAATCCAAACATTAAATGCACGAGTGCTCGCCATGATCTCGATCACGATTCCTAGAATCAGATCTGTAAAAAGTTGTCAAGTGCTCAAGGGGTGGATCTCTTGAATATCTCCCACATTCAACTCCTTCTTGGTAGATCACTTTTCCCTCTACTCACCAACCACTTCCACCCCTAATCTATCAAATCTGGTTCTTTGCGCATGCTCGAGAAGAAGAAAAATGGAAGATCAGATCGAGCCTAGAGGTCAGATCTCATCTTAATGGTAAAAAAATGATCTCACCCAGGTCTTCCTCACCAAGGAAAGAAAAACTTAGATATCATAAATGGTGAGAATTTCTACCTTCCCACCCTAGATATTAATTAATCCTCTGCAAGAAATATGGAGAAATCAAGAAATGATTCCAAAGAATACACATCCCCAGGAGCTCTAGAGTGAAAATGGTGAAAAATTAGATACAGATGCACAATTGCCATTGATTTCTATTTTTAATTTGGACCATCCACGTGGGAGATCCATTTTAAAATGGGCTTATGGGTTCCTTTTTCCTTTTACAACTTTTTGGAAAAATGTAAAATTTTCACATTTTTCTCCACACCTCCACCCTTGAGAAATGAGCCTGACACATGTCCTAAGGTGGGTCCCAAAGGAACCATGGCCAAATTCTACTATTTCACCTCTTTTTTGGAAAAGGAAAATTTTCCAAGTTTCCCCAGCTCCATCCTTGCTCCTGACACGTGTCCCAATGTGGGTCCTTAGAACCACGCTTCCTTTTCACTTTTAACTCCTTTTCCCACAAAAGGAAAATTTTCCAATTTTCCCGAAGGTCCGCACCTCCGCCATTGACTGGAGAAAATTTGACTTTTCTATCGTATGGGCCCGTGGGTCATTTTGATGATTTTAATCCTTTTGATGATAAAGGCAAAAAAATCCAAGTTTCCATTTTGATTGCCTCCCCACGCCCTTTAACATTTTCAAATGGCCAACCTTGACCACGGGCTTACATGGCCATTTTGAGATTTAATTTTTTGATGACAAGAGGAAAAAAATCAAAAGATGGTCCAAAAGCTTCCCTACCCCTTTGAATTTTCAAGTTGTACATCGCCACGTGTCCAATTGGTCCCAAAATTTGCATCTTTAGAAAACCCCCAAAATTGAACCTTTGGATGGGCACACCTCCATGTTATGGAACGTAACTTCAAAACCTTAAGGCTTCAAAATGATTTGGCGGGGGCACTTCCATTTTAGAATTTTACTCCATTTTTCCAAAATGGAAAAACATCCAACTTACCTCTGAAGGCCCACATCTCCGCCATTAGCCTTTGCCACGTGTCCTCCTATGGGGTCAAGGCAAGACTTTTTCCTTGCCACTTAAATTTTCTTTAATCAAATCCTTACGGGGCCGCGGGGTGGGTTTCAAATTTTTTCAAAGTAGCCAAAAAAAAAGTTTAAAAACAAACCCGCCGCACCCCATCCAATTAGAAGAAGCCACGTAAGCACCAAAAGAACCAATTAGATTTGAGCGGAGCTATGGGACAAAATTTACCTTTTTTCCAAAAAAAAAAAGTGATAAGTTAAAGCATTTTTGCCATCCATCCCATGACCAACCAAAAGAAGCCATGTGACCTTTGAATGTTGAGGAATAATTTGATAGGAAAAAGACACCCATCAAACCATAAAAAATATAGAAAATCACCATTCACGCCCAGAACCTGATTTTTCGCTAAGGATGAAATTTTTTTGAAACAAAACCTAATGAATCATGGTTTTGAGCATCTTTCGACCATGGATTTGGATTTTCAAAGGCATACAAAATATAAATTGATCATTCTTGAGCTTCCATGGTTGAGGAAAAATAGGAAAAATGGAAGCCGTGGATTTTAAAGAAATTAGGAAAAATAGGGAAAACTGGAGACTTCTTCAAGGAGGGACATGACAATGGATTCTACAAAAATTCATAAAATTCAAAAGAAGTAGATAAATCTTTTAGAACATCCACATCGAGAATTAAAATGTTTCATAACACACATGGAGAGATAAAAAATAATGGAAAATGGGGCGAGACAAAACGAGCACCAACATTAGCTCCGACTCGGGGATGGGCACTCCCTACGAGTGCCATAAGAACAAAGGTAGACCAAGTGCCAAAATATCCATTGGGAAAAGGAGTCATCTTGAACCAAATCTAAAAAAAATAGGACCATCCCCCAAAAAAATAGAGAAAAGTGGCAAAAAAGGTCACAAACCGTAATGAACAAAAACATGAAAGACAAAAACAAACCAACAAACTATACATTGTATAGATGATGCTCACCTTGATTCAAACAAATCAAGGGAAATTTCAAATGTCTTTTATGTTGGATATGACCATGCCAAGAGGTTCTGATATGTTTTCATCAACTGGAAATATACCTCTTTTTCTTCTTTGTTAGTTTGTAAACCATCCATTTTCTCTGAAGCTCCTCCATTGTGTTTAGGTCAAATTCTTTAACATTTTTCAAGGCTGAATCATAGACCAAATTCCCAGAAAAAACAACATACTTAGGAGATCTCTATTTTCAACACTTTCATACTCCTGAAATCCACAAAACTCACAAAGTTGTTAAGATCAGCATATCTGCTTGCAAAACTTCATAAGATGCATTGCTTGGGTCTTCAATCAAGTACAACATCTTCTTCTCTCCATATAATTTCACCAAGTTTCCTTCAATGGGGATAGTGGCATAAGACATGTCCATTTGCACACTACCACCAACACTTGCTACCCATTTTCTTGACAACAACATCCCCCACTTGGCAAGGCAGTCAACAATCACTACATCAAGTTTTAAGTTCCTTCCAGGATAAGATGCAAGTTGCACAACCAGATCTTTGACACATCCCACCACTGGCACCTCTCTAGAGTCCATGGCAGTGCACTTCCCATATGTTGTTGTTACTTTGATACCTAATTCATTCATGACCTCAAGAGGCATGACATTACATGAAGCTCTAGAATCAAACATACAGTTATGTAACAACTTGTCTTTGATAACTAGGGTAGTGAAGAATGGATCCACATTCAGCTGGGATTTAACCAAAGAAGTTCCTAAATAAACCTCTGGTGGTTCCCCAACTCTTCCAACACTTGTGGCTTTTCCAAACTCTACAAATAATAAGGGGAATCTCAACCTTGTTTACATCTCTCTTCCTTGTATGATCTCTTCCTCTTTGAATCCTAAATATTCAAAAGCCCTCTTCTTGTGCTCAGGGATCCTAAGTAGCTCAACAATTGGGACAGGAATTTTGATTTGACTCAAAACTTGGGCAATGTCATATGGAACAAATTTGGGTAAAGCAACACTAGGAGAAAGATTGGAAAATTCATCAGATGGAATGGGATTCTTTTTAGTTTGGGCATGGGGAGGAACACAAGTTTTCTTGGGGAAACAAGCTCTCTACCAGATGCATTTTTCTTTGGGGTTTCTTTGGTAAGAAATGGAAATTTTGACTTGGCTTGTGGCCCCTTGGCAGCTTTACTTATGGTATTGTGCTCCTTTTCTTGGGCAACTACAACATTCATTAATAGCTTCCTATCTTCTTTTGAAGGAACTCCTCCATCATACTTTTCAATCATTAATGCCCTCAAGTATTCAAAATCATTAGTGGGAAATTCAAAATCTTGTACAATGTCTACTTCTAAAGTATGAGAGGGAGGAAGAAGAGGTACCCAGTGGATGCAATCCCAAAAAACAAAGCAATAGTTCTAGCACTTATTACCTCAGTTGAAGTTTCTTCCCTTGGTGAACTTGCAGGGATCTCCATCATGCAGGCATCATCATCAATTTCATCATATATTACTTGCTGCTTCTTCAACTTCATTTCTTGAACACATGGAGCATGAGGCATAAAACACCTGTCACACCAATCAATCACATTTGCTTCCTCAACAACATAACTCTATGGCAAAGGATCAGGTACCATTCTATTTCCGAGCATGTAGGTTATCTATTTCCAAATCCAATAGGCCCTGTCCCTCATCTCTATCATCAGATCTTTGGTGATTTGTAAACCTGTCTTGGCCTTGTTGCTTGTGTTGACCTTGTGAACTCTTCCCAATTCCTTTTTCTACCCAGGCTAATTTGTATGATATTTCTTTGACAACCCCTGCCAAAGTTTTCACAACTTCCTCCAAATCAGTAGCCTTACTTGTTTGAGGTTTTTCTAGGTTAATTAGTTTTACACCCTCCCTTTTGGAGGCTTTCCAATTTCCTTGATGTTGTTCTCTATTTGTAGAGCCATGGTGAAGGCCTACCTCAAATTAGTAGGTTTTTTGTCCTCAAGTAGTAAGTAAGCAAGCCTTTTATCAAATGCATCTGAATATTTGATCAAACATGATTCATCACATGGCCTTATCCTAATAGGAAATATCCTCAAGGTCTTATTAAACCTTGTGTTGAAATCATGTACTGACTCATTAGGATTCTTCTTGATGTTTTCAAATTCTGACAGAAGAAACCTAGGGTCAATTCTATCACCATATTGTAATCTAAATGCATTATTCATCTCATCCAAGAATCAATGGAATTATCTAGAAAAGCTTTATACCAGTCCCTGGCATCCTCTTCCAAAGTATGGATAAACAATTTGATATATACATCTTCATGTTCAATCTCAAAGTCTTCCATCATATTGATAAAAATATTTAGATGTTGATCACCAGTTATAGCGTTGTTTCCTTGGAACTTTGGTAATCTATTTCTTACATCCTGGGGAACTGCATTTGGATAACCAACCATCCTGTAAAATTTATAGGACCAAAGGTGTTTACAACAAATGGAGGTCTAGGTGGGGGCAAGGCCATGTTGTTTTGAGGAGGTGACCTGGAGGGGAGACAAATTGATAAGGGAAGAGGTCTTTGAAACACAGAGTATAACTTTCAAAATGGATATCCCCTAAAGGCCTTGTTTCTTGGAAAACCCTATCAACTTCTGAAAAGAAAGGGAAGAATGAGAAGCAAACATTTCAAAATCAAATGAAGGTTCCCTCTCTAGTTGAGAATTCAATTCCACAAAGAGGCTACCGATTAGAAGCACTTGAATGAAGTATTCAATGATAGGATGATCACTTTCATCAATGGAGATCCCTTTTCTTGTCTGTTGATCTCCAACAACTCTCCAGGATTTTCTTCCTTCTGAATTTTTTTTTCCTAGCTCTAGAAATAATGTCCTAGTAGGATCCCTAGCAAAGAAAGATCTTCTTCCTTCCATATTTACAAAATTAGTAACAAATCTCACTTGACAGAGGTTAAGACACTGGTACTCATATAAGAATCAGATCAACAGGGAGTCACCACTAAGGATTTCCACCTTAGTTGTGTAAATGCACTAAAATATGATCTGTCAAATGTCTATCAATACTAGAAACTGGAAATGGAAAGATTGACTTTTCTTTACCAGATTTATCAATGAAAGCTAGTGCACTAGGTGTGGAAACTGAAAGAATTACACTTAGAACTTCAAAACTTCTTTACAGAGCATATAAGAAGTGTTTTACTAAATGTCTAAATAGCACTTTGAATAGTGTGAACTAATGCATATGAATCAACAAATAAAATGTCACTATGTCCAACGGTAAATAGATATGAAATGGAAATGAATCAACAAATAGTTTTAGAACTCAAATAGGTAAGGTGTTGGTACCCAAATTGATTCTCCCTTAGAAGCTGAGCAACATCACAAGTTTGGCAGGAAGCTTAGAGGCAAGAAGAGCATGTAGTATGTCATTTTGTAGCCAGGGGATGAAATAAATGCTTCTCTTTATCACTCAGATGTGGAGAAATGGGTAGCACCCTCAAGAGGATTTGACCTATCCTCACTACTTTATGGTTGTGCCTTTCAACCAGGGTGAGAGGACCCTTTTTGTAGCCTACTGTTATGGAGGAGATGGAGATGTCCTTCCTTGTGAAGTATTAAGAAGACCTTGAAGAAAATATGATCAATGCAACAAAACCTAACTCTCACGAGTTGTCACTCTAGATAATGGAGATATTTTCTAGGAAAGGTTCAGGCCACTAAAGACAATGAAAACTGATTGTTTCTGCATGTTTTGGTAGTAAAAATTATGCATTTGTATACATACATGACAAACAGGGGTAGTATGGGTATGATTAATTGTTTTTGAATGAATTTTGGTGGGAGGTGAAGCGAGGATAAAGTTGATTATACCAAATCTTTGAGAAATTTTACAAAAATGGAAGCTTGAATAACAGAATGCTTTCAGAGTAGCTAGGGTGTTCCTTTAACCAGAATATGTGCTCCAATGGAGGCCCTAGATCACACTTTTCACACAAACTTCAAGGATCCAAAATGAAGGCTCAAATTGGAAAACTTAACTAAACATTATCAATCTCTATTTCATCATGCCTAAGATACCCTCAAAGGCTAACAAACAATCTTATAGTCATGCTAGAGTCACAAGTGATTTTAAATTTGTTTATTTCACTATCAAATGAAAGATCTTCTGATAAATGAAATTGAAAATGCCACCAAACTATCACAAGGATAAGATCTTGTGTGATTCACACATATTTCAATGTAAGAATGTAATGGGAACAAGAAAAACTACTTACAGACATTCAGAAATGAAGAAAACACAAATTTTCTCAAAAATAACATAGATTAACTCAAGTTTGGTTAAATTTATCAGAAGGGGAAAGTTTCTTGAACAATCTCAGAGCTTTTCAATGGTTGTACACTTGCAACCACCTTGACATGATCAAATTTAACACAAAGGAGATAAACAGGCTTCTTTAGATAGTTTCTCAAAAAGATGGGCTCTATCAAACTTTTCTCTTAGGAAATTAGTTTTTGACTCCTAACACTTCTACATTCACAAACTCCCAACCATTTTCATGAAAAATCATGCCTATTTATAACATTTTACAACAAAGCCTTTTCCCCCCAAAAATCCAAACATTGAATGCACAAGTGCTCGCCATGATTTTGATCGTGATTCCCAGAATCAGATCTGTAAAAAGTTTTCAGGTGCTCAAGGGGTGGATCTCTTCGAATATCTCCCGCATTCAACTCCTCCTCTTTGGTAGATCAATTTTCCTCTACTCACCAACCACTTCCCCTAATCTTTCAAATCTGGTTCTTTGTGTGCTCGGGAAGAAGAAATGGAAGATCAGATCGAGCCCAAAGGTCAGGATCTCATCTTAATGGAAAAAGACATCCCCAAATTCCTCACCAAACTTAGATATAAAATTAACTGCCAAGGAAAGAAAAATCCCTTCCTTGCATATTTTGGATGTGTAAGAAATTAATCAAGAAATCAAGAAATGAATCACAATCCCCAAGAGCTCTGGAGTGAAAATGGAAAAATTAGATACAAATGCATAGCTTCCATTGATTTCTATTTTGAATTTGGACCATCCATGTGGGAGATCCACTTTAAAAATGGCCTAGTGGGTTCCTTTTTCCTTTTACAACTTTTAGAAAAATGTAAATTTTCACATTTTGCTCCGCACCTCAGCCTTTGAGAAATGAGCTTGACACGTGTCCTAAGGTGGGTCCCAAAGGAACCATGGCCAAATTATGCTATTTCACCTCTTTTTTGGAAAAGGGAAAATTTTCCAAGTTTTCCCACAGCTCCGTCCTTCCGCTTGAAAAACCATGTGTGATGTTGGTCTCAAAGGAACTATGCATCCCTTTTTAGCTTTTAACTCCTTTTTTCACCAAAAGGAAAATAATTTTTTTCCAAATTTACCCTTAACATGTCATGGACCATTTTGATACCTCCGCCATTTGAATTCAAGTGGAGCAAGTTTTGAATTTTCTTTATCGAGCTCATGGGCCATTTTGATGTTTTAATCCTTTTGATGATAAGAGCAAAAATTCAATTTTCCTCCGATGGCCTCGCTTCCCTGTCCCTTTGACTTTTTAAAACGATGACCGCGTGTCCACAATGGCACATCTTCAAAAACCTCAAGGCTTCAAAATGATTTGGTGGGGACACACTTCCATTTTAGAATTTTATTCCATTTTTCCAAAATGGAAAAACATTGACTTACCTCTGAAGGCCCACATCTCGGATATTAGCTCGCCACGTGTCCTCCTACGGGATCAAGGCAAGACTTTTTACCTACCACTTAAAATTTTCTTTAATCAAATCCAGGCATGGGCATGAGGTGCAGTTCAAAATTTTTTCCAAAGTATCAAAAATGTCAAATTGAAAAACCAAACCACCGTGCCCCATCCAATTAGAAGAAGACCCATAAGCACCAAAAGAACCAATCAGATTCTAGTAGAGCTACGGGACCAAATTTGCCTTTTTCCAAAAAAGAAAAAAACTATTAGTTAAAGCATTTTCCCGCCATCCCCTGACCAACCAAAAGAAGCCACATGACCATCAAATGTTGAGGAATAACTTTGATAGGAAAAAGACACCCGTCACATTCAAAAATACAGAAAATCACCATTCACGCCTAGAACCCGATTTTTCGCTAAGGATGAATTTTTTTGAAACAAAAACAAGTGAATCATGGTTCCGAGCATCTTTTCGACCATGGATTTGGATTTTCAAAGGCATAAAAATATAGATTAACCATTCTCGAGCTTCCATGGTCGAGGAAAAATAGGAAAAATGACAGAGCCCGTGGATTTTAAAGAAATTAGGCAAAAACAAGGCAAACTCATACAATTTTTCTACGAGGGACATGACAAAGGATTCTACAAACAATTCGAGGCATTCAAATGGAGGTAAAAGCTTTAGAACATCCACATCAAGAGATAAAACGTTTCACAACACACAGATCAGAGGAAAATAATGGCAAATGGGGCGAGACAAATCTGAGCACCAATATGTAGGACAAACAAAGTGAAGAAGACACATAGAAGAAATTTGAGTATGGGAGGTAGGAGTAGAGTGTATTTTGGGCAACATCATAAGAGATGTGTAGGATGAAGCGAGAGGTTGTACTAAGCGGATCGTATTATAGGGTGGCGATGATGGAGGTGAAGGAGGGACACCATTAATGGAGATAATCCGATTGTTATAAACAAATTTAAGGCACAAGTGGTTCATGGAAATAATAGATTGGGATCAACGAATCCAATTAAGGCCAAGAAGCATGTCACATCCCTCAACTTCTTGGCCAATGAGGAAAGGGACAAGAAGAGTGAGAGGACCAGCTGTAACATGTAACTTGATGATACCATAAGGTATGTTGAATGGATAGTCAATTTGTGATGGAGGATAACCAATAAACCATCAGGGGGAGAGGGAACATGTACTAATAGGCCAAGATGGGTCAACCTTAGTGTTGTTGAGCAAATATATGCTTGCATATGTATAATATTGAATGTGAATTTAGTATGATAGTCATCGGTGGAAAAGAAAATCACGGTGACACAACTTCAACATTAGAAATTAATAAATTGAGATATCCCGATGGAAAAGGTGCAGCATAATTAGTTGAGGAATCAGTCCATTTTGTATCATGTTTAAGTAATGGGTTGTTAAAAATCTTAAGTTAATGATTTTCATTATTAGGTGTGGAGGTGCTAGATTATGAAAGTTCAATGTGGTTGTGAAAAATTCCTAAATGAGGTGTTCTAACTGAAAACATTGATCAATGGAATGCCCTACACATTGGTGAAAATCATAATAAGGGATTTAGTTTTAGCTATGCCCTTTAGGATGAGATGTAGTTTAGAAAATAGGGGAGGACTGATGATTTTATTAATAATCAATCAAATCAAATTACAAATGATGGGATACAATACTTATTGGTTTTGTATCACCATTACAAACAAATGAGGTGTTACACGAGTGTAACCAGAAATTATATGTATGAAATAATAAGACAATTATATGGTTGAACCAATGTAACAATAGTTTATGTATACACAAAAGACAATATAATCACAACCATATAGGAATACGATAAAACCGCCTAATTACCTAAGGAAACAAACAAGTTACCTATAGTAAAAATAAAATAAATATTATGAAAAATTACTATTTAAAATAACATTCCCACCATTAATTTTTCATTGTCTCAAGGGATGAGGAGAGAAACTCCTCGAACAACTCAAACATGTCACATTTAAGTGACTTTGTGAATATATCTACACATTGTTTAGCTGTCGGGAAAAACTCAAGTCGTATGTTTTTTTCAAGATATGCTCGCGTATGAAATGTACCTGTACTCTCAATGTGTTTTGTTCTCTCATGAAAAACTAGATTGCAAACAATTTTGAGAACACCTTCACTTTCAACATACAATGTGGTTAGTTTGTCATGTGGTATTCCAATTCCTTCAAGTATGTGACATATCCATATCACTTCATAGAAAACTTCACCTGCAGAATGATAATCGACTTCTATAGAAGAGAGAGAAAAAATTGTTATTTATTGCTTTCCCATTATATTGGTCCAGATCCCAAAAAGAACAAAAATCTTGAAGTGGATTTTCCACCATCAATTTTTCCTACATGATGTGAATTTGAATATCCCATCAAGAAAAATTGATCATTCTTTTTATATTCTAGACCAAGATCCATTGTTCCTTGAGATATCTCAAGATTCGCCTTGCTTCCTTCCAATGAAAAATTTTGGGTTCCTACATGAACCTTTATAGATAGCTCACCGTAAATCTTATATTTGGTCTGGTTTATGTGATGTAAATTATACTCCCAATTAACTACCAATAGAGATTTGCATTTACCGCTGATATGGATCTAAACGAGATAATTGCAATCTTTTTCCATAGGTGTAGCAATAGGTGTGCAATCCAACATCCTTATTTTCTCAAGCATTGTCTTGGTATACTTCAGCTGAGAAAAAATATGTGATTATCCTTTTTCCATAATTCTAATCCAAGACACTAGTGCATCATCCCAAGATTTGTCATTTTGAATGACTGTATTTAAGTTATTTCTTCATTGCATCAATAATCTTAATCGAACTTCAAGTGACGACTTTATTGTCGACATAGACAAAAACAATCACAATCTAACCCCATTTCTTTTTGAGGTAGATATTGGGATCATATGTAATTTCGACTAATCCATGTTGTACAAGAAGCTCACAAATTTTGATGTACCAAGCCGAGGGTGCTTGTTTAAGGCCATACATAGATTTCCTAAGTCTACATACCTTTGTTTCTTCTCTAGGTATAACATATGCCTCAGGTTGAGTCATGTAGACTTCTTCTTGTAAATATCCATTTAGAAAGGAACTTTTACATCCATCCGATGGAATTTTCAACCAAATTTTATAGTTAGAGAAAAGATCATCCCGATCATTTTCATATTAGTTGAGGGAGAAAAAGTCTCCTCATAATCAATGCCTTCTTTTGTGTATGACCATTTTCTACTAGTCTCACTTTTTCCGACTTTGGTCCCATTTTCTTTGTACTTTTTTGAATATCCATCTATAACCAATGTGTTTCTTCCATGGTAGAAGATTGACAAGTTACCAAGTGTTATTTTTTATCACCGGTCGATACTCAACACCCATGGCATCTTTCAAAGATTCTAATTGTAGGTATTCTTGGAATGTATTAGGCTCATCGAATTCAAAACTCTACTCATCAAAGTAAATTTTACTTCTTCTTGTGATTTCTTGCTAGTCCTTGGTCCAGTTGGTGGATGTATCTAGAGGAGCATCCAATTTTACATCTCGTAACATATTTTTATACCACTTGGGCATACGTTTAATTTATCCCATGGGTCATGGTTCTATCTGATCATCACCATCATCCCCATCATCACTTTCATCATTTGTGGGAACATCAACTTCTAGTTTCACAATAAGTGAAAAATCTACATTAAATGAGTCGGAAGGAGGAGTATCCGATTCATTCTTCTCAAAAAATCAACATCTCTCTTTGGTGTAGACTTTCCTCATCTTTAGATCCACAAATATGTACCCAAGAGTCTACTCATTTTAGCCAATGAAAATAATTTTCTATGACTTCATATCTAACTTCTTTCTATTCTACATAGGTATATGCATGCTTGTTTTGTACCTAAATACTTTGAGGTGTGCAATAGATGGTTTCTGATTCAACCATGCTTCATATGGTATTATTCCATCAGAGATACTATGGGAACTTTTTTCAATAAATAAACAATTGTCTTTTTCTTCTCCCCAAAATTGCCTTGCAGTCCAAAATCATCAATCATACAAAGTGTACCATTTCCATGATAGTGTGGTTTCATCTCTCAACAACACCATTTTGTTGTAGTGTGTGTGTAGGAGGCATTTTCAAATGAATCATGTGAGCTTATAGGTAGGATTTTATCTCATTATCTTGGTCAATTTCCCCTCGATATGAGTGGAGGAGTTATGATGTGATGACCATTCTCATTCTTAACAACCACTTTGAACTTCTTGAAAGCTTCAAAGATTAAATTTTCTTATGAAGATAGTATATCCACATTTTTATTGAATAATTATCAACAAAAAGCATGAAGTATTGGAATGATCCAAGAATGGTACTTGAATTTTTTTCCAATACTTAGAAAATTCTCAGATTCTTAACTTTAAAATATTTCAACTTGATCAAGAGTTCTTTTTATCAATTATGGGTGTTCTTGAAAACCCCAAACTTAAACTCTTCCAAAATATCAAATTAATCCTTAATTTCCAACTTAAGTGAAATATTTGAATCTATCACAAATCCAAATAAAATAATCATAGTTGATTTAGAATGCACTCAATCTGATATTTAAATCCAAGTTAATAAGTGTATTCAGATCTTGTTGTGGGTTATGGATACTGAAATTTACTTCCTTCAAATTAATCAAGTTTTTTATTTCTTAAAATAAGTAATCAAATAAAATAACTTTAATGTTTTTATGTGATCAAAATCTTATAAAAACTGAAATCAAATCCACAACACAAGAGCTTGATAATAGAGTTCACCCAAAGGCTACGTCTCTGGATTCACAGAAAGTGAATTGATATATTAAACATCTAATGAAGTACAATATCCTTTCACTAATGAATTAACTGGACTATATACCTGCAAATGAGCTGATCTATGTCCCATAGAACTCTGCACAAAATTAGAAACTATGCTTGAATGATTTGTGGCTCCTACAGTGTTTCTTATGTTTGTTTCCTGTGTAATTACATCTCAAAAATTCTACAACAAGAAATGTAAAACACCTACATAAAATAGGTTTACATTTATGGAAACTATAGGAAATTATGAAAAACTTACCTTTTACTCCATGGCCTGATTTGGACCAGAAGTGGTTGGAAAATGCAAATCTCTGCCTGCTCCTCGTGCCTGTTCTGTGAAACTGCGATGGAAAAAAATCATACAAAGGAAACTATACAGAAGTTACTATAAAAAAATTTATATTTCTAGAAATATCTCATAATTCTAAACAAATTTTCTTTTACACCATGCAAAAATTTAGACCGTAAGTGCCTTGAAAATGGTGATCTCTACAAACTGGTCCTTTGTTGTCCATCCACAAACCTACCAAAAGGTCCCTTTAAATAAAAGTGATCTCATGTTTTATCATTTGATAAAAAGTGGAGGGTTGGTAAGGATGATAAGTATTTTGGCACAAGTCAAGGGTTCAAATCCCCCTTCCATAGGTTTAGGCACCCAATTTAGCCATTGACCCCACATTTGGTGGGAAAGGGATAGGATAAGCCTTTAAATAGCTTTTTGGCCAAAAAATCCTCCTTATCCCATGGGATTTAGGATTATTCATGTGGAATGGATTAAATAGATTATTATTGTTAATTTTTTAAAAATATAAATCCACTACAAACCTATAAAATTTCACTCCCATAATATGTCATTTGTCCACGTCAGAGTGTGTCATGTCATCATTTGACCACAACTTTGACTATGCATATCTTTCGCATACGAACTCAGATTTGGTCCGTTCAAAATGCGTTGGAAATATTATAAAGAGATCTATACCATGGAATATTTTTGAAACATTACAATCCCATCAATTTTTCCTTGTCGCCAAATTCTTCCCCGTCACCTTATCATTGGTCCATTTGTTGACCTGTTGACTAGGGTTGACCCATTTATGACCTTAAATTTGACCAGCGATAGAATTTGCGCGAACTCCTATTATTTAGTTCATAATAGCTTTGGAAAGTTATTGAGAATACCTTTAACATTTTCCAGGTTTAGTGACGTTTAGGGAAGATCTGCTTAGTTAAAAATCTTCTGAATCACTCCTCCCCAGTAAGACCATTTTGACCTCAAAATGGAAATTCACTCTGTTGAATTGTACACACGTTCTCTGCATAATACAAACACAGAACCCAGTTTATAGCATGGTAATATTTTTTTCAAAATATTGCAATAATTAAAAACCAATAAAAGGAATTTCACCCATGGCTTATACTATAATTGATATGACACTGTAACGGCCATATTCCTCTTTTTGTACATCCTAATCTTACACTCACCACTGTCAACAATGAAAATGTAACCTACATTCACAACTTTTCAGTTAAAAACTTGTACTTACTATTTGTAACTATACCTAATAGTTACAAATATTAATCCTATTCATAAGATTTACACATGTACAGATATCTTGCATAGTATCAAATAGTTAGTGTAAGTTGTACACTTACAAACAATGCCTACATGCCACAAATTGCACAATAACAACATACTAACTACAATCCAAATATAGACATCGACTAATGATCATGCCCACTGAACTGTAAATGTTCTTTGAAAGATGAAGTTGTAAAACCATCAAAAAGAAAATTACATCAAGTATTTTAAACCTGTCACCTGATTATTTCCTCTTTAGGATACTTCACCAACACCAAAGCATAAATTTTGTACTTATCCCTTTCACAATTCAACAGGATTTCCAAAATTGCTTTGTTAGTTTGCATGTATTTCAAAAATCAACTATGCAAACATAAAACTGATAAATTGCTTACCCACCTTACTCAACATATTGTCCTTTTTAGGGGGTTGATTCAATTCAGTTTTTACATGTGCCACTGAAGGGGTCATAATAGTTGGTTTAAAACTGTGATCCTTTTTAACAAATTTTAATTTTTGTTCTGGATGTAGCTTCCAACATTTTTCAATTTCATGACCTGGTTTCTTACAAGTGACCACAAAATCTCTGATCCACTTTTTTAGGATCCACATTTTTAGGAACCTTACCTTGACTGCTCTTAGTCGAGCCAGGGTTAGGAGAATGCATTTTCTCAATCTATTCCAATATGGACTTTTGTTTCCTACACTTGGCCACACAATGATTAGACAACCCACAAAATGTGCAAGGGTAACTATTCAACATTGCTTGAAAATCATAGCCAAATTTTTCCAATGTAGATAAGGGATCAATTTGTTTACCTTTATTTTTAGAACCATGGTAAACAGAAGGCGGAGGGATTTCTATACCTCTCCGTGGTGAATTCTTACCAGATCCTCCTAATGAGGATGAACCACCTGATGCTACAAGGAAGACTCTTTACTATTATAAGGTTGTATTCTTCTAGCCATCTTGAGTACTCCTAATTTCCATTTCCCTTACAATAGAATATCCTAGTCCTGCATATCGATTCCTTTCTCTACAAATCTGATTGGGTTAGTTATGCCTTGGTTGTTCTTACCAAGGCCAATTCCATTAAAACCCATATTACTTAAAAGCTTAGATCTTATACCTTTAGTGTGTTTTTCAAATTCACCAAGCACACTTTCTGAATCTAACTTAGCTTTGGGAGAGGAATTAAGTGTTTTCATACTTACTATGCACTCATCTGTCATAGTGGATGCATCAATAGTAATAGGTACCTCTTTCTTAGGTCCTTCAATCTGCAACACCATCAAGAGCTCATTTTTGGATTCTAGCTCTCTTTTCAATGTGTCAAGTTTCTCCTCTAGAGTTAACACCTGACATCTCAGGAAGGCATTCTCTTCCTGAATCTGATGATTACATGCTTCAAGTTCTTCAAACTTGGTCTTGTTGGACATCTTGCCCATGATTCCTACACACCTGTTCCTCCAAACTCTGCACACTACCAATGAAAGATCAAGCCAAAATCTAAAACCAATACTGAACCAAATCAACTGAAGAAAATCAAGAGCTAAACCGGCTCTGATACAAACTTGATCTGAAAATGGTACTTGAAATTTTTTCCAAAGATTTTAGAAAATTCTCAAATTCTTAATTTTTAAATATTTCTACTTGATCAAGATTTTTTTATCAATTATGGGTTTTCTTGAAAACCCCAAACTTAAACACCTCCAAAAGATCAAATTAATCCTTAATTTCCAAATTAAGTGAAATATCTCGAATCTATCATACATCCAAATAAAATAATCATAGTTGATTTAGAATGCACTCAATCGATATTTAAATCCAAGATAATAAGTGTATTCAGATCTTGTTTTGGGTTATGGAAACTAAAATTTACTTCCTTACAATTAATCCAACTGTTTGTGATTGCTTCAAATAATTAATCAAATAAAGTAACTTGAATTTTTTTATCCGATCAAAATCTTCTAAATCCACAAAATAAGAACTTGATAATGGAGTTCACCCAAAGGCTATGTCTCTCGAATTCACAAAAGTGAATAAATCTATTAAACATCCAATGAAGTACAATATCCCTGCACTAATAAATTAACATACCTTTATACTTGCAAATGATCTCGATCTATGTCTAATAGAACTCTGCACAAAATCAAAAACTATTCCAAAATGATCTGTGGCTCCTATATTGTTTCTTCTATTGGTTTCCTACGCAATTACGTCTGAAAAACATCTAAAAATTTAAATTTAGAACACCTATGTTAAAGAGGTTTACATTTCTTGAAACTAGAGGAAATTATGAAAAACTTACCTTTTTACTCCATGGCCTGATTCAGACTAGAAGTGGTTATAAAATGTAGATATCTGCTTGCTCCTCGTGCATGTTCTCTGAAATTGTGATGGAAAAACGCCTACACATGAAACTCTATAGCACTTCCTGTAACAAAATTTACATTTATGGAAATCTCTTGGAATTTTGAACAAATTTTCTTTTTACACCATGGAAAAATTCAGACCTGTAAGTGCCTCGAAAATGGTAATGTCATCAAATTGGTCCTTTGTTGTCCATTCACAAACCTATCGAAATGTCCCATTAAATAGAAGTGATCACATGTTCTATCTGTTGGTGCTCAAATTATTCTTGCTCTATTTATCATTTAAATTTCTCATTTTTGGCCTCTCGTCATGTTTTCTATCTCCATGTGTTAGTCAAGACTTTGTCATCCATTTGGTTTCAAGGATCAGTCCCTTCCTTGGTCGAGGATCACTTAAGGGTCCAGAATTTGTTTTTCATTCCTCTTTCCATCTAAAAGAGTCTATAACTTGGGTGTAAAACTCAGGTTTTTCCTTTCCTTCTATTTTCCACGATTACAAATTGTTGTCCCTATCATTTTTGTCCCAAATACCTAAGGAAATTTCATTAGATGTAGTTTGGAGGATCATATTTGAGCCTTATAACCTTTCCAAATTCTCTGTCCTTGAAGAAAGATTCATTTTCAGGCTCAAATGGTGATTTTCCTACATTTTATAGTTTCACGGGTGTATTTTTCCCAATCAAATTTACATCTCAAAGATCGGTGGAAACGTGGCCATTTTTTCTTGGATGCGGCTCAATAGGGCACTTAAAAACTCTAAAGCTCCCTTAAACCCAAAGCTTATCCACATGGAGGAATGACACTCATTTGAAAATTCACCTTTTGGTTTGGCCTTAGAGTTGCACTTGTTTGGGGTGACATTTGGAGGTTTCCGCTTCTTTTTCCAGACTTAGAAAATTTTTCATCACGGCCGTCTGATTTTGGCTTAAGGACCATGGACACGTGGAGGGTCAAGCGCCATTGAGGATCTACCTCAAGTTCCCACCTTAGAAATTGCGACATGGAGACATGTGGAGTCTTCCGCCAGCTTTGCTTTGTACTTAAACTTTTCAAAGAAATTTTCTAAGGCCTGGGACATGTGGTGAGATCATGCTTGTTTAGGGTCTCTACTCTTTAGCACCATCTACAAGTTTCTCCATGAAGACACGTGGAGGCTTCGCTGGGTCTTCCCATACTTAGACTTTTCAAACAATTTTGAAAGGCTTGGGACACGTGGAGGGACCACGCATGTTTGGGGACCGGCCCCTAAGTTTTATTTTGAAGAAGTGCCAGGAGGACACTTGGAGGCTTCCACTCACATTCTCATGCTTAGAAGCAAACATGACTTGTGTTGGATTTTGCCTTGGCTCCAATGATTCCAAGTACCGATTAGGAAAGGTCCGATCCTTTGAATCTACCCACTACTCTGATATTTAAATCCAAGAATGGAATCCTCTTGTAGATCTTCCTAGATGGATGGTGTTGAAGAGATCATGGCATCCTCTTTCTCTTTTCCTTCCTCTATAGCAGTATGGAACTCCTCTATAATTTGCAGCTCATTTTTATTGATTGCAACATCCATTAAAGTTTCCTTTGCATCATTATAATCTTCTGCAACACATTGTTGGCTCTAGAGTTCCTCAGTTGTTTCTTGAAGACCAACTTGCTCTTAGGTAGCCTCTTCCTCTAGCATGAAATTTTTCAAATCAAAATCTTCACTTTTTCCGCTCTAAAGGACTATTTGGGAAAGCAAGGTCTTCTTGATATATCTCCTTCAGGGAGGCAAGCTCATGTTCTTGGAAGGTGGATGATGGAGGAGAAAATGATTTAATATCCATAGGCTCCTCTCCATCAAAAAATCCTCCAAGTCAGAAAGATAATTTTCCTCCTTTTTGTCCTACTACATGTGCTCAACCTCCTCCATGGTGTCCTCTTGATCTCGAAACTCATTCACCATGATACTCCTCATCTTCAAACATGAAGTTTGAAAGCTCAAACTCTTCTTCAACATTAGAGTTTGAAGGGGATGAAGTGGGAGGAAGAATTGAAGGTTCTTCTGTGGCCTGCTCTATACTTGAAGCCTCTTAAACTGTATGGTTCTCCTCCATTATGGATTCATCAATCAAATCAGGCCCTTCAAATGAAAGCAAAAAGTCTTCAACAATGCTTTCTTCATCAAGTGGCTTTAACTCTAATTTGATCTCTTCCAGTTGCTCCTTTTCAATAGGACTTGGAGCTGATTGTTCCTCTTCCTTGATGGATGATTGTGCAGCTTGGGTTGGATCAGCATTCTCTTCAAATAAAGTGCCATCATGGGCACTGCATTCAGAGAAAAATGATTGCTGATCATCTCCTTCTTGTTCTTGTTCTTCTTCTACTACAAACTCAACCTTAACCACCACTAGATCTTCAACTTTGACCTCCTCTGTTAGCTTAACCATCAAGGGGATCTTTGTAATCCCAAATTTGAGAGCCCAACTCTTCATATTTTCTATCATTTCTTCTCTATTGGGTTCCTCTTCTTTCTTCCCTTGGCTGGTTGTTTGATTTTCATCTCCCCAACATGGATTTAGGGATGCAAGAGGAGTGGTAGGTTGGGATTCAACCAATTTTTTTGTTGTTTGTGGTGGAGAGGGAAGTGGAACTTCTTGTTTATTTGGAGGGAATGATTTCTTGGAAGGTAAAAGGACATAATAATTAAGATGAGATGGAAGATTAGGAGATGAATAAGGGAAATCAACACTTGGGACAACAAACAATGGGCTTGACTCTTGACCATGCTGAAATGGTAAAGTTTGTGAAAGAGAAAATGAAGGACAAGGAGCTGGTGACTGACTTACCCATTGACAAGGTTGTCTTGTATCCAACTCATAAGCCTTAATCTCCTTAGTCCATTGTGTAAGTTTGGGCAAAATTTCAACCATGAAGTCAATCTTCTCTCGACGACTATAATTTCTTCGAAAAGGGCCTTACCATAGACAAGGTTCCCTGCAACCAATCTCAAATGCCTTCATTTTTGCTATGGCTCTATATTGATCCATGTTACCCTCTATTTTTTGAATCTTCTCCAGCAGATCAACATTCTCCATTTGACTATTATCATTGTATGCATACCCTTATTCTTGATAAGCTCCATAGCCAAACTAGTTTTGGAAAGTCTCATATGGGCAAGCATGATTGTTCTGGATCTGATCATAATGTTGATCTGGAGGAGATGTGAAATACATTGGAGGTGCAATGCACTATTACAAGTGTGAATTCCAAGATGGAAATGAAGTCATGATTGCAAAACTTCATGGGATGGAAGGAAATGAAAGATGTGGAAAGAAAGATGAATGAAGATGGATGGAAAAGGTCTGCAACTTTAGAGATTGGGTTGTTGACTAGATGGAGTCACCAGATGTGCTTTGCATGTGCCTCCAAAGGCTGAATCTCACCAAGAACACATCAACTTGATGAAATGAAGTGGTAAGGTGCTTCAAACCTCTCCCACCGGGCGTGCCAAAACTATTAGTGTAGAATCACAAGCCCCCGAGTGCTTGGTTGTGATTGGGGTATTGGTGTGATTTCACAACATGAGACCATCTCAAGTGTGGGACTTGTAAAACTTGATATGGACCTCTGGAGAAAGCCTATTCTTGCTCCTAAGCTACTCGCCACAAGCTACTCTAATGCGGGAAAAATCTAAACTATCATAATCTAACCATTCCAAGGAACCGAGAGAAAGAGAGAGTGAAAGAAATCCTACACTAAAGTAGTGAAACACCAAAGAAGGAAAGGGGTGAGATGCTCTGTTGAGGGAGGATGAAAAGGGGAGAAATGAAGATAGGAAGGTCGACAAAAGTGACACAAACCCGGATCCTAATCCATGATCAAAACTCAATGAAACACAACGTCTTGCACCTAGAAAGCTGATATACATGCACAAAAATAGATTTGAAAGGGAGAGGCATGCAGAGATAACAAAAAAATGCAAAGGGTTGAACAAACACCACAAAAACACTTTTTATTGCTCTATATGGGTGCGCACACTTATACATTTATGCTTAGAGGCACGAATACACATGTTAGGCATAGGAGAAGGTTTTCAACTCAAATGGAGTCGGGAAACAAATTTGATAGAGTTTCCCTATGCCCAAAATGTCTCTCCTTCTCAAATGAGAAGTTTTACAATATATAGAATGAAGATATATAGAATGAAGATCGAGAGAGGGAAAGAGAGAAATCAAATTTTGCACCCACCAACCAACAAATTCATTAAAATTGATCCCAAAAGTCAAGGGCACCTAAAAAAATCCATTTCCCAATGCATTCGAGCTTGCTGGAGAAGAAATGGGTGCTATCTCGCATTAATTTTTGTGGTTGGAATTGGTTCTACGTCTTTTCTAGAGCTGAGCACATTTTCTCATTTTTTTTCCCACCATACTTTTCTAGAATTCAAAGTTGGTGCTTCCACGGGATAGAGGAGGTCAAGAGCTTTCTAACGGCACCAAATTTGTTGAATTTAGAGCACTGGATCAAAAGATATGTCCATTTGAATATTGGAGTCGGGTCCGTACAAAAAAAATGGTGAAAACCAGTTAGCGAACGGTCAACCGGCCTGAAACTTACTTTGTGCACTTTTGCACAAAAAAGAAAAATGTAAAATTTGCCTTATAGCCCCACAATTCACTTTTGGCAAAAATTATTTTTGGGCCCGATAGTCCACATTTTGCATTTGGGTGAAATGTCACTCTAAGGCCCGCCGACCCACATGCAATTGAGGTTGGACACGTGGCTCCCTTAGGCATTGACGGAGGTGCGGCTTATTTTTTCACTTTATACCTTCTCGGGGTAAAAAGTTCAAAAAGTTCAAAAAGTTCAAGATCCCCGTGGTCTTGTGGGCTCGAAATTCACTTTGCGCCGTATTTTCAAAAAGTACAAAAGTTCCAAAAGACCTCACTGACCCGTCGGCTTGAAATTCACTTGGGAAAATTTTCCTCTACGGCCCCGCAACTACAATTTTCCACTTGGCAAAAAGTGTAAATATCTCCCACAACCCTACCTCTCCACATTGGCAAAAATCCTTAAAAACTCTTACCGGTCCGCTTTTGGGAAAAATACCTTCCAAGGCCCGTCGGCCCATAACTTGTAAAATATGAGGAGTTAGAAGGACTTCTTTATATTTTTGGAAAGGGGAAGAAATTTCCTATCTGATGGAAATGTTTTTAGGAAACCTTAAGTGATTAGAATATCTGAAAAATTTGATTGAAGCACTAAAGGAGGGAAAATGGGTGCAGTTAACCAAAAATAAGCATGAGCTTATTTTGGATAATAGCACAAAAACAATTCGCAATGTGGGTTAATTAGATTTGTATTTCTTAATTGTACAATATCCCTCATTCCTAGGAATTTTTTAGCCTAGTTTGGTCCATGGTTTTGGTGTATGCTTCCATACCACCCATTTTTTTGTGAATTATCTTGTATCATGTTGCTTTTCAATATTATATAAGATCTTATTCATTAAAAAAACATCCTTAAAGAGTATAATCATGAAAAAACTCCATTAAAAAAATGTCACCTTCAATAAATGTGTTTATTAATTGCTAAATTTAATGGAGTACTAGATTGTGCTCGTATGCTCTACATCTTTATGTATCGATCTCAAATGTTATTGGTGATCACAAAGAGAAAGAGAAAGGAAAATAAGTAGAAGAAAATATCATTTTTTCCTATTAACGTCGACAAATTTGACATGTCACTTGTCATCACTAAGGAATTTTTTTTTATTGGTCAATCTGCGATTACATAAATATTGACATATTTTCCTTAAGAAACTGATTACACTTTATGAGTAAGCATATATCTATATCGAACCCTTCCTTCACCTAAAAATCTGTGACTAGGGGTATCTAATCAGAAGTCACCCAGGAACGATCCTGGCCCTATTCACATCAGAATCTTTAGGCCTTGTCTCAATAAGACTTAATCCTTGGTGAGCTCATTCCAAGCCATTCAACTTAACCAATGAATCAAGGGCCCTTTGATACCAAGGAAAATATATAAATGACATTTTAAATATTAAATTAACTTATTTATGTTATTCTTTTTCTTATTCTAATATTGTGCCTCTACCTTGTCTATTCGTAAAGGTACCCCTTAATCGAAGGAATAATTTTTAAATGGAAATATGTTTTTGGAATTATGTTAATTTATTTATCTACTATTTTTTCTTATTCTATTTTGTAGCTCCATCTATCTATTGAGGAAGGATTCTTTTAATATCTATCATAAACCTTTCATAAAAAATAATTTGTAAATGAAAATATATTTTTGTGAATTACGTTGATTTATACATCTATATTTCTTCTTATTACCTTATTGTGGCTATGTATATCTATTGAGGGAGGCGGCCCTTAAAATATATTGAATACGTCTTTCATAATGAAGAATTTGAAAATGAAAAAAATAATTTTAGAATTATGTTGAATTATTTATCTACTATGTTTATTCTTATTACAATATTGTGGCTCCATCTATCTATTGAGAAAGGTGCCCTGTAATATCTATTATGCAAATTTCATAAAGAATAATTTATAAATTAAAACAATAATTTTACAATTATGTTGATTTATTCAATTGCCTTTTTCTTATTACATTATTGTGGATCCATTGAGTAAGGTGCCAAGCAATATCTATAATGCACCTTTCATAAAGAAGAATTTATAAATTAAAATAAAAAATTTAGAATTATGTTTATTTATTTAACTACCATTTTTCTTATTACATTATTATGGATCCATCTATCTATTGAGGAAGGTGCCCCTTAATATCTATCATGCACCTTTCATAAAGAAGAATTTGTAAATGAAAATAAAAATTTTATAATTATGTTGATTTAATCATCTACTATTTTTTTATTAGATTATTGTGGCTTCATCTATATATCTATTGAGAAATGTGCCTCTTAATATTTATCATGCACCTTTAATAAAGAAGAATATTTAAATGAAAATGAAAAGTTTAGAATTATGTTGATTTATCCATCTAGTAGTTTTCTTATTACATTATTGTGGCTCGCCTCAGCCTATCTATTGAGGAAGGTGCCCCTTAATATTCATAAAAATAAATTTTTAAATGAAAATAACAATTTTAAAAATAAGTTGATTTATTTATCAGCTATTTGTTATATTACATTATTGTGGCTCCATCTATCTATTGAGAAATGTGCCCTTAAAGTCTATCATACACCATTCATAAAAAAAAAATTGTAAATGAAAACAACGAGTTTTAGATTTATGTTGATTTATTCATCTGCTATTTTTCTTATTACATTATTTTGGCTCCATCCATCTATTGCAGAATGTGCCCCCTAAGTATATATCATAGTCTTTCATTAAGAAGTGTTTATAAATGAAAATAACAAGTTTAGAATTGTGTGGATTCATTTATCTGCTAGTTTTCATATTACGTATTTTGGCTCCATTTATCTATTGAGGAAGGTGCACCTTAGTATCAATCATACACTTTCATTAAGAAGAATTTGTAAATGAATATGACACTTAAGGAATTATATTGACTTATTCATCTATTTATTTCTTATTGCATTACTTTCTCCATCTTTTCAATTAAAGAAGGTGACCCTTAATATCAATAATACAACTTTCATAAGGAAGAATTTGTAAATGAAAACGATAGTTTTAAAATTATATTAACTTATTATCTTTTTTTCTCAATTCTATTATTGTGGCTCCATCCTGTCCATTAAAGAAGGTGTCCTTGTCAATTAAAGAAGGGATCCTTGAATAACATCATATGACTTTGAAATAGATGGTTATAACTTTTTATTATTATTATTATTAATAGAAACATTTTCAATTTAAAAAAAAATTTTTATTAAAGTAATAAGTTTTTGTTCATTTTCTTATATTTGAAGAAGTGTAAATGCTTGTATTTTTTCGTCGAAATGTATGGCTGATTTTTCAATGCCAGCAGATTCCATTACAAGTACGAAAGAGCATGGAAAATGAAGGTTCACTAGTTTTTCCTGGTTTATCTAGAAATGTGTTTATTAATTCCTAAATTTATAGAGTACTAAATAATGCTCGTATTCAATTATGAATGGTTAGTGGTGTTCATTAAAAAAGGAAAACGAGAGGAAGAAAATGTCTTATATCTTTCCTATTAATGGTTATGGGTTTCCGATTCGCCATGTGAAGTGTCCTTTCGTCCGCTTCTTGTTACAGGAAGAACTCGTAAATCAAAATGACGGTTTTGCAATTAGGTTGACTTATACATCTATTTTTTTAAATTGCAATTTTTTTAATGGAAGATTAAAGTGTGTGTTTTCTATTTAGACGGGAAATATGAGTGGAAGTAAAGGCCCATTAATAATGTGAAGTACCCTTTCATCTATCTTTTGTCATGGTTAAGACACAATTTATAAATAAAATGACCATTGTCCACGAGTTCCAAAATATGCAAAAAGGGTGTGAATGTTCAATTATTTCTTATTAAAAAAATGTTAATGTTTCAATTTTCTTTCTTTTTCGGGATAAATTTGGAGATTTTCAATTTTGTTATGAAATGAGTTGTCTCCATCAAAAAATTGTCATGTGATAAACTATAAATTTTGAAATAAAAATGTGATTCCTTTGTTTGAAGGCCATCTAGATTTTGTTTGTGTTACAATAATTATGAGAAAATCGATAGAAAACACAATATATGACAAACCACCAATTATGAATTTCACTCACTCTAAATTTTCACTCCCACATTTCATGCTTACTATAAAGCTCTCCCTTTTCTTGAAATATATCGCATTAGTAAATATAGGCAATGATTCATGATATTTATCATAATTACATCAAGTTAAAATGTGTTAACTCTCTAGACACTTATAAACAATACCTTCTAGAGCATGAGTATTAATGGATTTCTTCCTATCATTTTTTTGAGTATAACAATGTGCACCTAGTTATAGTGCAAGTCTCTATTTATAACTCCACTAAACATTACCAATAATCTCCATGACAACATTTCCATGACTGAAATGATGGAATGGGTTGTGTATCTCTCTAAACAATTTCTCTAACAATAGTCTTGAAGATGAGTTCAATTTCTTGCAACAATCTTGAAGAAAAGCTTGGTTGCAGTGTGGTAGTCACCTAGATACTTGAATGTTTTTACCACTCTAATAGATGTTCCAAGGGACATGTTCAACAAACTTAAAACAATTGCCAACTTCTCACTATGGTGGTAGAGGAATAATTATTTCTCCTCAACCACCGCATCATTTAGTGCAAGCCTTTTGTGTGGCATATACCCTACTCCCAAAATGATTCATCAAATTTTACATAGATTTCCCATGCTTGTGTGTGTGATCTATTTCACACAAATATACATGTACTATTTAATGGACATCAATCCAACTACATGTAGATAAGTTTTTACTATTGGAGCTGCCCATTATAGTAAGTAAAAATATAAGAGAGTTATAAGAGCAGGGGTAACAAGATAACTCACAGTCCCACAAAAGTGCCACATAGGCACCAAAAAATTCCCAAAGGGAAATCAAAGATCACCACAACGGAAAGCATGATAATTACATAAAACCAAAGAGCATTAAACTCAATTCGCCACTCCATGAGGAGTAGGAGGATCATCCTGAGGAGGGATGAAATATCCACTCAACGACTCGGGCGAAGGAGGATCAACCCGCCACCTATCCTTTTCTCGGTATCTCGCATCTATAAATGTACCATAATTCCCCATCCATGGTGCGAGAGAGCTAAAAAAGTATAAACTGTGGGGAGAAGAGGCCCAATGCGGTGATCTTACCATGACTTTCCCCTCGGAGGAGGACTCCAACCTAGCGCGAAAGATGATGGAGATGAAGGGAGGCCACAGGAGAGGGAGAGTGGTGGTTGCGAGAGAGGATTTTGTTACATGTTTCTTGTGGAGGTGGTCGATGATGTATAGATGAGTGAGGTGGTGGTATCAAAGGGCTAGGAGGGACTCAACCCATCGTGCAAGGATCAATTCCCCAATGTGTGAGTAATTCTAACAAATGAACAAATTCTATAACAAATTTTTTGGCTTGAGCTTGAGTCTTTTGTGCACATTATAAAAATAACCACTTTCTCTGTAGTAGAGAATAAATTAATAGATTCGTCATTTTGTAGTATCTTAATATTTGGAGCTTTCCAAATATTAAAAAGAATAGAACCTCAAAATAATTTCTGCGAAGTATCAATATAATTAGGCCAAAACTTGAAATCTCCAAGCAATGCTATGAGCCAATGAAATAATTTAGGGTGGTAGGGTTGAAATAACATATGAATCAAATACCAACCAACTTGTGTACAAGGAAAAGACAAGAACAAATGCTTAAAATATTTAGATCAAGAGAAAAACAACATTGGTATTGTGAATTCGATATGACTAACACACTCCACCATTAGGAAGGCCTTGATAAATAAGGTACCAAAGAAAATGGTTATATTTAGGCTCAAGCAAGGAGTTCCCTGCATGGGAGAGTTTAAAAATCCATGTAGAACGGGCATAATATAGGCATCGAGGGCTATGAGCTTAGCAATGACATTTCATATGGGACTCAATAGATGGTATTTGGTGTCCGTTGGGCTACATAATGGAACATGGGTTGAAACCATAGTCGGGGACAACAAGTCCCTCCTCTTTAATGAGAGTTGTTCCCTTATTGAAAAAGCAGGAAAAAATGTACATATTTACAACTCTCAATGTTTGGACCCTAATATTTTGGAATTTTTCATATTTAAAAGATTATCAATCAGATGGAATGGAAGAATAAAGGGATGGGAGAAGGAAGAGAACAATAATTATTTTGGGAAATATAGATAGCAAAGTATCTCCCTACTCACATTCAACCAAAAAAATATAGAAAAGGATCAATTATTTCACCACCGACGCAAATCTGCAGACACAAGGTTCTAAAGATTCACACAGCACTTAACACAAAGTTTCTATGGAATGAAAATAAATGATCCATTGAATCGAGAAAGGAGAGATAAAAATATAACAGAGGAAAATAAGAAAAGAAAAAATTATGTATTAAATTACTTCAGAATTTAAGACCTTCCGAGAAAACTAGAATCCCTTTATCCCATGGCCAAAGCCATATATTTATAACAATTTGTTTACATCCATACTTTTTCCCCAAGAAAATAATATCCGAAAGGGATAATGTTTGTTGTAGATCCACTTTTGGAAAGTGACATGAAACAAACACTCATGAAAACAGGAGATTTAAAAAGGTGAATATCTCATCGATTGAGCATGATTATTTTAAGAGAGGACATCTCATGATTTTATCCTTCACGTGGTCCCGTCATTTCCACATTTTAACTAATTTCATAGCACTAAAGTGCTTACTAATAAGTTTTATCCCATTTTATCGTGTATGCCCGATAAAATTTGTTTTCTGATGATTAAACTTTACACCTCTTTAAACTTATCAATTCAGCTCCAAAACCAATCCAAAACACATCTCATGAAGAAATGACAAGGAATCAGAGAGGAAAGAAAGGAGAATGATCCATTTTTGTGTTTTGCAGAGCTCTGGTTCGTTAATGGTGATAAAATCCAGAAGAGGGAATTTGGCTATCTTTTCCCCTTTTACCTTCAAATTTGGACCCTACACGTGGCAAGATCCAAGCAAGGACGACCTTAGGGGAGAAATTTTGCATTTCTTGACATTTGGGAGAAAAAGTGCATTTTCTCGATTTGCTTTTGCCGCCGCAGCTCCGCCAATGGCCGAACACGTGGTGTCATCTAAGTGGTGACAAAATGTAGGTCAAATCGCCATTTGAACTCTTTTAACAAAAAGGCTCAAATTTTTAGAAATATCACCGGCCCACTTTGAATTTTCAACGTGAACATGTGGCACCATGAGATTGGTTGTGGGGATACTCTTCTGCTTTAGATTTTATCTATTTTAAGAAAGGGGAATAATTCCAACTTTTTCCTGAAAGTCCTGCATCTCCACCTTTGACTTTTCAACATGAACATGTGTCCTTCTCTAATTTGTCCGCAGCCTCAACTTAGAAATTTTCCTTTAGCTCAAGTGGATCATGAGCCATTTTAGAACTATTTTCCTTTTTTGGAAACAAGGATAAAATTTGCAAAGTCTCTCGCCGGTATGCTGAAGCACCTATGAACTTATAAACAGCCACATGTCCTTCTCGGATTTGTTGACAAGTGGAGCCACCTGATTAGTTGTGGGGATGTGCCTCACTTTTTAGTTGTTTTTGAAAAGGGAAAAATTCCAACTTTCCCCGAAGTCCTTACCTCCGCTATTGAATTTTCAACATGAACATATGTCCTTCTTTGATTGGTGTAGGCCTCAGCTTGAAAATTTATCCTTTCACTTGAATGCCTTAAAAATTAAATGGATCCACCAACCTCGAACCTCCGCCGAAACTACTCCAAACCCAATCAAGGACCGACAGGATGCGTGGAAAATATGACATTTTTCCCAAAATATTCAAAAGTATTAAATTCACAAATAAACCCACCATGACCACATCCAATGGGAAACAAACGCGTAGCCTCACCTTCTGAGAAAAAAATTGACAGGAAAAGAACGTAGAAAGTTGCAAGAAATGGGAAAATGCCATTTCTACTCCCAATGAAGGATTTCTTTCTTTGCAAAAGGTTAGAAACAAAAGATGCAAGGTCCCACACATTCCAACTCATCAAAGGAGAACCAAAATCATTTCCCACCTACTAAAAATAGGTAAAACAATTTAATGGTAGCAGACTAAGGAAAATGATTAAAAACATGTGGGAAATGAGAACAAGCATCATGAGGAGTTTAAAACATGAATTTCTAACATGGCAGGGCTCCAATTTTTATGAATTTAGATTTGAAAAGGTGGGAAAAATCAAGAGAGGACAATAGATGGCTCTTCCGGGGATGATTTGGCGAGAGGAAAGAGGAAAAATCAAGAACCTTAGCGATTCTGGGTAATCAGATTGGCTCAGTGTCTTATCCATTGGGCAACGGAGTCAAAAAGAAGAAAAACCAACACAAAAGAGAATGCAGAAAGGGAGACAACCAAAACAAGAACAAGGAAAACAAAATGCTATCTGAGTAATGTAAAGAGGGACCGCATTAAAATGTCTAGGTTTTGAACAACTTCAAAAATTTCCCACGATAAGGAAGTGGGAGAGAGGAGAACCATCCATGTAAAGATTGTTTGGAGAGGAACTAAAACACCACCGAGAATCAAAGCATGTAAATTAGGACTGATTTGATCTCATGGGATGTCACTCTCGAAGTTGTCTCTAGCAGAAGGGAGGAGTGCTTGCAGATCTTGGTCCTCTTCTTTTCTTGATGAAGAAGGGAGAGAGAAACCTTGATGATCCAAAAGATGGAAATGAGGGTCTTATTTCCCAAGGGTTCTTCTACCCCGAGTGTATCTTGGAGTCACCAAATCAAAGAGGATGAAGAAGTTGTTATTAAAAAATTGGAATCCATTTGCAATGAATTTTGCGGTGAAGTCGCCAAAAATCTGCGCTTAAAAATGGAACATGGGTTGAAGCCACAAATCAGGGGACAACAAGTTCCTCCTCTTTAATGGGAGAGATTCCCTTATTAAAAGAAGGAAAAATAAGTGTACAGATATACAACTCTCAATGTTTGGACCACGATATTCTTGAATGTTTTCATACTTAAAAGATTATTAATGAAAAGGAATGGAAGAATAAAGGGATGGGAGAAGGAAGAGAACAACAATGCTTTTGGGAAATAGAGATAGAGGATTTTACATTTCGACATTTGGGAGAAAAAGTGCATTTTCTCAATTTTTCCGCCCGCCCGTAGCTCCGCGCCAAAGGTCGGACACGTGGCGTCATATGAGTGTCTATGGAAATGTGGGTCAAATTTTCCATTTGAACTCTTTTAACAAAAAGGCTCAAATTCTCAAAAATCTCTGCCGACCCATTTTGACTTTTCAATGTGAACACGTGGCATAATGTGATTAGTTGCATGGATGCACTTTTGCTTTATATTTTATCTATTTTAAGAAATTGGAATAATTCTAGGTTTTCCTCGAAAGTCTGTGTCTCCTCGAATTTTCAATGTGAACATGTTTCCTTCTCTCGATTTGCTATGGGCCTCAACTTATAAGTTTTCCTTTATCTCAAGTGGGACCGCTGGCCATTTTAGAAATTTTTGCCTTTCTAAAACAAGGCTTAAATTCCAAAAGTCTCCCATTGGTCCACCAAAGTGCCTATGAAATGAGAAAACCACGTGTCCCTCTCTAATTTGTTGACACATGGGGCCACTTTGATTGTTTGTGGGGATGTGCCTTGATTTTTAGCTATTTTGGAAAAGGGAAAATTTCAAATTTTCCTCCAAGTCATTACGCCACTATTGAATTTTCAACATGAACACGTGTCCTTCTCTGATTGGTGCGAGCCTCAGCTTGAAAATTTATCCTTTCACTTGAATTCATTACAAAATAAAATGGATACACCGACCCGCTCCTCCGCCCGAACCTTCTCCGGCCCAATCGGGAGCAAGCGGGGATGTAGGAAATTTTTGCATTTTCTCAAAATCACCAAAAGTAGTAAGTGCATAAAGAAACCCACCAATTTGCATCTAATGGGAAATAAAGGTGTAGCCTCACCTTACCGAGAAATAGTTTGATGGGGAAAAGAACGTAAAAATTTGCAAGAAATGGGAAAATTCCATTTCTACTCTTGATGAATGATTTCTTTCTCGCAATAGGTTAGAAACAAAAGATGCAAGGTCCCACGCATTCCAACTCATCAAAGGAGAACCACAATCATTTCCCACCTATTGAATATAGGTAAAACATTTTAATGGTAGTAGATCGAGGAAAATGATTAAAAACCCATGGGAAATGAGAACAAGAATCATGAGGAGTTTAAAACATGATTTCCTAAAATGGCGGGGCTCCAATTTTCACAAATTTAGATTTGAAAAGGTGGAGAAAATTGAGAGGAAAAAAATGGCAGCTTACGGGGATGATTTAGCAGAGGAAAGAGGAAAAATCAAGAACCTTAGAGAATTCTATGTAATCAGATTGGATCAGTGTCTTATCCATTAGGCAACGGAGTCAAAAAGAAGCAAAACCAATGCAAAAGAGAATGCGAAAGGGAAACAATCAAAATAAGAACAAGGAAAGAAAAACACTATACGTAATGTATAGAGGGACCACCAAAATCTGTTAGGTTTTGAACAACTTCAAAAATTTCCCACTATAAGGAAGTGGGAGAGGAGAACCATCCATGCAAATATTTTTGGAGAGGCACTAAAACACCACCGAGAATCAAAGCATGTAAATTAGGACTGATTTGATCTCATGGGATGTCACTCTTAGAAGTTGTCTCTAGTAAAAGGAGTGCTTGCGAGATCTTGTTCATCTTCTTTTTCTTGATGAAGAAGGTAGAGAGAAACCTTGATGATCCAAAAGTTGGAAATGAGAGTCTTATTCCCCAAGGGTTCTTCTACCCGAGTGTATCTTGGATTCACCGGATCAAAGATGATGAAGAAGTTGTTATTAAAAAACTGGAATCCATTTGCAATGAATTCCCAAGTGAAGTTGCTAAAACTGTTGGGCTTTAGAATGGAACATGGGTTGAATCCACATGTCAGGGGACAACAAATCCCTCCTCTTTAATGGGAGAGGTTCCCTTATTGAAAGCAGGAAAAAAAAGTACAAATATACAACTCTCAATGTTTAGACTCGATATTCTGAAATTTTTCATACTTAAAAGATTATAAATCAGAAGGAATGGAATAATAAAGGCATGGGAGAAGGAAGAGAACAACAATGATTTTGCGAAATATAGATAGCATACTATCTCCTACTCACGTTGAACCAAGAGAATATAGAAAAGGAACAATTACTTCACCACCAACGCAAATCAAGACACAACGTTCAAGATTCACACAAACCATAACACAAAGTTTCTATGAATGCAAAACAAATCATCCATTAAATCGAAAGGAGAGAGAAATATATAATGAGAGGAAAATAAGAAAAGAGAACTTCGTATTGAATTAGTTCATAATTTACAACCTTCCCGTAAAACCAAAATCCCTTTATCCGTGGCAAAGCCATATATTTAGAACAATTCTTTTACATCCATACTTTGTCCCAAGAAAAGAATATCCAAAAGGGATAATGTTTATTACAGATCCACTTTTGGAAAGTGACATGAAACAAACACTCATGAAAACAGGGGGTTTAAAAGGTGATATCTCATCGATTGATCATGATTATTTTAGCAGGGGACATCTCATGATTTTCTCCTTCATTTGGTCCTACCATTTCCACCTTTTAACCCCTTTCATAGCACTCAAGTGCTTCGATAAGTTTTATCCCATTTTATCATGTATGTCCGATAAAATCTGTTTTCTAATGATTAAACTTTACACCTCTTTAAACTTATCAATTCACCTCCAAAACACATCTCATGAAGAAACGACAAGGAATCAGAGAGGAAAGAATGGGGAATGATCCATTCTTGTATTTTAGAGATCTGGTTTGTTAGTGGTGATAAAAACTAGAAGAGGAATTTGGCTATCTTGTCCCCCTTTTACCTTCAAATTTGGACCCTACACATGGTGATATCCAAGTAAGGATGGCCTTGGGAGAGAAAATTTTCATCTCCCAACATTTGGGAGAAAAAGTGCATTTTCTCGATTTTCTCTGCCCACCCACAGCTCCGCTTAAAGTCCGGACACGTGGCGTCATCTCGAGTGGTTGAGGAAATGCGGTTCAAATCTACCATTTGAACTCTTTTAATAAAAAGGCTCAAATTCTCAAAAATTTCCACCAACCCATTTTTACTTTTCAATGTGAACACATAGCACCATGAGATTGGTTCATGGGATGTGCTTTTGCTTTAGATTTTATCTATTTTAAGAAAGGGGAATAATTCCAACTTTTCCCCAAAAGTCTCGCATCTCTGCCTTTGACTTTTCAACGTGAACATGTGTCCTTCTCGATTTGTTGCGGGCCTCAACTTAGAAATTTTCCTTTAGATTGGTCAGGGCATGAGCCATTTTAGAAATTTTCACCTTTTGTGGAAATAAGGATTAAATTCCCAAAGTCTGCCATCGGTCCGCCGAAGTGCCTATGAAAGAATAAATAGCCATCCGTCTCTAATTTGTTGACACGTGGGGCCACCTGATTGGTTCTTGGGATGTGCCTCGATTTTTAGCTATTTTGGAAAAGGGAAAAATTCCAACTTTCCCTCTAAAGTCATTACCACTGCTATTGAATTTTCAACATGAACACATTTCCATCTCGATTGGTGTAGGCCTCGGCTTGAAAATTTATTTCTTTACTTGAATGCCTTAGAAAATAAAATGGATCGCCGACCCGAACCTTTCTCGAAACTACTCCATCCAATCAAGGACCTACTGGGGATGCGGGAAAATCGACATTTTTCCCAAAATCACCAAAAGTAATAAGTGTAGAAAGAAACATGCCTAGCTGCATATAATGGGAAACAAACGCGTAGCCTCACCTTCCCAAGCAAGAATTTGATGGGGAAATATAATATAGAAAGCTGCGAGAAAACGGAAAATTCCATTTGTACTCCCGATGAAGGATTTCTTTCTCACGAAAACGTTAGAAACAAAATATGCAAGGTCCCACGCATTCTCAATCATCAAATGAGCACCAAAATCATTTCCCACCTACGAAAATAGGTAAAAGCGTTTTAATGGCGAAGATTGAGGAAAATGATTAAAAACCTATGGGAAATGAGAAGAAGTGTCATTAGAAGTTTAAAACATGAATTTCTAACATGGCAGTGGCTCCAATTTTCATGAATTTAGATTTGAAAAGGCAGGGAAAATTGAGATGACAACAAAGTGTCTCCATTAAAGTGAAAAAAGGAAATATCATGATTCCACCGGCAATCCCGCCACCATTCATCCAAAGGCTTAATCCCGAGTTTATGAATCATGATATCGTGCATGAACTCTTAAATTTTGTGGATAGATGGAAGGTTTGAATTGGAAATATTAAATTTTATGTTTAACTTCGACGAGTAAATCTTGTCTCTATGGGAAACCAAATTCATAATGGCATGAATACCTTTGTGAGATAAAAAATGAGATTTGATTCTTAGAATGTCTATAAGTGAAATGCTATGTTTTGTGATAATGGGAGACCACAAGATATTATTGGAATTGAAAGAGTTTTTGTTGTGAAAGCCATTTCCAATCCTATACAAGAGGGGTTTTGTAGATTCAAAGGATTTCCAGATGCTTTTGGTGACTAAAGTGCTAGCAATCTTGACAAGAGCATTCGACGATAGTTAAGGTATGAAAAATTGTATTATTCCAACAAATTTTACCATTAGGATCACCATAAGTAATGCAATATCGAAGAAGAATTTTCGAGGCTTGATTTCCCGAAATACATCACACCACCCATTTAGAACATAAATCTAATATTTTCCTGTAAACATCAATAATAACCATGTAATCTTGATTTCATGGTAGACCAAAACTTCCCAAGCCACCCAATAAAAGATAGCTCAACCAAAAATTTTGTCTAAAGGTAATCCAACAAGAGCTTGGAAAGATTAGAAAAGGAATCTCATGATAGGCACCAAAAAAAAAAATGAATAAAAATGGATGGCCACATAAATCATGGTACACACTAGAAATTTAATCATGCACATTGGGTATCATTTAGTCCCGGTCTCATACTACTATTCATATGTTGTTTGAGTGAAGAAAGTGTTATCCATATTTTATTCCCCTACAAAATGGACAACTTAACGGAATGAGCTATTGGAAGTTAGTGGGGAGGCATTGCTTTGTAATCTTCTTGGTGAGCTAACAATCTATAGCAAGAAAGGTATGATCCTTTTGGTTATAGCTAGAAGGAAGTTTTAACGGTTGGTATCAAAAATGGTGTTACCGAAGCGGTAATAGAAACAAGATTGTTGACAACAAGAATAGTCATTACCAACTAGTAACATAATTTTGATACCGGTTGACCGCAGAAAATAATCTCGATAGCCCATGTCATGTGTAAAAATGTTGTCGTCCAACAACATGTATGTATAAAATGTGTTACTAGCTGGTAATAGAAACTATCCAAACAACAACACTTTCGGGGATGACTCGTTACCGATCGACACAATGAAGAAAATGTTACTTTCCGTCAACAATAAAATGTGTTACCAACCAAGTACAAGAATATCAACATCAAGCTTGGAAATATTGTAAAATCCACCTCATTTTCAGCAGAGACATTCTGGGGAGCAAAGGAACTCGTCAAAATTTCCATAGCTTTGATGAGTCGTAGTCATCAATCCAATCCGACTATTTTGTAAAAAAACTATTTCCTTATGCCTGTCTTTTAATGGATTGTGAACCTTTTTGAGTAATAATTTTTTTATGGGGTTTTCCTTTCCCTACCTCGATTTATATTGCATGCATTTCATTCTATTGCATTTCCAGTGTATTTTATGTATATTTTGTTCTTTTTGTAAGTTTCAAATTTATCATGCTCTATGAAAATGGAGATGTGAATTTTGTTTTAGTTTTGGCACTTTTGTTTTCCTCTCTTATGAATATATCTTCCTATTCTCACTCACTAAGAATATATACACTCCCCTTGTTGTTGGTGCTATCACCTCCTTAGTTAAGGAATTTGATTTTATGTATTTCTCTCTTCCCTAGGGTCCCTTAGAAATATAGGTTAGTATTATAATAGTTGCATCACCTTTCCTAAGATTAGTTTTAGCATCAGGAATAGGTAGAGAAACCAACCTTCTTTGGAGTTTTGTCTCAAATCACAAGGGTCCCACACCTTGAGACAATCCCATGTTATGTAGATAACATTGATTACATCACTCATAACTCACTAACAATCGGGGTACTATAATTTTTCATTAACTGCTTTTTGGCACGCCAAATGAGACAAAACTCATTTTAGATGTGTTCTTAGATTTCATCTAATTTCTAATTTTTCATCAAAGTGAGATGAGTGTTATTTTTATGTGATTTTCAGCCTTTGGAGGTTTTGTGAAGCATACCCGATGAGACTCTCGAGAAGAATAATGTAGTTGTGTAATAGCCCAAGCACTGTCAAGTATAATATAAAGAGCCATACTCGTTAAAGATGAGAGAAGAAGGCATATTTGAGTATTTGTAGCTATCTACATGTAGAGAAAGGAGAGGAAGAAGAGTACAAAGATCCCCATCTCCACTAAATAGAACCTTATCAGCACCTCTTTCAGTAGACCCTTCCTTTAATCAAATATATTCCTTAGGCCAATCAAGATGACACAAGAGACACCCTCCAAGGAGCACTAATTCGCTATGCAAACTTCATAGGAAATTTTCAATTTTCCCTCAATGCCCAGAATCTTGTTCCAATTGTAGCATTAAAACATATTCCCTAATTCATGGGGGAAATAATACAACTCCTATTGATCACATCAAAGACATTGGCAATATCCGTGAAATCCATGAGATCAATAAATTGAATGTTGCATCAATTTGTTATCCTCATCTCGTTAAATGTAAGGCTTTGAAATTATTTAGGAGCTTAACAACAGGTCCATCACAAACTAGGATCAATTATGCATATCCCTTGTAACTGCTCAATAAAGAGGATATAATTTTTTCGTTATTAGAACAATTAACTAGAATCAAGAGGGCCCCGAATGAGTAGATGGAATGTTTCAACTTTAGTTTTAAGTGGACATGGGATTGGATTCTAATTCTCTCAAGGCCAGCTATTGAAGGTGCATTTCTCTATTTTCATAAAGATTTAAATTTTGATATATTTGGTATGATACAACCTATGAGAGCAATAACTTTACCAGGGGCTTATGTCATAGCTATTAGAGTTGAGAATTGTCTAATTCAAGCCGATAAACTAGTAGCTAGGCCAACTTGGTCTCTTTATCCTAAAATGGGGAATCCTAGTTATAGCAAGACACCCGAGTTAGCCCTTATCCCTGCCCCTAGAAATAAAAGTTCCAATGAGGGTTTTAATTTTTATTCTATCACCTCAACCGCACTTCCTAAAGTCATGAAGCACTTGCAAAATCTAATAAATGAATCGGTGACTCTCAAGAGGTAGAAAGCTCAAAGATGTAGATCTGTACCATCCTCAAGATAAATAAAATAGGCCTCCTTTTATGCCCGAAAGGAATCTTGCTCGGAGCTACAAAGAAAAATCAAATTTAAGGGAAATATCACATTACAAGACCATTTCAGCCTTATAATCCAAATATAGATTTGAAATCCTCTACTTTGTTTCCAACTCCGAACAACATTACACAAGAGTATGAATGGTGCTTCCCATGTAATCAGCCTCACAATCAAGCAATTTTATTCAATGGTGCACTAAATCAGGCCATAATTGTGCATACCGTCGGTGTTTCCAAACAACCAAGTGAGGAAGAGAATTAGTAAACAACTCAGCAAGAGGCTCCTCCTACTTGTAACCACATCTGTCAATTTCAAAATGAAGGAATTTTGTAGAGTTAATCAACCTCCTTTCCAAGGTGTAGCTGCCAATACACGGTCAAAAAAAAGAAACATAGAGGAGGGGAAATCATCTAACCTAGTTGTTTCTCAGCCCACTCTCACCCCACAAGGAGTTAGAAATGTAAAAGCAGCCTCGAATGTGTAAATTCATCCCAAGATACCGCCAGAAGAGATCATGGGCTAACCCAAGTACATGAAAGGATCATACCAAGCAAGGGAAGAAAAACAAAAGAAAAATCCATTCAATATCATTGATCAAATGAAGAAGACAAATTTCTAGTATCCTACCTACCGTGTTAAAATGGGGTCTTTGGAATGAGGTTTGGACATCCATGAGGAAATGTGTTGGATGAAGTTATAAATGTCATAGGAGACATGTATGTAAAATGAAGAAGCATAGACAAAACATGTGAACTTCATCAAAGAGATGTGTTGTCGTGGAGTCCCATGATAACACGATATACACAAAACGGATTTCTTGGAAAGGCTCTCTAAATTTTCAATAAAATACAACTAGCATGTTTAAATCCAAATTATGCAAACTTTTTTGTGTTCTATGTACATGAAGCTTCGTAGGTTTATTGGATGTAGAGGGTTGTACATACATCAATCACATGAGAAACATTATTTGGTGAAAATGTTTACATTATCATGTTAAAAATGATACTATATATTTATTGTGTATTTTTAAAATAGTTTACATGCTTCCAAATTCTACACACAATATGTCTATGCACTAATATTTTGTAATTCCCACACTTTCAACACCAAAATACAACAGTAAAATTATCGGGATAATTGTGTTTTGAATTCAATTGCATGCTACACAACACCAAATGGGATCCAAATAAAGAAACTTGACATGACATACGCCACTTACTTAAACATGAACCCACGCATACAATATCATAACATGGGGTACACATCAATGTCTTACTCAAACGATGTAAACGAGGACAATGACATAATTATAGTAAGAAAAATAGGATAGGCATACTCCATGACATGAATTTTTCATGGTTTACATATTCATTACATTTAGGTTTCCATTATATGACCTTAAATTTTTCAAAGCAAAATTAAACACATAAGATTTAAAATTTCCTATTTTTCAAACATCGATTACTTTATTTTGCAGAGCATTATTCTTTGATGGAGAATGCATGGTTGGTTACATTCTCCAATTCCAATAGTTATCCATAGCTCATTTGTTATATAAATTCATTTTAAACAACTATGAGTCTCCTAATATTAAATTATTATATTAAATGTTTATTTCTCAAAAATTGTTTATTTGAATATAATTGTGTGAAGAACTCATTACTTGGGACCCTTTGTTCCTTTACAACTAGGGTGCATGTTTTTGTTTAACATTTCACCTATAGTGGTTCCTAGAATTTGCTCATTTCTCTTATGGAAATAACTATATATATCTTAATTATGATTAGGAATGTATATACACACATGCACCTTCTAATATTTGACTTAAGGATTTGTTTGAAAGAGTCGATATTCTTGATTAAAAATAATAATCTTGTTACACGGAGGAAAATTTGCAAGAAGAAAAAGGAAGGTTACTAGATCAATAGAAGACCTATCCCGAGTTCATTTCATATTTTTAAATACTAACAATACACTATTTTCATCTTCCAGCTTATTACAACCATGTAGGTTAACTAATTAAGTTATATCGTTATTGCTTCACAATCCTCGTGCTCCAATTAGGGAATCACATTTTCACAATCATATTACACATAGAAGGGTACATTACACCCGTGTTCCAGCTTATAGATATATATTTTTTTAATTTAAGTAACGAAGTTTTCACATTTCAAACTACTTATGTTTCATCATCTTAAGGATTTACTCGCAATATAGAAACGGATTAATTACATGTTTGAACAATAAATTTCTACTTCCTAAGTGATCCTAGGTTTAGTATTTTCCTATCTACGCCAAGGGTTTTACTAACTTTTACAAGTCCACTCGAGTGAAAATTCCGTAACTTGCAATACCTTGGCTACAAACTGAATTTATCCCATTCTCAAGGCTACATTTTATTATTTCATTAGCATCATTGTTTAATCCAAATTTATGCCAAAAAAACATGTGGTCATGTATAATATTTGGTTTTCAAATTTATTAGGTTGTTTTATTATTCATGAATCTCTACTTTATCGCATTCATTTTATGACCACATTATACATTTTAGTTGGTTTTCACATCGCTCAAGGTGTACCAATTTCGTAGTGGTCATTCCTTAGTTTAATCTTATTTACCCATTTTACTAGCTACATTTACATGGTTACTTTGGTTCAGATTATCATCATTTTGGAATAAAATGTAATTCCTATAACACTTATGTAACACTTAGGGATTTAAGAGTACAAGGAGTGTGACCTTGCACAAGACAAATCATTTCAATTCTCCGGGACATGGAAGTATAAGTGTATATTGAAGGAGAAATAATGAATTAATCTTATGCATTTAAAAATTCTCGTAAGGACCTATTTAAATTGTTGGATAAATATGCAAGTAATTAGAAACATAGTATCCACTCACATAATCTAGATCTCACAAGAGATCAATCGAGGTACAACCACCAACTCTCTTGCAAGGTTTTGTCCACCCCCTAGGGTACCAAGGGAAATTTTGCACAAAGGATTAACTTATTCATGATATGATGAGACCTACAACACCTAGACATGATCACCTCATTCGTCCCAATATGATAGGTTTCACAACATATATGCAATAAATCATAAAATATCAAGGTTATGGTCCTTAATAAGACATCTTAGGTGTGAAGCTCAAAGATGATTAATGATATCAGAGTATTTTATTAACATGATTAATGTTTTATAACCTAGAAAAAGGCTCAATTGGGGGAGGAAGTACAATAGGAATTATAACTCGTTCTTTTATTTTCATTAGTTTTGATGAGATGAAATTCTAACCAGCATTGTGGGTGTTAAGGAAATAAACCAATAATTAACATAGCGAGGATTATTTTAATATATTTATAATATACGTATTAACATTGAGTAGAACGTTACATCCAATTTGAAACTATAAACTATAGCCACATTGGTATTCCCGTTATAAAATATACAAAGAATAATTCTTCGAACAATAATACATATCATTATTTTAGGGTAATGCATGTATTCAGTAAGATGAATATAACTTTACAAAGTGAGAACTCATTAATTTCAACATATCACATTCATAAATTTCCTCTTGTTTGGAGTACCGCAACCAATGTTGTGTCACCCTAGGATCGAGTATCGAAATCCCCTACACTCAAGCATAAATTCCATGCATCCATCATTTCAAATAATCGTAATGCATACAACAGAGAGAGATAGAGAAAGAGAGAGAGAGAAAAAAAGAGTAAGGGAAGGAGGAAGAAAATATAGGATTCATTTTATTTTCAAATCACTATAACATCTCGTATCCAATTTTCATTTCATTTCAACTCATAAACATTTTGAACCATTTTTATTTTCAAAACACAATCAATATTTTCATAATTATCTCTAGAATGAGAAAGGAGAAGAGAGAGAAAGTTTGGATTTAATTCTCCTTTCTATTCATCTTATCATAATCACATATATTATCAAATTTTCATTTCCAACCCATGAACATTTATAACTCATTTACATTTTTAGAACCAATCAAAATATCAGAGTTACATCTAGAAATAAAAAGGAAGAGAGAGAAAGATCATAATTTCCAAAGAAGAATTCATACAATAATTTGATCGATTCATACTCTATAGAGTGTGGTAACGATATGTACAAGGTTTCATGGTTAGTCAAGAGTCAACGTAATCCCTTAGAAGGTGTGTTTAGCTAAAGTTACAAGGTGTGGGTACAAGTTGACCGAAACATCTAAAGTGCTCACAAATTGGCCTTGAAAACACTTGTTTTAAGTTTGAAAATTAACATTGATGATTCTTGCGCAATATCCTACATACATATAATTAATCGTGTCGATGAAGTTTATTATGAAAAGTGAAGCTCAAGTTACAAGAGAAGCTCTGGGTCCAGTTATCGTAATTATGACAACTCTTATCACTCAGTGATCAGTGGGCCCAAAACCAACTCACAAAACTAGTCTCCAAATGATTTTTCCTTGAAATGTAGGTGGTTTAAGATTCTCTTGTTGGTTTGGGGTTAGGTGGAAGTGGTTTTTTTCATTTTTTCTTAAACTAAGCGGTAACCGAAGGCCGAAACCGATTGTGTTTTACTAAAAATAACACATCACTACAAGTGACTAGTAACCTAAGTGGGATTATAAATTTTACATGCAAGGGTGTTAATTAAGTTCAAACTAATTAGTTAAGTTTCCCATAGTGTACAATGTTACAAGAATCATGGATGGAATTTCAAGTTTGTGCTCTATGCGCATAACTTTCGAGGTTTTAATTTTTTTTTTATGTTTTATAGTACTAAATGAAGTAACATTTTGTCATTGGTTGGAGTTAAATTTCCTAAAAAGATTAAAATTTAATTTCCAAATGCAATAAATGATTAAAGTGGAATTTATTCAAGGAAAAAGGGAAAATCCATACCTTTTTCTTAACACTTGCTAGAGACATCAGCTAGGAAATTTTTGCCATGGTGCTTTACTCGATGAAAAACATTTGGTTGAAATCTTCTGATTCCTTTTTCCACAAATCCATTCCATGGATATCTAGAAATCATGGCATTCCTTGGGAACAAGGCTTCTTCAGGCATTTTTACAAACAATTCACCTACTTTGTGCTTGCTTCCTCTCTTTCAATGTTGCGATATTAATCATACAATGCCAAGACTTGTCAATAGAACCCCCAATCCTACAATAATTGCATTAAAATGGCATCACATTTCTTTAAGGTATTTTCCAATAGTTTGGATGTATTTTATTTTCTTCCACTTTGCATATGTACCTACTAGCACACTTGTAAATACGATGCCTAAAAGAAGTCCTCAAAAATATTGGACATGTTATCGTTGATGTGTAATCATAAAGCACCCTTGAATGTGTGTAATTTGAAGGATTGACTGCCAAAGGTGATTTGATTGTATAACATGGAACTTCTCCCAAAGTGTGGGAATTTGCAATCGGGAAAGCTCTCTAGATGAAGGTTGGTTCCTATTCCTCTATTTTGATGCACACATCCAAATTGTAGAGGATCCACCTTAAAATCTACTCTAACTTGTTGAGGAGAGAGGGTTCGAGAAGATCACAATAATTTAAACCTAAATTAACAGAGGTAATGCACCAAGGAATGTTGAATAACTTTTTCGCTTCATGGAAATGAATGTGAAAAAGATGAAGAGGATAAAAATCAACACAAATCATGTTCTTATCACCAATTCATTCATCATTAAACACAAACCATCAAATATGTAACCCAATAACCATAGAAAAATAACCAATATTGCAATGAGAGATCAAAGGGAAGATGCAAAGAATATAAGAGAGGGTTTAAATTCATCCAACAATTTTTTTTTATTTCTCCACAAATTTGATATACAAAGTGCATTACAATGGCTAAGAGGAAAATTGCATTTATAGTTTGAATGGGAGGTTTGAGCTCAAAAATTCACTTAGCAGACAAGAGACGAAGGGAGGTGCAAAGCAAATTATGTCCAACATTAGAACAATGACCCTCCTTACAATATATAGGAAGAATGAGAGAAGAAAGAGAGATGAATTAGAATTCTTTCTTCAACCACCTAAAATGCATTGAATTCACCTACAACAATGATGGGTTCTACTATAAAACCCATGCCTCCATGTACTATGCCTTGTTGGGAAAGAAAGGAAGCCCATACTTCATCATTATGGTAGGTGAGAAACCTAGAACATCCTCTAAAATGGTGGACTATATTTCTTCATTTTGAATATCTTAGTCTCAATTAATTGAAGATAATTGAGATTGTGAGCTTTCCAAAAGTCCTTTCTTGTGCAAATCAAAGCTCCCAGTCAAATGTTATGGCCATCTGAAGATCGAGGTGCCATACTGCATTAATGGAGAGTGGTAATGACCTTGTTTTTGATTAGAAATGCTTGCAACCTCTAAAATGTGAAATTTTTAATTTCAAACATCTCCATTTCAAAGACTTGGTCACTGTTCATCTGTTAATTCTTCTTAAGAGTTCTGAAACTCAAGTCCTAAATTTTGAACATTTCAATTTGGAACTTCGCACTTTTATTGTTGTGATTTTTTTATTTTGGGGCTCCAAACATCTCAAACTCTGAACCCTGAAACTCCAAAACCCCGAAGCCCAAAATTTTGGACATTTAGATTTCAGAACTTTTCCCTTTCAAAATTTTTGACACTATTCATCGCTGATCCTATTGATACCTCTAAAATTGTGAAATTCCAAAGTCTGAAATTTTGGACTTAAGGGTTTTGGAACTTTAGACATTTCCATTTTGAGTTTAGTTTAGTGTTCATCTAATTAAGTGCTTGAGAATTCCAAAACTCAAAAACTATGAATCTCTAAAACCAATACCTCTGAAATTATGAAATCAAAACTTCAAAAATTTGAAAATCCTTTCGCATTACCTTGGAACAAAGTTTGACCTCTTAAATCCAAACCATTTTGAACTTCAAACTTTCACGATTTCAGAATTTTTTATCTAACTTTCAACTGGTCATATCCTATTTCTAAAACTTCGAAACTCTAAAATCTTAAAGTCTAAACTTTGAATTTCGTGGTTTGGCATCTTTTCCTTTCGGGCCTGTAGAACTATTCACCTTCCCCATTCACCGAGATCCTAAAACTCAAAATTGTGAATTCTAAAATTTGGAATTTGATGTTTATTTTTCACCCTTTTTTGTTTTGAAATGCCGAATGCCCAAAATCTTAAAACTTCAGGCTTTGACTCCATTATTTTCTCTCGAGCTCTGATCTCCTTCGACGTTCCCTTGGCACCATTTTTCACCCTTGCATTTCCATTGTCGAGCGCTACCATAACCTAATTTTTTGAATCAAAATGTGAGCTCCCATGACAAGATCAACCTCTCACTTTTACTCTCCATCCAAGGTCATGTTTATCCAATTTTTCCCGAGGGGAAAAATTGGATAACAATTTTGTAACTTACGGGGTTACCTTCCTGCTAGGTGGAAAGATTAGATGCCTTGAAGTATCCATGGGCATGGAGTCATGAATGATAGCCTGATATGAATCTTGTTAGAATCTCGATACTAGTAACTATTGAACCTGAATCCTCTTCCCAAACTCTCAATTTTCATAAGAAAATATTGAAGATGAGATTTGTGAGAGTAGAAAATTGTTTTGACTGGAGCTTTTACCTATTCTGAAAATGGACTTGTCCGAAACTGATTTTAGTTAGCATTTTTTTTTTCCTTTGGTGATCTCCTTCGACATGAACTTCTTCCATTAGGAGGTTCACTTGGGAGGCAAAGAATGCAAAATGATACAACCTAGGAGCAACAAAACCTGTGTTGAAGCACTTAGGGAAATTAAAACCTAAACTACAAAAGACAATGTGCATACACACTTAGAGGAATTAAAATCCTAGGCTAATATTTACAAGGGTGAAACTTCTTTCTTTTAGTAGCAATGTTTAAGATAGATTCCATTAACCAAATCAAAAGTTCCTCTCCATCCAATGTAGAAAATTGGAAGGCATTGCTACTTTTACATCTCGTGACCATGTAGGGGCCACTCCAAATGGCATCAAACTTGGAATGCCTTCTTGGTTTTTCCGATCTCGCATCCCACTTTAGAACTAGGTCCCCCCTTCGAATGTCCTTTCTCTTGCTTTCTTATCAAACCATATTTTGACTAAGGTCTGATTTTTTCCAACGATTTTGCATTGCATGTTCTCTGATTTCTTCCAATTCCATCAATTCTGCATACCTAGCCTCCATTGGTTCAAACTCATGACAACTCCAACTTGCTTCATGAGCTCCAATGCAGGTAGCTCTAATGATATAGGCAACACTACCTCTTTCCCATAGACTAATTGTAAGGGGAATTTCATGTTGACCTCTTTGGTGTGATCCTATCATCCCATAATGCTGATTTTAGCTTTGTATGCCATGTCCTTTGGTTTTCATCTAGAGTCCTTCTTGATGATTCTTAGAAAATTCTTGTTTGTGGACTCTTGCCTGTCCATTACCCTGTGGGTAATAGTTTGAAGAGGTGCTCAAGTAGATTCCATTCTTAACAACCCATTCTGTGATCTTGGAACCTAGGAATGCCAATGCAGTTCGATATGATAGTGGTCGGTACACCAAACCTAGTGACTATTCCTTCATAGAAGTCTAGTATGTTAGACTGTTTGCTTCCTCGAGTGCTACTACCGCCTCGGTCCACTTGGTGAAATAATTTTTTTCATGAGAATCCACTTGTGACCTTGGCTTGAATTTGGATTGATGACCCTTGATGAAGTCCAATCCCCATTGCATGAATGGTTGGTCAACTAAAATTGGATGCAATGGAAGTGTTATTAGTCTTTCCTTTCTATGAAGAATGCACATTTTTACACTTTTGATCCAAGTAGTAAGTAGTTCAATGAACACTGTGGGCCAATAATAACCCACCTTCATTATTTGAGAGTTGTTACCCATGGAGAAAATGACCTCCGACCTCTCCATCATGAAACTCTGTAACACCTTCTCAATTTGACTATTCCAATGCATCTCAATAGAACACCATTGATGTCTTTCTTGAACAAAACACCATCAACAAGCACATATGGAATGGCTTGTAATGAAGTATCTCCTCTTTTTTTTTCTCATTTCTAGAGGGCATAGTCCTGTTTATAGGAAGTGTATCATATTTTGAGTCCAACAAGGATAGGCACATTATCATTTTCTTTCTCTTGATCATCTTGTACACCAAAACAACTTCATTTTCATTACTTGCTTCAACTTGTTGACTCGAGGCTAGTTGTTCACATAATCCTTTCCATGGACCAACTTAGTGACTTTAATTTCAATGTCATATTCCATGACATGAGTGATCCATCTTGCACATTTCTCATTTAGATATTTGTTTATAAGGAAGTCCTTGACTCCGCATGGAAACCAATAATTAAATTGTTGTTTGAGACTAGGTGTTTGAATTTCTTTAAGCTCCTGATCATTACAAGGACATGCTTTTCAATGAAGGAGTATCTCATTTCATATTCCTCCAAACTTTGAATAAAGAAGGAAACTGGTTGTTCAGATCCCTCTTTGTTTTGTTGCACTAGGATTGCAGAAATCGTGTCCCCACCACCAAAGGCATAGAGCATGAAGTCCTTAGAGAAGTTTGGATTGATGAGAGTTGGAGCTTGAGATATAGCCTCTTTTGATTACTTCAAAACTTGATTTTCCTTCATCTATCCACTTAAATCCATGCTCTTCTTCAACATCAAGCATTATTGGCTTCACAAGAGTGGAAAAGTTTGGTACAAATCTATGGACAAAATTGATCCTTCCTAAGAAGCTTTGAAGAGCCTTCTTATGACTTGGAAATGGAAATGCTGAATTGCTTCAACTTTTTCGGGTCAATCGTCAATCCTTCCTTTGACACAATATGGCCTAGGAGCTTTCCTTCATGAGCCAAGAATATGCATTTTTTGGGATTCAATGATACCCCAAATCTCCTACACCTTTGAAATACCTGTCTCAGATGAAAGAGGTGATCTGCTGTGCATTTTTAGAGAACACAATGATATCATCAAGATATACTAATACTATTTTTTGATCAACCCTTGAATGCCATATCCATTCCCTTTGGAAAGTGGCTCTAGCATTTGACAATCCAAATGGCATCTTCCTGTAGGCATAGGTGCCCCACTTAGTGGTGAAATCATTTTGAACTGATCATCTTCTTTCACCATTATCTGATTATACCCCAAGTAGCCATCTAGGAGAGAGAATATTTTTGATCCGGCTACTACTTGTAAGATTTTCTCCATTGAAGGGAGTGGGTAGTGGTCTTTGAGAGATGCTCTATTCAGTCTCAAAAGTCCACACACAACCTGATTTCTCCATTCTTCTTCCGACTGGTACCAAGTTTGTAACCCAACTTGAGTGCTTGATTGGAAATATAATACTTGCCTCTATTAGCTTGTTTAGCTCTTTCTTCATAAGAGGCTCAATGTGTGGGTTGACTGGTCTTTGCTTTTTCTGATGGGCTTAGCATCTAGATCCAGTTCTATTGTATGTTGTGACAACTTTGGATTAAATCCTCTCGTGTCTTCATAGCTCCAGAAGACATCTGGAAACTCTTGGAAAATTTGTATGAAATCATATTTCTCTTGCTCAATGGCTACTTTTCCAATTTGAGTGTTTTTCCTTTCCCAACCGAAATTGGTTTGAATCCTCTCCTTTGACATGTATGTTGGATTTTTCTTTACGAAATTGATCATTAGGATTGAATATTGACTCCAATGTTACTAAACCCTTTGGAAGCTTGTTTTCCATAGCTGCACTACTTGATCCCCATACTGTTGCTCTAATTTATCTTGATTCCTAGCTGAGAATTCAACCTCTTCTTGTAAGAAATTAATGATTTGTTGATCATTCTCAAACACCTACCAACTTGTGTTATTATCTGGAACTATTGGCCTTATAATCACATGGATATGTGGCTGTGTTTTGTCTCTTTTGATATTATCCACCACATCAAAAGTTGCTCCAAACTCTTGTAAGTCTATCACAGCTTCATTTTCTTCCTAGGTATGGACTCAATATTGAAAGCTTCAAATCCTCCATTAGGTCCCATACCCTATTTTTGTAGCTCTTGAGTAGGTCATTTTCACAGCATGTTGTCCCCTGACTTGGTTAACAATTAGCTCACTATCCCCAAATACTTGCAAGTTCTTTATGCCTCTTTTCCTAGCCCAATGAAGTCCATGAATCAAAGCCTCATATTCAGCTATGTTGTTTGAACATGAAAACTGAAATTAAAAAGTTGAATAATACTTGATGTTTTGTGGTGAAACCAACATTGCACCTCCTCCAACACCTTGTTTGCTTCTTGAACCATCAAAAATAGTTTCCAAACTTCATTGTCATCCTTATTTTCGGCTTGGTGATGTTAGGAATGGGTGAATTTTCTTCATGTACACAATATACACCTAATTTAGATTCTTCCATTTCCTTGTATGGATCAAATGCATGCCTTTTGTTTTCCCATTCATCCAGAGTTAAATCTAGAATACCCTTGACTTTAGTACTTATTTCTAGATCATTTGAACACTCTTCCTGATCAAAGGATGAGAAATTTGCATTGATAAGACTTGGCACATGAGGCTCAATGTGAAAGTTTGCAATTGGTTCTGACCTGATTGATTGGTCATCTTAGCTCCATATCTTGTTCTAAAAAGCATGTGTGACCAATCTGTAGATAGATATCCACCAATTTTGGCTGTGAAGTCTCTTGATAGCACATAATAAAAAGAGTGGTGGTAAGGTCAATTACGAGACACATCTTGTAAATGTGACATTTGGACATGCATGTAGTGTTAAATTAACCCTTTGATGATCCCAACCATTCCACACTACTTGTTCCATCTAGTTGCACTACTCCTTTCAACATTGGCTCATACTTTAGACCCAATTGATTTGCTATTTGCTTTGGCATTATTGAGCTACTTGCCCTTGAATCGATCATGTAGTTATGTACAAGTGGTTTCGACAATCAATGACACATAGAATGGTGGAGGCTTCAAATTATTTCTTGGTTGACCCCCATCTTGTTGCACTGCATTAGTGAGAACTTTCTCCTATCTTTGGTTTGATCCATTTGAGGTAGACCAATTGGCCATTGCAGCTTGCAAAAAATCTTGTTGTCCCTAGGATTTCCAGTGACTCCCACATGGAAATGTTCACATGTGTTTTCTTCATTGATCGATGATGTTGAAAGGGGATGGATTATCCTTTTGTTTCCCTTACTTGGCACAACCTTTTTTGGAGCTTGAATAGGCACATGTGCTACTACAATGGGTGCCTTAGGCTGATTTTGACACATTTGGGGCTGCATTTGGTCTACTAACTCCTTGTTTGTGTAGAGTATGAGAAAAACTAGATTAGATGGTTTTCCTCCTCTATGTTCCTCTTCTTTGACCATGTATTGGTAGCCACACCCTGGAAAGGAGGTTGATTAACTCCACAAAAGTCTTCTATTTTCCAATTGACCAATGTGGTTTTAGTTGGAGGTGCCTCTCTGATGAGGTTTCTTGCTACTGATTTCCTCTTGACTTGGTTCTTGGGACACACCAATGGTCTGTACCATCAAGGCCTGATTTAGTGCACCATTAAAACACATTGATTGATTATGAGGTAGATTGCATAGGGTAACACCATTTGTACTCATGTGCCATGTTGTTTTTTTGTTGGAACCAAGGCTCTTGATGTTGAAACTACATTTGGATCATATGGTTGGAATGGCCTAGACAACTTGAGGTTGTCCTTGGTTTGAGTTTTGATTTGCAACCTGAGTTGGTGGTCTATTTTTTTGATATGGGGGAGCTAGCTTGATATTGAGTTTGAGGTTGATATGGTCTAGAACTCTGAGCTTGTTCTCTTGATAGTCACTAGCTCATTTCCTAGGTTCTTGTAGTTGTTTCATAACCTCCTGTAACTCTTTTGAAGTGCTTGAAGAAGTAGAAGCTTCATTATTTCTTTGATTTCTAGGGGGTGGAATGGGATTCAACTTGGTGTTTGACTTGTAGGAGTTCCCATGTCTAGATAGAGAGGCATTGGTGGCCTTGGTGCTAGCTTACCAACTTGAATCAAGCATTTTCAGCTCTAATAGCTATGTTATAGTATAGGCCCTGGTAAAGGAATTGTTCCTCCCATTGATTGGATCATCATCATGGAATATCAAATTTATAGCCTTCAAGAAGTAAAGGAATGCTCCTTTAGCTAGTTGGTCTCATACATCTATCAATTGGAATCTATCCCATGTCCGTTGGAAATGAAAATTAAAATCTATCATTTGCTCATTAGGAGCCCTTTGATTGTTGTCAATTGTTCCAATAAAGAAAATTATCTCCCTTTTCTCCAAATTGATTGTGGAGGGATGAACACAAATGTTCCAATTTTGAATAGACCCTTTGTTAGGATCCTAAACCATTACAAAGCTTTACCTTTAAAAGATGAAGCTAACAACTTGACCACAACATCCATTTCATTGATTTCATGAATTACATAGACATTGGTGATGTCCTGGATGTGGTCAATAGGAGTAGTATGATTTTCTCTGTGAAATAGGGAATATTCTTTAGTGTTGCAATCGGGACCTGATTTTGAGCATTTAGGGAAAGTGGACTACTACCCGTGAAGTTGACAAAGGGATTCGGTGGTTGGTTGTTGTAGATGTGCCATTATGATTGGCCTAAGAACCTTGGTTGATTGGAGAAAAGGTCTACAGGTGGAGGTGTAGAAAAGTCTTGTTAGGTGGAGATGGTGATCTTTGTGGTCTTCTTCCTCTCCTTCCTCTTCCTGGTGATAATTGCAAGTAGACAAATAGTCCCTCTTCTCTAGTATCAGACCTAGTTGAATTATTCTCATGTACTTGGGAAACTTGTGCTACTACACCACTGAATTCTATCCCTTTGGAGTTGCTAGATGTGTTGGGAATGAGCCTCAAAAGGATGGATTTTGCCAAGTTACACACCAAACTCGACAAAATTAAAATTAAAACTTTGAAGGACCTATATATTTGATATTTTAGAGGTTGAAATTTGTTTTGAAATGAAAGTCCCAAAAACCCGAAATGCAAGACTTGAATGTCCGAAACCCAAAATCTGAAATTTGGAGAACCCTAAAATTTTAAACCCAAAATTCAAAATCCTGAGATGTCTGAAATCCTAAAACCCAAAACCCGAAATTCAAAAAACTAAAATTTTGAAAATCAAAATTTAAAAAAACTAAAAATACCCTTTTGAAGATTAGCCCCGATCTATCAACTGGTGAAATTTGGACTTGTTTTGAGCAAGTTAAGCCCTTAAAAATTGATTTTTAGAGTTCAACCTGAGAGGTGAAATGTCTAAAATTGAGAAATTTGTAGTTTTCTAAGTCTGAATTTCTTGAAAATGCCTTCAAATCTCATGGAATGACTTCTTTGTCCCACTGGCATGCCAAAATTGTTGATGTGTAATCACAACACCCTGATTTTTTGCAATTCAAAGGATTGAAACCATCAGTGTGATTGCATAACATGGAGCTTTTCCCAAAGTGTGGGACTTTACAATCGGAGAAATCTCTCTAGATGAAGGTCGGTTCCTATTCCTCTATTCTAATGCACACATCAAATTGTAGAGGATCTACCTAAAATCTACTCTAACTTGCCAAGGAGACAAGGTTAAGAAGATTACAATAAATTAAACCTAAACTAACAGAGGTGATGCACCAAAAGGAATGTTGAATAACTTTCCTTACATGGAAATGAATGTGAAACAAGATTGAAGAGGATGAACATCAACACAGATCAGTTTCTTATCACCAATTCATTCACCATTAAACACAGACCATCAAATATGCAACACAATAACCATGCATAGATAACCAAGATTGCAATGAGAGATCAAGAAGATGCAATGAATAAAAGAGAGGGTTAAAATTCATCCACATACTTTTATTATTGCTCCAAAAATTTGATACAGTGCATTACAATGGCCAAGAGGAAAGATTGCATTACATTTGAATGGGAGGTTTGAACTCCAAAATTCACTTACAGACAAGAGAAGAAGGGAGGGTGCAAAAAAATTATCCAACATTAGAACAATGCCCCTCCTTATAATATATAGGAAGAATGAGAGAAGAAAGAGAGAAGAATTCAAATCTTGCTTCAACCACCATAAAATGCATTGAATTCACCTACAATAATGATGGGTTCTACTACAAAACCCATGCCTCCATGTACTATGTCTTGTTGGGCAAGAAAGGAAGTTTGGATATCGAAGTCGTTGTTCATCTGCATTAATGCTTTTTGACATCTTGAGAATTCTAAAACTCTAAAGTCCAAAATTTGAGATAAATTTGAAAATTAGAACTTTGGACTTTTTGTTGTGATTTTTGTGTTTTAGGGCTCCAAACTTTTGAAATTCCAAACTCCAAAACTCCGAAACCCCAAAGTTTGATATTTTGGACATTCAAGATTTGAAACTTTTCCTTTTCAAATTTTTGAAACCTGCTTCATCACTTTATCCCAACCTCGAGACCTCTCGAAACTCTAAAATTTCAAAGTCTTAAATTTCAGACTTTAGGGATTTTGACCTTTCCATTTCCGAGATTAGGTTGTTCTTGTTCATCTAATTGAGCACTTGAGAGTTCGAAACTGAATCTCTCAAACCGATACCTCTAAAAGTCCGAAATTGGAACTTCGAAAGTCCAAAACCCTCATGCGTTGACCCCTAAACCATGTTTTACCTCCAAAATTCAAACCCTTTTAGACTTCGGACTTTCAAGATTTTAGGACTTTTGATCTAACTTTCAACTAGTCATCTCCTATCTCTCGAAAGTCCAAACTTTGGAATTTCAAGATTTCGGACCTTTTCCTTTTGGGTCTCACGACATTGTACACTTGCTCATGCTCACCAAGACCTTCAAAACTCCAAAATCCCAAAGTCAAAAATTTAGACTTCGAGGTTTCAGACTTTGTTGTATCCTTTTAAGCCCACTTTTTCTTTGAAATGCCGAATTCCTAAAGTCCTGGAAACTTTGGGCTTGGGCCTCCATTCTTTTCTCTCGAGCTTTGATCTCCTTCGACATTCCCTTGGCCATTCATTTTTGACCTTGCATTGCCATTGTCGAGCCGCCTACAACGTGATTTTCGAATCAAAATGTGAGCTCCCATGACTGGATCAACCTCTCCATTTCCTCTGCGTGCAAGGTCATGTTTATCCAATTTCTCCTGAGGGTAAAAATTGGATAACATATACACCATTGTATTCAAATCCATAAAACTAAATTTTTTCTAGAATAAAAATACCTAAAATGTTGTGTTCACTGCCACACTACCTCCAAAGTTGCGCATAATAGTGAGGATACTGACAACCACTGTATAAAGTGGCTTAATTTCTATCAACAACCTTTTTATTGGACATCCCAACACCCTTTAAACAACTCATTGCCCATGACTTATGACCATTTCTTTCCACAAAGGTTGCATTTCAATTTTTTTCATTTTTTCAAACATCTCAAGCGCCTTGTTTGATACTTGGGCATACCATTAAAAGCGAGTGAGAATGGAAAACAGGGGACTTTACGCAAAAGGAGAGAGAATTGACAAAATTGTAGAGACATAAGTGGGATAGCAGGAAAGGACGGTTTCAAAGTCTTAAACCATATAATGAATGCTATAAAAAAAGTTGAAGAGTAGGTAAACAAAGTGGTAGCTGCCGCCTACCATGAGAATGGAGCTACAAATGTTATAGAAACACATGTGGACAAAAGAGAAGGAGGTAAAATCAATACAGCTAGAAACTATGCCCGAATGAAGCTCCTCCTAATCTTAAATATTTTCTTCTGCATACAATAAATAAAACATCGATAGGTAGAAGTTTACCCTTCGTTTAAAGAAAAATTGAAACGGCTTTAGGTGCATATACATACGCAGAAAAACAATTTTTGCAAAGTAATATGAGGGGGTATTTGAAATTTCAGGTTTATCTCATGCACAAATGTAATTTAGACCCTACTGAAATGATTTAGGATGACTATTAGAGAGATCTCCATTGAACATAGTCCACCATTCACTTCAGTATTGCATTTAATTTTCAATGTACTCTCCTATGTAGAGATTTAAGAAAATCTGGAGGAAAACCTTGGGAGAAGAGAGTAAGGTAGGGGAGTCACGAGAAAGATGGAAAAAGGAGTTAAAAAGTTGCCAAAGGATATGGCGTTTGGCTCAAAACCTGACTCACCTTGTGCTTTGATAATTGTCCTCACTCTGTCCAAGGCTACCATATTGGCACAAGATTTTTCTTTTAATTCTAATGTGGTGATAGGTGGATACTACACATTTTTATTTATAAATTTTGATAGGTTTTCAAAAGATAGGTTGGGATGACACAAAAACCTACTGCAACAAAAGAAAACATTGTTCTTCCACCATATTAAAGCACTCACAAGTTGTATCTAAAGGAGAAATTCCATTTTATGAATATCCCATTTAGAAAGGGGAAGAGAGGATCGTAGAAACGCTTGTGGAAATTTGCTGCTTCACACCTTCTATTTGAAACATTTTCTGAAAGAATCCAAAATATTTTCAAGAAACCCACAATCATTTAAGACGTGATTTTCCTTGCATGTGTATTAAAGTATTAGAGGAGGAAAATTCACATATATACATGCCAAGGATTACTCTTCATAACAAAAAAAAATAAAAAAACCTTTGATAAAGCATATTAAACCATTGTTTATTAAATTTTAATGGAAATGAAAAAAAAAAGAGGAAAACCTAATATCATATCACACTTGGAACCTTGACCTCGTTTCAAAAAACAATTAAAATGTGAAAAAGGGAAATCAAAGAAATTAATAAGTGAATGTAGAAGAGAAAATAATGTTTCCATTTACACGAGAAGAAGGCATGAGGTGATAAAGATACCCGGTGCTTATACATACACCAAAATTGTTTTCCTCTCCCTCAACATAACCAAGAGCTTAAGGTTATGAACTATTTTCCGTCTGCTCATAATAGAGAAGCTCTACAACACTCTCATGGCCATGGTAAGGTTTTGGATTTTCCATTGTATTTGCACCCATGGCCACCTCGTGCACTTCCTACATCAGAAGGATTCAATTAAAAGGCCTTGTTGAGGCATAAAGAAGTTTTATTTCTATCCAACTTATGGCATCCACCTCTAAGGTTATGGTAGTGTGGAGGTCGTTACCTAATAATTGTCTCCCTTCAGTCCTATTGAGAGGCCCAATCCCCATTCAAGCAAAGAAACTTGAAATTGCCATTTAACATCGAGGTGTGTTATTTGAATTATGACTGTGTTGGAAGACGGTTTGGAGATGGCATTGACCTCGATCTATGGCGTCTCCTCTTCTATAGGAGGACAAAAGAAGTGTGAAAGATTTATCTCGCAAGGTGCTAAGGTTGCGGTGAAAGAGCCTTATCTCAAGCGAGCTCAACAGTGAACTCCACTTGCCTTCAATAAATTTAATTTTTCTCGCTTCAATATTATGCCACCCATAAAAAGTGAAAAAGTTAATTTAATATAAAATATTAGCGGAGGGAATTTAGAAACAAAAACTATATTTTTGTCTCTAAGTTATGTCTTCATGTACCACCTTTTGTTGCCGTGGTTGGTTGTTGTGCTAATCGTCATTATCAAGAATTCAATTTGAAATTTTGATAATATGTGTTGAAAAAATCGTTGAGAATGGTAGACATGACTTGGAAAACAGTCGCGGAATTATAAATTCAAACTTGGTTTAAATTTTTGTTCCATTTTACAAATAGTTATCGAACTCTACCATAAGGGTTTACAAAGCAAGGATATGGATATCACCGTCACAAGTTCTGTGCTTGTTCCACCCGCAAGTCGTCGTCCCGATCATGTCTTGTGGGTATCCAATATTGATTTATGTTTCCCAATTCACGGTCTCACCGCCTACATTTACAGGCCAGTCATACATTCTGATATGCAGACAGTATGCCAAGGGATTAGAGAGGCGCTTAGTAAGGTGCTGGTGCATTTTTATCCCTTAGCCGGAAGATTAACTACAGACGAGACGGGACGAATCTCTGTCAACTGTAACAGCGAGGGGCACTGTTTTTAGAGGCGTTTACGGAATTGAAGATTGATGATTTGGAGGATATGGGAAGCCGGCCTTCAGAGCTACAGCCCTTGCTCCCCACAGTGAGCTACAGTGAAGACATCTCAGCACTCCCCTGCTCATTCTTAAGGTACTAATTACAAGTAACTCCACACCTCGTCGATATTTGGGAAACGTTGTTTTCCCGGCTGTTGTAAGGGCTGTTTCTGGAGATATCGTGTCAAAACCGATTTGGTATAGTGCTGGTATAATCCATGAAACATTAAGCAAGATGAGTGAAAAAACCTGCGCTCTCAACTGGATTACCTGGAATTACATCAACAGATTGATGCCAGTCGCGACTATCAACTCCGCACCGTTTCCCTCGCTATTGTTGATTGCACTCGTTTACAGCTGTACGAGGCAGATTTCGGATGGGGAAAGCCCATATCCGTAGCACCTGCTCTTAATCCTCAGGTGCGTCCTTGTTAGGGGAGAATACCCAGTATGTGAACACGTCCCAATACTGGAACAGTATTTTGCATTTAAAATATCCAATACTTGATGGGATAAAAACCAAAATTTTGATTACTGAAGTACAAAAATATGTTTTTTTATAAACCATATGTGCATAGGGTCAACATCACAGTATTACTCAGTACACAATAAATACTGATTGGTACTTTAACTTTCTACAATAAAAGAGTCATTTGTTCAAAATATAAAAACAACATATCAGTTGACAAACCCATCATATCTATTTAATGGGTTGAAAATTTGTCTTCTCAATTCATCTCTTTCCATATTCCAAGTTGGGCTGTTCAATCACCAGATCTTTCATATCCAGACATTAAGTCATACCTGCAAAAAAAGAGGGAACCTTCTTCTCAAGATTCAAATTCATCCATTAAAAACACAAAGAAAATTGTACACTTGAAGATAAAAAATAAATATGAATATCAAATCAATTAATGAAACTAGAGAGACTCCATTTCGAGAAGGATTACCGGAAAATCTTGGTACCAACACACTTTATGCACGGGATCCTTCCAAAGGTAAGAGTGATGCTGCACTCCGGATAAGTCGTGCTTCACAATTGTTAACATCTGATGCTTATGTTCAGATGTTAAAAGATACACAACAAAAAAACAAGAAATATGCGAAGGGAAACAACGTAAAAAGGAGCATATTGAGGCAAAAAAGCAAGAAAGGTTGGCAGCAAAGGAGCAAAAAAAGGAAGAGAGATTGCAACGCATTAAAGAGAGGCAAGAAAGGGATCTACAAAAGCTTGTTGAAAGACAGGAGCGCGAGAAACAACGAGAAGTAGCTCGCCAAAAAAAGGAATTGGAATTACAACAGAAGGAAGCCACTCGGCATCAAAGGGAGAAAGAGAAACAAGAAAGAGATAACAAGTTCAACAATCCGCATGTTTTGTTTCCCATGCAGCATTCCATGCCCATACAGAACTCCATGTTGCAAGATATGTTGAAAGTTCCTATCCCAGATTACCACCCTTACTTCCTTGACACCAACAGAATGCAAATAACTTCAACTCCAACTACACACCCCATTATCCCACAACCTCCTACTTCACATACAACCTTTCATACCATATCTGGTTTTCCTATTCCACCATGGGTTCATCCAGTGAACCTCTTAATGACTCCAACAACATCCGTCAATGATACAATCGTTCCTGATAGTCCAAACTCAGGGCCTTTTTGAAGGTGTGACATGGAAATTGACTAACAAAGGTGTAGTAATAGTTTATAGTTGGTATGTAGTTTATAATTTATAGTTGGAATATTTTGCTCCGAATGTAATGAATATGCACGCATACAGTAGAAGTTTATATGTTTTGCTCCGAATGTAATGAATATAGACACATACAGTATAAGTTTATATGTTTTGTTCCAAATGTAAGAATTTTAAAGACATACATTTTATATTAATACATTTTGCCCGAGATGTAATTGTTGTTTCAGATGTGGAAACCAAATCAGAACATTTTTTTGTTAAAGGTTTACGTTAAATTGTTGCAACTTATAATGAACGCCGTGAAATAAAAACTGAAAGACATGGATTAATTTGAATCTTGGTGAGGTAGAAACCTCACCTCTATCTGGCTAAAAAACATAGAATTGCAAGTAACATTTTCCTTGAGTATTAGTAGTGTGAATACACACTGTTTCCACCCTACTTCGAACCGATCTTGACGCATAAAACCGCCGCTCCAAAGATTTCCATGCAATCTGCGCATGCATGTTTAACCATATATTAAAAAACAGAGAATGAAAGAACCAGTCACAGCTATCAAAATGCAGTCAGAGCTTCAGAGAAAATGAATGCCAACAATGGATAACAACAGGCAGTCTGAGTTTCAGTGAAAATGAAAGAAGAAAATGGCTAAAAGAACGAGTTAGATTATTTCATAGAAAAAGGAGAAAACGAGTTGGACAAGAGTTTTCAAACTACAGTGAAAAAGATGGAAAAAATGCGTGCCTGTAGGGTCGGATTGTTCACTGTATAATGCTGTGAGCAATATGACAACCTCGAGCAAGGCACTGTGTAGCCACCCTTCACGCAAAACTCGCACAGGCTGTAAGCCCACTCGCAAACAACCACCAGTCGCAACTACGGGGAAAAAAATGAAAAAACGAGAAAACGAGTATAAGGAACCGACAAAACGAGAAAACTACAGAGAAAGCGAGAATACGAGAGAACGAGAAAACTATAGTGAAAAAGAAAGAAAAAAATGCGTACCTGTAGGGTTCGATTGTTCACTGTATACTGCTGTGGGCGATATGAACACCTCGAGCAACGCACTGAGAAGCCGCCCTTCACGCGAAACTCGCACAGGATGTAAGCGCACTCATGAACCAACACCATTTGCAACTACAGAGAAAAACACGAGAAAACGAGCAACCGGGTATAAGTACAGAGAAAACGAGAGAAAACTACAGAGAAAACGAGAAAACGAGAGAGAAAAAGAAAGAAAAAAATGCGTACCTGATTGTTCACTGTACAAGGCACTGAGAAGCGGAGGCAGTAGGTGACAGTGTGCAGCAAGGGAGACAGTAGGTAACGCGTCCAGCGGAGGAGACAGCGTGTAACGCGTCCGTCAGGAGGAGCACATGGCGAAACGCGGCTGAACAAAACAGTGTGGAACGACTCCAAAACGCGCCATGGAAGACTGGGTCGAGCAAACCAGTTTGGAAGGCAGGTAAACAGTGAGAGCTCTCGCCAAAACGCGCCATGAACAGTGGGTCGAGCAAACCAGTTTGGAAGGCAGGTAAACAGTGAGAGCTCTCGCCAAAACGCGCCATGAACAGTGGGTCGAGCAAACCAGTTTGGAAGGCAGGTAAACAGGGGCTGGTAAAGGGTGGTTGGGCATTTAATTGAAGGTTATCTATTACGCGCGGCTTATGGTGAGGAGGACAGATACTGTTTCCCTCTTTAATTTCGAATTAAATGGACAACACCTGGCAAGTGGAGTGAACCACTTCGGGTCTCCACCAGTAAATGCGTTTTTTTTGAGATATGTTATTTAATCGATCATGTGTAATTCAATAATATTGCAATATGTTTCAAAATTAAAGGCTTAGGATAAAAAAATGTTTATTTATAACTAGCTGTCAAATTGGTAATCCTACGTGGCGAGGATTTGGCTCCATGTCCCTGCGAACTTAGGGTGTTCGCATACTGGGTATTCTCCCCTACATCCGCCAAGCTCAAATAATGATGGAAGCCTTTCCATTGACGTGCGATTGCTAAGCAATGAGATGGCTCGCTTTCGCACCTCATTTTACCAATTCTAGCCTCTCGCTTCACATTTCTTTTCCTCTTTTTTTTTATCCATCACTCGTTTGCAAAATATTGTGTAACATTATTAAATAAAATGTAATATTATTAATAATGAGTTTATAGAACTCATATTAATAATATAGTTGTAATAGTTAGTATTAGTATGTGGGTGAGTTGTGAGAACAACTCAAGTAGCTATTTTGGTGTGTGACATAATAAAAAGATTAGAGAGATATCTTTGGGATAGATTTGAGAGATTCTACAAAGGAGGAGAGATATGAGGCATGACTATTGACTCCTACAATAAAGGAGATCAAACTATATATATTATAATCTCATACATGGATAATATATCCCGAATGAATATTCAATTTCTATATTATTATTATTCGGTGTTTTATTGTGCATTTTTAATCGCTTTCTTGCCCTCTTTGTATACATTGTTTTCATTTGTAGTTTGGTAGGGCTTTAGCGCCATATCCCACAGTGAGGTGGGAGACTTCATTTATTTCGTTTGGTCTCTATGGCAAATTTGTTTTAGCACTATCGTGTGCCCCACTTTCTTACATAATTTTATTTTAGAAAAATTATTCCTCAATTTTTTTATTAAATGTAAATTTTTTTGTTAAAGTCGTCAAAACACATATATCTAACTAAATAATCTATATTTTATTGTGAAATTAACATACCATACATATATTTTTGCATTTTCAATTACATCTTATTTGCAAAGAATAATAATATTCTTAAAATTGTAATGCCCTCGCATTCCCACTTGGTCAATTTTAGTTTCAAGGATCGAGTCAAAACAAAATAATAAGAATAATAAAGATAACGTTGTAGATGTTCCTCCGTGGACAAAATAAGTAAACGCTATGGAGTTTCTCTGTTTATTCGAATGGTCGGGGTCATTTTTTCTTTTTGCTATTCTCTTAACTCGAAATCATATTTAGATTATTGAATTTGAAATATTATTGTAGCATTAAAATTTCATCAAATAAATGTGTTTTATTGAAAAATAATCAAGATGATCCTTATAAATTTCAAATAAAAATAATTACATGATAATAAATAATTTAGGGAAAATTATGATTTCCTTCAAGTTTATCCATATGCACGTGAATTTAAACAATTTACACGAGGGTTTATAAAATAAATAAATAAAATAACTAATATTAAATAATTAAGTAAATAAAATAATAATAATAAAATAAAATGGCAGAGAAGCCCTAATGGGTGACTTCGGGAAAATACGATTTTGTTGTCTTCAAAATTCTTATTTAACATCTCTTGTTGTTGTTGGGTGGCTACCATGGAGGGACAAGGGACGGAACACCTCAGCCTTTGTCAACATCTTCCCAGGTCGTTCCAAAATGGGAGTTTTGGATTAGAATATGGACATCCTCCTTGTTTTTTATTCTTTTCGTGTTATTCATGGCTGCGTCCATTTGGGAGTTTTGGAATAGATCACAAATGTTTTTCTAGAGATATTGTAAGGGATTTGTTTCCTCTTAGAATGACCTTTATTTTGTAAGCTCCAGTCTTGCTTTATTTTTCCAATTAGGCGTCAAAACTAGTATGTATCCTTCTTTTTCCAGTTTATAGACCTGCACTCGTTGTTTGGAAGATTTGCTTAGTGCGAACAAGAGAAAGGGTTGAGTAGGATTGTTGAACAGATTTGGAACAGGCGTGGAAACCTACCAAAGTCATTTAGGAGAGGGATGTCTTTGGTTGCAATAGTTATCATATCTGTCGCTTTCCCATGCATGCCCCTTACCCATGTATGCCAACGTGGGAGAATAAACAAGCCACATGAAATGTTTGAGGAAATGGATCAAAGAGGAATGACCTTGTGGCCTGTAACGGTTTCAGAAAATGTACAAAAGATGGGGGTTGTATGTAGTGGGTATATTTTTTAGCACCTCTCCTCTCGACCGCTTTACATAATGTTGAGAGATTGAGATTGGTGGTTGATGGAATTGGCATTGTATGATTAATATTACAGCATTTACAAAGATGAAGCAAACAGAAGGTACGAAAATTGTTTTACATAAAAAATGAAAATAATAATATTTAATTGTAATTTTATCCCCATATAGGACAGAAGCTGAGATAGATATGATGGTGACGGAAAATGGTATGATCTAGGTGACATAAAAACATCCACTTAAATATAAAATATGATGGCAAACCTTAATCGATACTCCCTGCTCCCTAATCGGCCTGATTTGAGCCCTCGCGTGGGTTATGGTAGCGGCACAAGAGCCCAGTAGGATGGAACGAGTAGGTAGGCTTGAAGCCCAAAATTAAATGCTCAACTTGCCAAAATCCAGCAAAATCGAGGCTCAGGCTCGGGAACCCTCAACGTAGACTTCACAAGCAGTGGCTGTGAAAATTGCGGCAACTCCTTGGATGGTGAAAAATGGACCGGATGAGGTCGGTTGTGAAAATGGAGGCCACTCCTTGGATAGTGAACAAGAAGCTTTTACGTCAATTGGTTTGGCCATGGGGACCGCTGGTGGAAAGATTGGACCTGATCCATCTCAAAACAGAGGTCTCCCTAACAAAACCCTATGTGGTAATAATGGCTCTAGATCTGGTGATGGTGGATTCGGGGATGAAAATGCAACCCTAACATATGAGAGAAATAGGGGAAATAGGGCACCAACCCTGTTAATGGTTTCGTTAGGGTAGGGGGTAGATCCATAGCTCGAGATGTCCTACAGGATGTTAGTAGCAACAGTCAAAAGAACATCAAATCTTATGCTGTGGTTGTGTCTAAACAACAAGGAAATGATGAACGAACTGTGAGCATTTCCATAGAATTGAAATACTTTGAATTAATCACCTCCTCGGACTAAGATCCTTCAAATTAGGTCGTGCGGGTGATTATGGCTATTAATGATCTTGCTTTTGGTAATCTTAATGTTTATGCTAATAATGATGGCTCAAAAGAACAACTATATTGAAAGGGTTAGGTGATAACTTGCCTTTAGATTATTGGATAGCGTGTGGTGACTTTAATATGATTGAGAATTGAAGATAAATGTGGCACCCTTCCCATGCACTTGTGTGTTGGTGAGCGTGTGGCCCGATATTTCTTTAGAAGTTGTTGGGGTCTTTTCAATCCTTTTGTTAGATGGTGGTAGGAATTTAAAGCCCAAGCTTTGTATACTTGGACCAATATTTAAGAAGGATATGATCGGAGTATTTAAAAAGTCTTAATCGTGCACTTATTTAACAAGAGACATTTTTTATTTTGACACACAAGGGTTTATCTTTGTTAAGATATGGTTAGATGTACTTTTGTTATATCATTTCTTGATCACATTTAAGGTTGTTAGGTGTGAGGCTCCTTTCAAACTCTCGACTAATAAATTTCTTCTTCATGTCTCTTTCTTTGAGTCATCCGAGTATGGTCCCTCTTATTGTTGAGGTTTGGAACATGGCATAACGTTCACCATTTATCGCTGCATTTGGATCACATAGTGGGTTGCGGCGATTCAATGCAAACACCCATTTCCTCTACCGTTCGTTTGAAAGTAGGTTGTCCAAGTTCGTAAATGAGCTGACTTGGCTTTGCTGACAAAGAAATTATAAGGCTCTCACCATTTCTGAGTCCAGTCCCTTTGAAATTACTCTCCGATACAAAGTTGTTAGAACTGACATAACCTCAAGCTCCTTGAATGTCATTTGGGCCGTGGTGCGTAGGTATGGTCAAGGCTATATTGTCTTAAGGTGTGAGACAAAGCCTCAAAATACTTCTTCAAATCACTCTACAATACTACTATTTACAATTTTCATTAGTGACTCATGAAGTCATCGAGATCTCAAGTTCATTTGTCGAGCAATATCATCTGTCTCTCAAGATCAAGAGGATAGCGATTAGCATGGGCTTCCCTCTACAACGACGTATTGATATGGTGCGGAATAAGATCTCTCCAAAAAGAGCAGACCATTGTAATGTTCCTCTTTCCTTTCAAGAATTCCATACTACCTTGTTGTGCTTCTCAAATGACAAATCTTTGAGGATCGATTGTTTCCCATGTGAATTTTACAAAACAACTTGGTCTTTTGTGGGACCCGTATGCTTTTTATCTACAAAGTGAAGCTTTCAATCCCATTTTCTTTGGAGTTTCATCAATCAATGTAACATAAAATTCATTCCTAAAATCGGCGATCCGAGAAGATAACTAATTAGCGGCATATCATCATGTTAACTAGCGCAGTATAAAAAAAGTAGCGCATGAGTTTTTACAGTACCACAAGCCTTTTTACACTAAATCAAGGGTCCTTCATAGTAGCACAACAAACCCAACAAACATCAAAACACGGATTTGACAACAACAATAATCTCAAAAACTAAAACTTTGCCAATTTGATCAAAATTTGTTAGCATCTCGCATCCATTATTCCCTTGAAGAGCACAAAAACAAATAAAACTCAAGTAAATTAGTAAATAAACTCAAAATTTATCTATAAATGTTAAAAAAGGGTTAATAAACAAAAATTTAAACTAATCTACAAAATCTTGAAACTAATGAAAAGGACAATGGATTCAATCCCCACCTTTGGATGTGCCAAATGTATGCATATTAAACTAAATAAGCTAATGCAATGAAACTAAAACAAAGTTTCTAAAAAATTATTTATCCTAATAAGAACGTCAAGATAAAATATTAAAGGAATTAACTACTCTATTGCATAAACATGAACGAAGTCACCTAATGCTAAGCATTCCTACTTTTGAGATGTATGATTTCTACTAAGCATGAGCCTCTTTAGATCATGAGAAATTTGTGTTAATATCCAAAGAGAGGGAAGGAACTCACCGAGAAAAGTCTAAAAGGCCATACTTATGTCTTACTTTCTACTCTTGAACAATGGGAGAATGGATGCAAAGATCAAGTAGCTATTCCAATAATGGAAAAGAATCTTATTATATGTCTTATATTAATCACTAGAAAAGTGTGGTGTGGTGTAATAAAAGGTGTAAGGTTTGAAGATAGGTAGAGGTTCCTTTATATAGCTTTCCAATTCGGTAGAATCTTGAATCCCACCTGAATGTGGGAAAAAGAATAAAGTAGATATAGACTTGGTAAGCTTGATAATAGGAATTAACAAGTGATTAATAAATCATGGGAGATGGAGATGATTTAATTAATAAATAAGGATTAATTAATATGCTATAATAATATCTTTAGCTTATTTGAAGGTGATTTAAGAGGTTTTTATATGATTTGGAGGACTTGAAAGAGGTATTTTATCCTATAAAAGGGTTTATTGCTTAAATGCAATGTTAAAAGGATTAATTAACTAATATTAGTTAATTTTTCAATTAGAAAAGGATTATAACAAATGAAGTGTCGTTAATTGACCAAAATAGAGGAAAGCAATAGTTAACTAGTAGAAATCACTAATTATAACTGAAATGAAGTGTAAAAAGATAAACTACTACAATTTCAACAATAAAATTACGTAGGTAGATTTTTGGTGTCTACAATATGGTATGTTTTTAGGCTAAATATTTTATCGAGATGTTGGAGGACATGTGTAGCTTGATTGGTCAAATGCCATCATTCTGTCAATTGTAAGGAAAATAAGCTTCTTGCTATTAGTAATATGAAGTATATTGTTCAAAGGCCAAATGACTCAATGAGAGACATCTTGTGAAAAATACCAAATATAGAAACTTTTTCATGAACTTGTAGGATGATCTCAAGCTACCCATAATAGTGGAGGAATGTCTGAGCATCATGGAACCGATCAAAGAGAATAATGATTAGTTGAGGAAATATGAGTTTTCAAAATGTGTAATTTTCATGGGATCACATTATAAATGAAGTTATTCCACTAGATGTTAATGATGATGATGAGAGCCTTGACTTGCAACAAAAAAATATCAAGTGATGAGAAACACAAATCGGGAAGAAGGAGTTATGTTTGGTTATGTTTTTGAGGCTTAGTATGAGTTTCCATGTGATGAGTATTTGGGTGAATTTGAAAGCTTCTCTTTCTCATTGGAAAAAGATAACAAAAATTAAATAATGTAAATATGTTTTTGTCTCTTCAACTTGAGCATACTTAAGAAGATAATGATTACATCATGGAAATACATTTCTTTGTTCTTGATATGAGAGTTGGAAAATGATAAATACAATATTTCACCCCATGAATTGTTCTCATTTCCTTTTCATGAGGATGAAAAAAATCTCAACAAAAATGGAGAAATGTAATATCCCTTCCTCCTATGACCGGAAAACTTGTTAATGGATTTTAAAATTTAAGTGTTCATCCTGCATTGAGGGGAAATATGCTCTCTACATAAAAATGAACAAAAATCCCAAAATGGACAAGGTGAATAGGATTCAAATTACCATGTTGCATACCAAACCTTGAGTTCATTCACTTTTAGAGACAATGATACTATGCATGTGACGACGTGTAAGGAAGAATGTTGTAAAAGATCTAGAACAATAGTAGATGATGTAGTGCCCTCTTTGCTTCGACACTTTTGATATTGATCATGATATCTGCTGACTATATTATGGATGTTATTATAGTTTTGATTTAGTATGGTGTTAGATGTCGATTATGGATTATTGTTAACTCGATTCATATATCATGCATGATGATTGTTAGATACATTGTGTATAGATGTTGACATGTCAGTTGTATGACATGGTTATATATATATATATATATATATGTATGTATATATATATATATATGTATGTATATATATATATATGTGTGTACATATATACATATATACATATATACATATATATATCACAATACATATCAGATATAATAACATCACTTAATTTCATCGGGAACTATATGATCATCAATTTTAAATTCATTTTTCGATCTACTCAATTGAATTTAAAATTGATGATTATATAGTTGCTGATGAAATTGTAAGTGATATTGTTGATTGTATGGATGTTGTTGTGATTCATATATATATATTGATGATTTTGAAATTATATTATATTCATTTGGATGTTCTGATATGGCCATGAGGTGAAGGGGTATTTTGTATTGTGTAGGTTAAAAATATCACAACAAACATCGGGGATGGAGACCAACCACATTGGAATTCTAGATGAATTCAACAAGGTCACCATGGCAACTTGTATTGTTGTGTGTGTGTGTTTGATTGTTAGGGATTCCCATGGGGATCACCTTTAAATGTGACCAAGGGTTATGTGTATTTATTTATTTGGTTCCTTTTTATTGATGTTTGTATGTGTTTATTAAGTGATGTGTTTACCCCTTTCATTATTTATTAATTGTGGTAAATTAATGTGAGTAAACATGTTGTTAAAATTAATTAATCAAATTGGGACATAAGAAAGTAATTATTAGAGTTGTTGGCCTAAAATTAAAGTGTTGTAAGAAATGTGTAAGTGATGTGTAAATTAATTTTGGAGTATGAAACACTCCACCTCCTTTTGAAATTTGAATTTGTCCTTGGAGGCTGATTTTGGAAGCTTATGGGACAAGTTAAACTTGTCCCATACCTCTTAAATTTTCATACCAACCTTACCTATGGTTGGAGGGTTTAAATCTAGCCTTCATTATGCATTTTTGTAAGTCAAGTTGTATGTTTTAATTGCACTTTCTTACATGATTTAATTTCAGTCCTTATGGGTGTGGGTTTGATTTGAGTGTGTAAGTAAAACTGTCATTTATTCACCTACTTATTTATTGTGCCTTGGAGATGAAGTTGACTTATGAGTTGGAGTTGAGGATGTGTGATGTGGCATTTCCACATGGATCCACCTCATCCTCTTCTCTTCCTCTTATATAAAATTTTAATTCCTTTCCTTGTTTTGGGTTGCTTCACTTTTGGAGACTTCATTTTGGGTGAATTTTTCTTTTTGTTTTGGGAGCTCTTTCTTGGAGAAGTTTTGGAAGATTGTTGCATGCTTGTGATTGGTTGATTTTGGATTGCTTGCATTGGGAAGAGAGCTTGTTGTTTTGAACTTGGAACAAACTCCATCATGGAGAGGTAAGAGCTTGGCTCTTGAAATACTCTTCTTTTATATATGTAAATGTTTGAATGTGTGAATGTTTTGTATTTGTTGTGGGTTGTTGGGTAGATGGCTAGGAATGGTGTAGGAGAAGACTATGGGGTTTATTTTGTGGGAGGAACAAGTGTGTTTTAGGGAGGTATAAGGGTGGAGGGATTTGGGATTTGGGTTCACCTTAAAAGAAATAGCTTGCATTTCTTTACTTGTTATGGGGTGCCATAAGAGGTTGGGGAGACATAAGAAAATATGAGGAATAAGGGGTACTTGGGGAGGCATAAGGAATGTCAAGGATTTGATATATATATATTTTGGTGGTTTATTCTTAGGTGGTGATACCCATTTCCCTTTTGGGAGGCATAAGAAGCATCCCCATAGTTTCTTGCTCCTTTTGGCTTGCATGATGAAGCCTTAGTGTTGTGTTTGTTGTTTTAATGTAGTTGGAAAAACTACATTTTGTTTTGGACTGTTTTGAATGTGAAATTTGCATGTGTGTTTGTGGAAGCCTATTGTTTCATGAGTTGAAATCATTTCTTATTGCATTTGTGGTTGGGGCTTTGGGGCCAATGAAGAAGGATGATTCTCCTTTCATTGGATGTCTTGGTTGGGTGGAGAGCGTTGCCTTTCCCTGCTCTTTGTTGTGATCAAATTGGAAGAATGAGAAGAATGCATGTTGTTGTTTAGGAGCAAAGGAAAATGAGAAAAGATAGTTTGATAGTTCCCTTGTTGAAATAAATCTTATTGTAACCTGTCCCACTTGAAGTGGATGAACTTGTAAATGTTTTTGTAATGGAAATATGTTGTATTGTATTTAAGAAAGTTGGAAGATTGAAATGTAAAAGAGATATACTTTGTATTATCTTTTGAAAGAATGTGAAAGAATGATATTGTTTTGTATATGATGAATTTGAAGAATGAAAGAAAAGTTGTAGAGTTTCATTTGGGAAATTAATGATTGTGGTTTACCACCTTCTCATGAATTGCATTTGGTATTGAATTATCATTTAAATGAAATGAAATCTATGTTTGAAAAAATGGAAAATGTAATATCCACGCATGTGAAAAGAAAATGATTTTTGCTCTTTTGAAAATGTAAAAATTAAATCAGAATTACATTTTGGTTTTTAATAGTGAATTTGAATCAAAAAAATGTATTGCTTTTTCAAATTGAATTTTAGTATTAATACTTGGAATCAGAAAATGGAAATGGAATCTCTTTGAAAAGGAAGAAATCTGTGAGAAAAAATACAAATAAAACTCTTTTGGAAATGTGTAAAATTGGAAATCAAAATTGCATTTTGGTCTTGAATGGTTTGTTTTAATCAACTAAAATGATTAATTGCGAATCATAATGAATTTTAATACTTAGAAAGAAATTTAAATAGATCCTTTAAAATTTCAAACAATTTCTCATTTTTTATTTGTAATTTCGGGGAAATTTGAATTGATCTTAATCAAAAAAATTTAACCCTTGAAACATATTCTAAAATAACAAATTAAAATTTAAATTGCCTTGTTTAGGCAGTGGAAATGAATTAATGACATTAATACTTGAAAAAATTTTTAGAAAACTTTATAAAATCGGCTTTCAAAAATTGTTTTTCAAAATTTACCCTTTAAAAGCTTTATCAAATCATATTCCTAATTTTAAATTTTGAAAAGAGGAATCAGAACAAATTTCCTCATGTTTGAGAAAAATTCTAAATTAAAAATTAATGGCCAAAATTTATCCACTTTTGTCTAAATTTCGTCATGTTGAATCAAAAGAAGATCAAATTAAAATTTATAAAATTTACTTTTGCACTATAAAATGCAAAAGACGTCGAAAAATTTTCAGAAAGTCTTTTTCCAAAAATCTGATTCTATCAAAATTTATGGCCATTTTCTAAATTTTTCTTCACTTGAGTTAAAATTTTGGCAAAAAAAATCTAGGTCAAGCCACCGTGGTCCTTGTAATCCCTTAGCCTTCATTTTGCTTGTCAAAAATTTAAGTCAAAAATTTTAATTTCAATTTTGCTGAAACGTGGGGCCCCTAACGGCTTTAGATTTTGGAATGGACCCACATTTCCTAATTTTTGCGATCTCAAGTGGCAGTGTGGGAGGATAAAGGTAAAAGTCTTTTTTTACCCCGCCTTAAAAAATAGGGAAAATTTGAAAATGTCTCCCACGGATTGCCCCACCGCCCTTTTTCCCCACCTTTGCATTAAAAGTGCATGTCCCTCGTGGACTTCGTGGGACTCCCATGGGAAAATGTTTCTTTTTAACCCACATGGTAAAACTTTTCAAAATTTTTCCCTGCGGCCCATTAACCCGAGTTGGGAAATTTTCCCATTAGGCTGCAGCCCGCTCTTGGGGAAATTTTCACCCCAAGGCCCCACCGCCCATAACTTGAAAAATATGAGGAGTTAGGAGGACTTTATTTATATCAATGGAAAGGTGAGGAAATTTCCTATCCAATGGGAAGTGATTTAGGAAAATTTTAATGCATTAATTAATGAGAGAAAAAAATCAAGTTGAAACTTTAAGCCCTTGGAGTTAGAGATTTATGGGTATGGTGATTATTTTTTCCCTAATTAAAACCTAATTGTGAAATTCTAACCCTAAATTTTGGACCTTATGACCTCTAATAATTAATTAATAAAGCTAAAAAGTATATTCTAGTGGATTAGAATTTTGGTTGGAACTTATTAGTGATAGGAATTGTTATTATTGTAAGTTATGGTTGAAATTAGATTCTTTTTCATTAAAAAAATTATTCCATAATTTTCCTAACTAATCCTAGGTTGTTTATGGGTCTCAAGTGGGTTGTTTTAGCGGGTGTTACACTTGGTATCAGAGCCGTGGGTTCAAATCTTGGACCCTTGGGCACACTAGAAAACTTGAGACATGAACTGTAAACCTAGCACACTTTTGAATCTAAGAAAACAAACTTGTTTGAAAATTGAAAAAGAAATGTGTATGAAGAAATATTACATTACTCTGTTCATTTGAACTACCAAAATTAAAATAATAATAAAATAATAAGTTGTTTGAATTGTTGTACTCACTCAGTGGCATTTTTTCTAAACCGGTAACTAAGAATGTCAAATTAAATTGATTTTTGTGAACTTCTAGTGTAGTGGAAACTTGGTTCCCCTTTGAAAATGTGTTGTTTTACAAGTCCTAAAACTTGATTTAATTGTATGATGCGTTAAGCCCTTTGTTGAGACCCTTCCTTATTGGAGTTGTTGGAATGATAAATTGTATGGTGTGAATCTTGTGGTTGGACAATAGTGGTTGTGTCCTGGGGTTGGGAAGAGTTAATTAGAAGTTGTTTAGAGCTTCCTTCCTTCAGTAGTTAGGAAAGTTGGTCTGGTTGTCAGTTTTTCATTTTGTTACCCGTATGGGAGAGTGGACATTAAGTTTGGGTGTAGTTTATGACCCAATCCTGTGCATGTGTCCTTGGAACTGACCTCGAGGCAGAGTACCCCTATTGGTGGCCATGAAGGGCTGCGAAGTGAATGTGGTGTTAACATTTTGTATTTTACATTCGTAAACTTGTGTCATTTTATCAAGGACCAACATCTTATTTTATGATTGGATTGAGAAGCTCTAAGGCTCTTTTAGTTATTTATATTTTTGTGAGAATTTTCAGACTTTGCAATGTGGCTACTTAGCCACTTTCCTTGATTGTTGATATTTCTTGGACTTTATTTTGATTGGTGACTCAGAGCTCATTATGTTGTTGGTTACTTAGCTAAACGTTACGTGGATTTCTTCTTGCATGATGATGAGCTGGTTCTATGCTACTTGTATTCATACATTTTTTCGTATGGGGGTACACCCTAGGTGTCTTGAATGTCCTCTTAGGTGCTTAAAGTTATGCCTTGGTTTTAGATGCATGGAACCTTGAGTGTATCTAGGATCTTAGAGTGACCTTTTCATTACTCGACCTTGTTGGGAAGAGAGTTTGTTGTGTTGTGCATTCTAGTTGGCAGCCTGTTAGTGGTGGTGGTGATTCTCTTACAATCGATAAGAGCTTGAACCTCGTTGGAGTAGAGGTGTTTAATTGTGGGTTGATGAATTATGGTGGGATTGGTTTGCTTTTGGCTGGTTGTGGATGTTAGTGGAAAAGTGTTTGTCTGGTAGTGGCTTCTCTTCGATGGCATGCTAAGTTTTATCAAGAGTTCCTCATTTCATTATATTAAGTAGTGACTTGAGGATTGTATGCATCTTGGTAATTATGGTTAGATTTAATCCCATTCGAGTATTGTGTGTAAATTAAGTGTGTTTGTTTTCCCTCTTGACCTATAAATAAGTCTACCCTTTCCTTAACTTTTTTTTAGTTACTATGAATAATACTCTATGACCTATTAATTTTGGATTACGTGGAGACACTTATGGATGCTTTGAGTCTTTTGGACCATGACGTTGGTGATGATAGTGTAATTAGACCTTGATAATTTAATCTCGGTGGTATTTTATAATGTGATTCTCTTATGAAACTGTAACTCTTGGTCGTAAAGCCATGTTGAATAAGATGGTTGATTGTCTGCTTACATTTGATGCTTCTAATGAGTATGTGGTGTTCTTATAGTTAAAATATTTCCTTGTCATTTTGATTGCTTGGTTGGTGGTATCTGTGGTAATATGGGTGTAGATTTGAAAACTTTCCTTGTCTTATCAGGTGAGTAAAATATTTTCACCAAAACAACAAACAGTGTTAAACCCTAGTAGATCAGTAAAAGTAATTATGCTTCCTTAATGGGTCTTCCTCGTAACTTATTTTGAGAACTTGTAGAAACCCACTAGGAATGTTTTATGATACTTGTAATTAGTGGAAAAATCTGAAATATTGTTGTGATCCATGTTGGTTGATTGTTTCCTAGTTCTTACCAAATTAATAATGTGCTTTCTATGTTGAACGTCCCTTATTTCCTTAGAATTAAAAATGTGATGTGTTGAATTACCTCTCTCTCCCATAAAAGTAATAGTGTGATATGTTTACCATTCCTTCTCATTAAATTTTTTTAATTGACAAATTGACTCACCCAAACATCATAAAACTGTAATTGAGGAGATTTGGCCTTGAAGCTTAACAAATAAACTGGAACATAGAAAGAGAAAATGGTCCTTGCTTTAACCTTGGTAGATTAATAGAAGGAATAAAAACCATGTAGAAGAATAGAAAAGGAAAAACTTTGTCCATCTACCTCCCCTAGGAGTAGAATAAATATTTTGTTTTTCGCCTATACAGAATGGTGAGATATCATGGCCACCTTAGTGGTGATCCTTATAACGCAAACATGTGATATCAGAATAAAAAAGGAATATTTTAATTAAGAAAACTCGTAAAGGAATGTGCTAGGAAAAATGAAACTACAAATTTTGACTTAATTAGTTGAGTTATAAAATAAGTAAGATTTATGTGTATTGAGTGCAATGTATAGTTGAACCTATAGTTCTATCACCTACTGAAATTGTGAAACACTTGGTGGATAGTAATGTGTTCTAGTTGCTTAGTACTTCTTGTTCATAGATGTATGTGCCTTTCTTGTGGGAGTTTTGGGTCATCATACCCTTATCGTCCCGTAGCTCAACGAATGTGAGTTGTGGTCCTTTTGGATTGAGACTTATCTATTGTTTGAGAAGCAACCTCCTTTGTGTTGTCTTGTCCTTGGAGACCTAAGTTATTGTAATTTTAAGGAAACATATGTTAAGGATATAAAATAACTTTGGGAAGTCTTCTTTTCTTCATATTTTCTTGGGTCACCTTGTTGTTGTTGCCCCTTTTCCATTAGGATGGAAAGTGCAAGATGATGTTATTCACTTTTGATACGATGCACCCTTGGATTGTAATTGGACCCCGTGTTACTTGTTCTTCTCCCTAGTGACCTTGAGTGGTCCTTGGTGTTTCTTGTGCTCTCTTTATGGTTATTCCGAGCTTGAGTAGGAAATAAGATAAATAAATCCCATTGTGCTATAATGTATGGTACTTGTATTGTATGTTTTATTGATATGTTATATATATATATATATATATATATATATATATATATATATATATATTATTTTAAATGGTTGACTTCTTTAGATTTGGTTGGTATGGTGTGTTTGATTCTTAAAACAAAAGTGTAAAAATCAGACTATAGGAAAACTTGTGGTCTTGACTTCGCTTTTATTACCATGAAAAGTTAATTGTACCCTCTCGAGTTATAGAAGTGCTTTCTTGAATAGTTCCTTGATTTTAAATGTTTTGTTGATTTAGGTGTCCTTGTTGATTAACCTCATCTTGTGTGATCCTCAAATTGTGGGACCTTGAGTAGACTTGTTCCTCGTGCAAATTTGGTCATAGTTGATTTTTGCTAGCCTTGTCTAGACAACGAACCTTGAAATCATGGCTTAAACTTAGTAGAAACCTTAACTTTTATTAATGTAGTATGTTGTATTCCTTGGGAAACTATGTGGTCATTCTCAAACTCATGGAATTCTCCTTATTATTCCTCTACTTGGTGGTTACTCTTAAGACTCTTTTGAACTCTTCATGTTATATTGTTATGTGTGGTATCTTGGTTGATAGCGTAAATTTACTCTCTAGATTTAAGTGTTCATAGCCTTGCATGCAGAAAGTTTAGAACTCATCCCTTGCAATCTCCCTTCTTCTTGCTGAATTGCATTGGACCAAACTTAGGTTCTATAGACCCACACTTGTTTGAAGCAAGAAATCCCATAATGGAGTGATCCTTTTTCTATTGCATTTGTTCCTATCTCTCTTTCCAGTGACTTCCAGGAGGAAGTCGAGTCTAAGGGGAGGGGGATGTAGTGCCCACTTCCCTTTGACACTTTTGATATTGATCATGATACTTGCTGACTATATTATGGACATTATTATAGTTTTGATTTAGTATGGTGTTAGATGTTGACTACGATTCATATAGATCATGGATTATTGTTGACTTTATGATTCATATATGATGCATGATGATTCATTAGAGACATTTTTTATATTGATGTTGATATGTTGTTGGACATGGATTATATATATATATATATGGATATTGTTATATATATATATATATATATGTGATATTTGGATATATGGATGAGTAGTGTGATAAAATTGAATTAAATTAAAATTGATGATTATATAGTTGTTGATGAAATTGTAAGTGATATTGTTGATTGTCTTGATGTTGTTGTGATTCATATATATATTGATGATTTTGAAATTATATTTATATTCATTTGGATGTTCTGATATGGCCATGAGGCCGAAGGGGTATTTGTATTTTAGGTTAAAAATATCACAACAAACATCGGGGATTGGAGACCAACCACATTGGAATTCTAGATGAATTCAACAAGGTCACCATGGCAACTTGTATTGTTTGTGTGTGTGTGTGTTTTATTTGTTAGGGATTCCCATGGGGGGATCACCTTTAAATGTGACCAAGGGTTATGTGTATTTATTTATTTGGTTCCTTTTTATTGATGTTTGTATGTGTTTATTAAGTGATGTGTTTACCCCTTTCATTATTTATTAATTGTGGTAAATTAATGTGAGTAATCATATTGTTAAAATTAATTAATCAAATATGTCATAAGAAAGTAATTATTAGAGTTGTTGGCCTAAAATTAAAGTGTTGTAAGAATGTGTAAGTAAGAATGTGTAAGTGATGTGTAAGTGATGTGTAAGTTAACTTTTGAGTGTGAAACACTCCACCTTCTTGGAAATTCGAATTTGTCCTTGGAGGCTGATTTTTGAGGCTTGTGGGACAAGTTAAACTTGTCCCATACCTCTTAAATTTACATACCAACCTTACCTATGGTTGGAGGGTTAAATTTAGACTTTTATTATGCATTTTTGTAAGACAAATTGTAGGTTTTAATTGCACTTTTCTTACATGATTTAATTTCAGTCCTTTGGGTGTGGGTTTGATTTGAGTGTGTAAGTAAACTGTCATATTATTCACCCACTTATTTATTATGCATTGGAGAATGAAGTTGACTTTTGTGTTGGAGTTGAGGATGTGTGATGTGGCATCCTACATGGATCCACCTCATCCTCTTCTCTTCCCTCTCTCTATATATAAAATTCAAATTTTTTTCTTGTTTTGGGTTGTTGCTTCACTTTTGGGAGACTTCATTTTGGGTGAATTTTTCTTGTTGTTTTTGGGAGCTCTTGCTTTTGGAGAAGTTTTTGGAAGATTGTTGCATGCTTGTGTTTGGTTGATTTTTGGATTGCTTGCATTGGGAAGGAGCTTGTTGTTTTGAACTTGGAACAAACTCCATCATGGAGAGGTAAGAGCTTGGCTCTTGAAATACTCTTCTTTTTTTTAAATATGTTAATGTTTTGAATGTTTTTTATATTTGTGGGTTGGTTGGGTAGATGGCCTAGGAATGGTGTAGGAGAAGACTATGGGGTTTATTTTTGTGGGAGGCACAAGTGTGTTTTAGGGAGGTATAAGGGTGGAGGGAGTTGGGATTTGGGTTCCACCTTAAAAGAAATAGCTTGCATTTATTTACTCATTATGGGGTGCCATAAGAGGTTGGGGAGGCATAAGGAAATGTGAGGAATAAGGGGTACTTGGGGAGGCATAAGGAATGTCAGGGTTTTGATTGATATATATATATTTTGGTGGTTTGTATTCTTAGGTGGTGATACCCATTTCCCCTTTGGGAGGCATAAGAAGCATCCCCATAGTTTCTTGCTCCTTTGGCTTGCTTGATGAAGCTTGAGTTTGTATTGTTTGTCATGTTTTCATGTAGTTTGCAAAAACTACATTTTTTTTGGACTGTGTTTTTAATTTGAAAATGAAAATGTTGCTTGTGTGTTTGTGGAAGCTTTGTTGTTGCCATGAGTTGAAATCACATCTTTTATTGCATTTGTGGTTGGGGCTGGGGGCCAATGAAGAAGGATGGATTCTCCTTTCATTGGATGTCTTGGTTGGGTGGAGAGCGTTGCCTTTCCCCTGCCTTTGTTGTGATCAAAATTGGAAGAATGAGAAGAATGCATGTTGTTGTTCTGAAGCTGAGGAAAGACAGTTTAACAGTCCCTTGTGAAATAAAATTTCATTGTAACCTTCCCACTTGAAGTGGATGAACTTGTAATTTTTGTAATGGAAAGATGTTGTATTATTGAATGAAAGTTGAAATTGAAATGTAAAAGAGTTATACTTTTATTTTTATTTGGAAAGAATGTGAAAAATGATACATGTTTTGTATATTGTATTTTGAAATAAAATGGAAGGAGGAAGTTTAAGAGTTTCATTTGAATTATTGGAAATGTTTGTCTTGTTCATATGATATTATTAATTTGAAATTTTTGTTTATCATGCACTATGAATCTATTTTGAAATGGAAATGTGAAACATTGAAAAGAAAATGTATTATTTTTAAATTTAATAAATGATTTTTTGAAGGAAAAAAAAAAAATTGAAGTTGTAAATTTGTCTATTGAAATCAATAAATGAATAAATAATACTTTTTTTTCAAATTGAATATTGTATTATTGAATTGAATCATTTCAATGTATTGAATTGTTTGAAAAGAAGAAATGCATGTAGAAAAAAATACATAATTTTTTTCTTTTGAAATGTGTAAAATTGAAATCAAAATTGCATTTTGGTCTTGAATAGTTTGATTTTAAATCAAACTAAAATGTGTTAGATTGGAATTGGAATGAATTTTAATACTTAGAAGATGAAAATGGCAAATAGATCCTTAAAATTTGATCCTTGTTATTTGTAATTTCAAAATTAACAATTATTAAAAAAAATGCACAAATTCAAAAACCGGAAAAATAAAAAAAAATTAAAATTAAAATGAAGTATTGGCCTAGGATAAAAAAGGAATTCATTAGAAAAACACTTAAACTAAAAAATTTTAGAAAACTTTAAAATCGAGCTCAAAAAATTTTTATTGTCATTTTTGTCATTTTAAATTGGGAAATTTGGAAATTTTTAAAATCAAAAGCCTCAATCAAACAATTAACCCTTGAAATCTATCCTAAAAAATTCCAAAAAAAATCCTCCATGTCTATTTGACATGTTGAGAAAAATTAAGATCAAATTTGAAAAAAATTCACAAGTTAAAATTTACCCATTTTCACTTTAAAAGCCTAAATTTGTTTTCTAAAAATTTACCCTTTAAAATTTATCAAAAAAAAAAATTAGTGATTTTTTTACAAAGAGGACATCGAGAGATTTCAGAAAGTCCTTGTTTGCAAAATGAGCTCTCTATCAAAATGTTATGGCCTTTTTTTCCTTCACTTTGAAAAAAAATTTTGGAAAATTTTTCACTTGTCGGGCTTAAAAATTTTGGGAAAATTTTCAAAATTTAAAAATCCTTTGAATGTAACGTGGATCTGGAGGCAAAGGCCAAATGGCACCATGAGGTCTTCCCTTTTCTTCCTTTTTAACTTAGCAGCTTAAAAATTTTGGGAAAATTCATAATTTTTCCCCCCAACCTTGCCCACCTTGTCCCATTTGAGTCTAAAATGATCTTGATTCCAGTCCATTGGTGATCACCAGGTTCTTTTTTCGAGAGGAGCATGGGGCAAATTTTAAACTTTTCCCTTTCGTCAAGAAATAAAAAATTGTCTCCACCCTTAACCTTTCCCCTTTTTCCATGTTTCCCGTTGGATTATGCCTGAGGTGGTAAAATTGCCACTGGGAAGAATTTGGTGTCCTTGTGGATTTTGACCGTTGGGGGAATTGGTCTCCCAAAAGGGAAAATGTAAATTTTTCCCCATGTGGTAAAATTTTCAGGAAAATTTCTCCTCAGTTGCACTGCCCAACCCTTTGGGCAAATTTTCACCTGTAGGCCCAGAAGCCCGCTCTTGGGGAAAATTTTCACCCCAAGCCCGCTGCCCATAACTTGAAAAATATGAGGAGTTAGGAGGACTTCTTTATATCAATGGAAAGGTGAGAAATTTCCTATCCAATGGGAATGATTTAGGAAAATTTTGAATGTGTTAATTATGAGAAAAATCAAAGTTGAAACTTTAAGCTTGTTAGAGAATGGGTATGGTGAGGAATTTCCCCGAACCTAATTAAACTTCTAACCCTAAATTTTGGACCTTATGACCTCTAATAATTTTTTAAAAAAATAAATGTGTAATTATATAATCTAGTAGATTTGAATTGTTCCGAACTTATTGTATATGTGGAATTAGTTTATTATAATGTAACATTAGTTGAATTTAGATTACTTTTTTTAAAAAAAAATTATTCCATAATTTTCTAACTAAACCTAGGTTGTTCTTGGGTCTCAAGTGGGTTGTTTTAGTGGGCGTTACACTTGGTATCAGAGCCGTGGGTTCAAATCTTGGACCCTTGGGCACACTAGAAAACTTGAGACATGAACTGTAAACCTAGCACACTTTTGAATCTAAGAAAACAAACTTGTTTGAAAATTGAAAAAGAAATGCGTATGAAGAAATATTACATTACTCTATTCATTTGAACTACCAAAATTAAAATAATAATAAAATAATAAGTTGTTTGAATTGTTGTACTCACTTAGTGGCATTTTTCTGAACCGGGTAACTAAGAATGTCAAATTAAATTGATTTTTGTGAACTTCTAGTGTAGTGGAAACTTGGTTCCCTTTGAAAATGTGTTGTTTTACAAGTCCTAAAACTTGATTTAATTGTATGATGCATTAAGCCCTTTTTGAGACCCTTCCTTATTGGAGTTGTTGGAATGATAAATTATATGGTGTGAATCTTGTGGTTGGACAATAATAGTGGTTGTGTCTTGGGGTCGGGAAGAGTTAATTAGAAGTTGTTTAGAGCTTCCTTCCTTCAGTAGTTAGGAAAGTTGGTCTGGTTGTCATTTTTTCATTTTGTTACCCATATGGGAGAGTGGACATTAAGTTTGGGTGTAGTTTATGACCCAATCCTATGCATGTGTCCTTGGAACTAACCTCGAGGTAGAGTACCCCTATTGGCGGCCATGAAGGGCTGCGAAGTGAATGTGGTGTTAAATTTTGTATTTTACATTCGTAAACTTTGTTCATTTTATCAAGGACCAACATCTTATTTTATGATTGGATTGAGAAGCTCTGAGGCTCTTTTAGTTATTTATATTTTTTTGAGAATTTTCAGACTTTGCAATGTGGCTACTTAGCCACTTTCCTTGATTGTGATATTTCTTGGACTTTATTTTGATTGGTGACTGAGCTCATTATGTTGTTGGCTACTTAGCTAAATGTTACGTGGATTTCTTCTTGCATGATGATGAGTTGGTTCTATGCTACTTGTATTCATACATTTTGTCATATGGGGTACACCCTAGGTGTCTTGAATGTCCTCTTAGGTGCTTAAAGTTATGCCTTGGTTTTAGATGCATGGAACCTTGAGTGTATCTAGGATCTTAGAGTGACCTTTTCATTACTCGACCTTGTTGGGAAGAGAGTTCGTTGTGTTGTGCATTCTAGTTGGTAGCCTGTTAGTGGTGGTGGTGATTCTCTTACAATCCGATAAGAGCTTGAACCTCGTCGGAGTAGAGGTGTTTAATTGTGGGTTGATGAATTATGGTGGGATCGGTTTGCTTTTGGCTAGTTGTGGATGTTAGTGGAAAAGTGTTTGTCTAGTAGTGCTTCTTCTTTCGATGGCATGCTAAGTTTTATCAAGAGTTCCTCATTTCATTATATTAAGTAGTGACTTGAGGATTGTATGCATCTTGGTAATTATGGTTAGATTTAATCCCATTCGAGTATTGTGTGTAAATTAAGTGTGTTTTTTTCCCTCTTGACCTATAAATAAGTCTACCCTTTCCTTAACTTTTTTTTAGTTACTATGAATAATACTCTATGACCTATTAATTTTGGATTACGTGGAGACACTTATGGATGCTTTGAGTCTTTTGGACCATGACGTTGGTGATGATAGTGTAATTAGACCTTGATAATTTAATCTTGGTGGTATTTTATAATGTGATTCTCTTGCGAAACTGTAACTCTTGGTCGTAAAGCCATGTTGAATAAGATGGTTGATTGTCTGCTTACATTTGATGCTTTCTAATGAGTATGTGGTGTTCTTATAGTTAAAATATTTCCTTTTCATTTTGATTGCTTGGTTGGTGGTATCCTGTGGTAATATGGGTGTAGATTTGAAAACTTTCCTTGTCTTATCAGGTGAGTAAAATATTTTCACCAAAACAACAAACAATGTTAAACCCTAGTAGATCAGTAAAAGTAATTATGCTTCCTTAATGGGTCTTCCTTGTAACTTATTTTGAGAACTTGTAGAAACCCACTAGGAATGTTTTATGATACTTGTAATTAGTGGAAAAATCTCGAAATATTGTTGTGATCCATGTTGGTTGATTGTTTCCTAGTTCTTACCAAATTAATAATGTGTTTTCTATGTTGAATGTCCCTTGTTTCCTTAGAATTAAAAATGTGATGTGTTGAATTACCTCTCTCTCCCATAAAAGTAATAGTGTGATATGTTTACCCTTCCTTCTCATTAATTTTTTTAATTGACAAATTGACTCACCCAAACATCATAAAACTATAATTGAGGAGATTTGGCCTTGAAGCTTAACAAATAAACTGGAACATAGAAAGAGAAAATGGTCCTTGCTTTAACCTTGGTAGATTAATAGAAGGAATAAAAACCATGTAGAAGAAAAAGAAAGGAAAAATTTGTCCATCTACCTCCCCTAGGAGTAGAATAAATATTTTTTTTTTTGCCTTATACAAAATGGTGAGATATCATGGCCACCTTAGTGGTGATCCTTATAACGCAAACATGTGATATCAGAATAAAAAGGAATATTTTAATTAAGAAAACTCGTAAAGGAATGTGCTTAAAAAAATGAAACTACAACTTTTGACTTAATTAGTTGAGTTATAAAATAAGTAAGATTTATGTGTATTGAGTGCAATGTATAGTTGAACCTGTAGTTTTGTCGCCTACCTGAAATTGTGAAACACTGGTGGATAGTAATGTGTTCTAGTTGCTTAGTACTTCTTGTTCATAGATGTATGTGCCTTTCTTGTGGGAGTTTTGGGTCATCATACCCTTATCGTCCCGTAGCTTGATGAATGTGAGTTGTGGTCCTTTTGGATTGAGACTTATCTTGTTGTTTGAGAAGCAACCTCCTTGTGTGTTGTCTTGTCCTTGGAGACCTAAGTTATTGTAATTTTAAGGCAACATATGTTAAGGATATAAAATAACTTTGGGAAGTCTTCTTTTCTTCATATTTTCTTGGGTCACCTTGTTGTTGTTGCCCCTTTTCCATTAGGATGGAAAGTGCAAGATGATGTTATTCACTTTTGATATGATGCACCCTTGGATTGTAATTGGACCCCATGTTACTTGTTCTTCTCCCTAGTGACCTTGAGTGGTCCTTGGTGTTTCTTGTGCTCTCTTTATGGTTATTCCGAGCTTGAGTAGGAAATAAGATAAATAAATCCCATTGTGCTATAATGTATGGTACTTGTATTGATATGTTAGTTGCTAGGGGATATATATATATATATATATATATATATATATATATATATATATATATATATATATTTTTTGCTAAATGGTTGACTTCTTTAGATTTGGTTGGTATGGTGTGTTCGATTCTTAAAACAAAAGTGTAAAAATCAGACTATAGGAAAACTTGTGGTCTTGACTTTGCTTTTATTACCATGAAAAGTTAATTGTACCCTCTCGAGTTATAGAAGTGCTTTCCTTGAATAGTTCCTTGATTTTAAATGTTTTGCTGATTTAGGTGTCCTTGTTGATTAACCTCATCTTGTGTGATCCTCAAATTGTGGGACCTTGAGTAGACTTGTTCCTCGTGAAAATTTGGTCATAGTTGATTTTTGCTAGCCTTGTCTAGACAACGAACCTTGAAATCATGGCTTAAACGTGTAGAAACCTTAACTTTTATTAATGTAGTATGTTGTATTCCTTGGGAAACTATGTGGTCATTCTCAAACTCATGGAATTCTCCTTATTATTCCTCTACTTGGTGGTTACTCTTAAGACTCTTTTGAACTCTTCATGTTATATTGTTATGTGTGGTATCTTGGTTGATAGCGTAAATTTACTCTCTAGATTTAAGTGTTTGTAGCCTTGCATGTAGAAATTTTAGAACTCATCCCTTGTAATCTCCCTTCTTCTTGCTGAATTGCATTGGACCAAACTTAGGTTCTATAGACCCACACTTGTTTGAAGCAAGCAATCCCATAATGGAGTGATCCTTTTTCTATTGCATTTGTTCCTATCTCTCTTTCAGTGACTTCCAGGAGGAAGTCGAGTCTAAGGGGAGGGGATGTAGTGCCCACTTCCCTTCGACACTTTTGATATTGATCATGATACTATTGACTATATTATGGACATTATTATAGTTTTGATTTAGTATGGTGTTAGATGTCAGATCATGGATTATTGTTGACTCTGATTCATATATGATGCATGATGATTGTTAGAGACATTTTATATAGATGTTGACATGTTTTTGACATGGCTATATATATATATATATATATATATATTATATATATTGGATATATATATATATATATATATATATATATATATATATATGGATGTTGTTAGGACATGTGATATTTGGATATATTGAGTAGACCGAGAAAATTGAATTTAAAATTGATGATTATATAGTTGTTGATGAAATTGTAAGTGATATTGTTGATTGTATGGATGTTGTTGTGATTCATATATATATATATTGATGATTTTGAAATTATATTTATATTCATTTGGATGTTTTGATATGGCCACGAGGCTCGAAGGGTATTTGTATTTTGCAGGTTTAAAATATCACAACAAACATCGGGGATTGGAGACCAACCACATTGGAATTCTAGATGAATTCAACAAGGTCACCATGGCAACTTGTATTGTTCGTGTGTGTGTGTTTGATTGTTAGGGATTCCCATGGGGATCACCTTTAAATGTGACCAAGGGTTATGTGTATTTATTTATTTGGTTCCTTTTTATTGATGTTTGTATGTGTTTATTAAGTGATGTGTTTACCCCTTTCATTATTTATTAATTGTGGTAAATTAATGTGAGTAAACATGTTGTTAAAATTAATTAATCAAATTGGGACATAAGAAAGTAATTATTAGAGTTGTTGGCCTAAAATTAAAGTGTTGTAAGAAATGTGTAAGTGATGTGTAAATTAATTTTGGAGTATGAAACACACACCTCGTACTTTGAAATTTGAAATTGTCCTTGAGGCTGATTTTGGAAGCTTATGGGAAAAGTTAAACTTGTCCCATAACTCTTCAATTTGCATGCCAACCTTACCTATGGTTGGAGAGGGTTTAAATCTATCCTTCATTATGCATTTTTGTAAGTCAAGTTATATGCTTTAATTGCACTTTCTTACATGCTTTATAAAAAAGCGAGTCAGACATTCACAGAAACTAACACAATAATATTATATCTTCTTTGTTATATTTCAAACATCCACATCATACAAATATATAGGAAAGGTATTCCTATAATTATGGAGATTGTTTAACCAACAAATCTCTTAACAAAGTGTATTGTTACTCACGTAACAATATACTATCTAATCACTATGAGTTGTTTTAACAACTCATTTACAATTACATTACATTATATTTACTTCATATAATTACTCACGTAATTACTCACACTATAATGTAAGCACTAACATAATGATTCCTAACATTCCCCCCCTTAGTGCGAACATGGGAGAACAACAATTGCACTTCCTTCTGCAGCGTGCCGCCCGTGCGTGCTCATGATCTGGATGGTTTTTACAGGACAGCCAACAACCTCAATATGGATGGTTTTACAGGACAACCAACAACCTCAACATGGATGGTTTTACAGGACAACCAACAACCTCAACAAGGATGGTTTTACAGGACAACCAACAACCTCAATATCATGATGTTGCTTTTCCTTTGTGCTTTCATCTGTCCACTATGCTTTTCCTTCAGGGAATTATGTAGGAAACACTGATCACTGATAACAAATATGAAAAGAGAAAATGGAACATTGAGACCATGTTCCCCCCCTCAATGTGAACATTTCACTTATTCAAACCAAAATAGGAACACTGAAAAGAATCATGCTGCACACAACTGAAATCGACTGCAACTCTGAAAAGAAAGCAAACTCACACACACACTATCACCACAGCTTCGTGTGGCCCCATCATTGGTGACTGACGAGAGGTCGTTGAATGACCTCCAGCCTCCTGTGCCTCCATCCTCCAAGTAGATGCATTCTTTTTAGAAGAGAAAGTCTTCTTCACTATCTTGAGCAACAACTTCTCTATCATGTGAATGGTTGGATCCTACTTCCCAATCACTTTCTTCTTCTCTATTTTCAGAAATAAAAGATTTATTATTCAATTTACCATCCAACATATCCCTAGCTCGTTGTTTACAAAACATTATTCCATGTCCAAACACATTACAATAGTGACAAATAAGCCTTTTCTTTGGATCCTGGGAGGTTGAACCTTGCTTGAAAGAATGATTGTATCTCTTTTTACCATGTGTTCCATATAATGCTTTTTCTTCTATTTCAATTTTATTTGTTCTATTTTCGTCCTCTATCAAAGAAGAAATCAAGTCTTCCAGACTTGGATTGATTTTGCTCAAAGTGAAGACCATATTAGAATAGCTAGGAGGCATGCTATTAAGTAAAACTACTTTTGCATCATCGTCGGGAACATCTACTTTGATTCCAGCTAATTGATTCAATACAGAATGAAACTTACTTATGTGTTCCACCATGTTGTCACCTTCCTCCATTTTGAGTCCGAACAACTTTTGTTTTAGTGATACTGCTGCGCTTCCTGCTTGCGATCCAAATAGTTTGTTTAGTGTAGTCCAAATTGTATTTGAGGATTTTGACAAATCTATATGATGCAAATATGCATCAGATAATCCCAATCCAATGATTGCTATGGCTTTTCGATCTTTGATGTCCCATATTGCCGCTTCCTCTGCATCTCTTGGTTTCTTTGCTTTGCCATCCACAATCTCCCACAAATCTTTGTTGATTAAAAACAATGAGTTTCACACCGCCATGTGTAAAAATATTTTGCCTTCGAATTTTTCCATTCGATTCAACTTAGCCATGTTAAAAAAATGGACGTCGGTTTCAACCGAAAATGCGTCCGAAGACAATATGACAACTAGACTAAAAATTTAAAAAGTAATAAACTGAGATTACTTTTTAAATGAAAACAACTATATAATAAATAAAGACAACTTTTTGAAAGGACGTTGAATGACTCAAACCAGTGGGATGCATGAGATTTGGATTTACAACGCCAATCTTGATTGTTCCTCCTTGCGCCACCGCTAACACTGCCACTCTTCTCCAGATATTTAGTCGCCGCGAGACAGATTTTCCAATCTCCAATAATCATCAACAGACCAAGCACCTTCCTTATTTGAACATGTCTTTAGACTGAAACGGAAGTGCATGTGAACTTGCAAGGTCGATTTCTAATATATTGATAGAATCCTGAAGATAAAGATCAGACTGCATAAAGATGTCAAATGCATGAATTTCACCTTCACCTTCTAGATGCCATGTCTCCCTTATAGTATTCGTTAAGACCAATGCAGTGTCTAATGCAAGCTCACATAAAACAATCTTGTTCTAGCTTGCAGATCTGGAGAGATAATTTTTCTGTGCTCGATAGCCAAGATTCTAAGACGTCTCTATCTCTATGAAACAATACTTACTTCTATGCTTATACCAAATATTGAGAGAGAGATGACTTTTTTTACTACCCACGTGGAGACGGATCTGGTTGTATGGCGTCCTTCCTTAACCATAATATACGAGCTCTGAATGCATGTCAGGTTTTCCTGTCATATGGATCTCAACCTGCATGTACTCGCCCAGATTCCTCACTCACGCATGCAATCCAAATGTTGAACAATCTAATCTCTTACCAATAAGGACAGTTGGGTAGCGGGTGATGTGGCATATTAGAAGCCTAAATTGCACGTGATGAACACTACCGACTGGAGATCAGGTGCATATAGATCGCTTGATGTTGGCAGTTGAGAATGAACCGCGTAGACAGCTACAAAGATGACACTCTGCTGCATCCAGATACAATGCAAATTACCGATCCAAAAGATGCTAGGAAGCTTCAGATATAAGATCAAAGTTGTTCCACACAATTTCAAGCAAAACTATTATGGCGATCAACTATTAAATGCATAGCACAACTAATTAGGATGCAGTCTTGGTGGAATCCAACAGTGCCAATGCAGCAATTCACATATTTTAATGTAAGAGAGTGCCAAATGGCAGATACGTGAATGATTCACTATAGATGGAACAGAGACATCAAAATGGCCACCCCTTATTATTCTAATCCTCCATCCCTAGGGATAGGAAATGGCGTCACTCAGATACCAAATAAAGAAGTAGGTCCAGATTTACACAGGAAACTAACACAATAATATTATATCTTCTTTGTTATATTTCAAACATCCATAACATACAAATATATAGGAAAGGTATTCCTATAATTATGGAGATTGTTTAACCAACAAATCTCTTAACAAAGTGTATTGTTACTCACATAACAATATACTATCTAATCACTATGAGTTGTTTTAACAACTCATTTACAATTACATTACATTATATTTACTTCATATAATTACTCATGTAATTACTCACACTATAATGTAAGCACTAACATAATGATTCCTAACACTTTCAATTTCAGTCCTTATGAGGTGGGTTTGCTTTTAGTGTGTAAGTAAAACTATCATTTATTCACCCCGCTTATTTATTGTGCCTTGGAGATTGAAGTTGACTTATGAGTTGGAGTTAAGGATGTGTGATTGGGCACTCCATTTGGATCCACCTCATTGTCTTCTCTTCCCTCTCTATACATTCGAATTCATTTTATTGATTGGGGTCACACTCTTTTAGTTTCTTCACTTTTGGAGACTTCATTTTGGGTGAATGTTTCTTCTTGTTTTGGGAGCTCTTGCTTAGGGGAAGTGTTTGAAACATTTATGCATGCCTTCGTGTGGCTATTTTCGATCGGTTGTAGTGGATGTAGCTTGTTGTTTTGATCTTGGAACCAACTCCATCATCCGAGAGGTAAGAGCTTGGCTCTTGGAAATACTTTTATTTTCCCTTTTATGAATATAATGGTGTAGGAGAAGACTATGGGGTTTATTTTGTGTGAGGCACAAGTGTGTTTTAAGGAGGTATAAGAGTTGAGGAGTTGGGATTTTGATTCCACCTTAAAATAAATAGCTTGCATTTATTTACTTGTTATGGGGTTCCATTAGAGGTTGGGAGACACAAGGAAATGTCGGGAATAAGGGGTACTTGGGGGAGGAATAAGGAATGCGGGGATTTGATATACTATCATTTTTGGTGGTTTTGTAACTCAGGTGGTGATACCCATTTTCTTGTTTAGGAGGCATAAGAAGAATCCCCATAGTTCTTGCTCCTTTGGCTTGCTTCGTAAAGCCTTAGTATTACTTGTCATGTGTTATTGTATTTGTAAAAAAACCTACATTTTGTTTTGGATTGTGTTTTATTGTTAAAATGTTGTGTGTATGATTTGTGGAATCTGTTGTTTCCATGAGTTGAAATACATTTCTTATTGCATTGTGGTTGGGGCTCGAGGGCGATAAATAATGATGATTTCTCCTTTCATTGGATGTCTTGTTTGGGTTGAGAGCATTTCCTTTCCTGGCTTTGTTGTGATCAAAATTGGAAAAATGAGAAGAATGCATGTTGTTGTTTTGGAGCTGAGAAAAGATAGTGTGTCAGTCCCTTGTGAACTTAAATCTCATTGTACCCTTTCCCACTTGAAGTGGATGAAATTGTAAATGTTTGTAATGGAAAGAGGTTGTACTGATTTGCAAATGAAATTTAAAATGTAAAAGAGTTATACTTTGTATTCTGTTTTGGAAAGAATGTGAAAGAATGATATTGTTTTGTATATTATATTTTGAAAGTAAATGGAAAGGAGGTTGTATGAGTTTCATTGGAAATTTGTGTTTATCATGCACTATGAAGTCCCTGTTTTGAAAATGGAAATGTGCAACACGTGAAAAGAAAATGTATTATTCTTGCATGTGTCAATAAATGATTTTGGAAGGAATAAAAGAAAGAAGTTGTAAAGTTTTCTGTTAGAACCAACAAATGAATGTAATTCTTTTCTAAAATTTCATTTTATTATTGAATCTAATCATTTCAATGTATTGGAATCTCTGTTTGAAAGGAAGAAATGCGTGTGAGAAAAAAAAAAAAATTGAATTTTGGAAATGTGTAAAATTTGAAATCAGAATTGCATTTTGGTCTTGAATGGTTTGTTTTGAATCAAATAAAATGTGTTATATTGGAATTGGAATGAATTTTAATACTTAGAAGATGAAAATGACAAATAGATCCTTTAAAATTTGATCCTTGTTATTTGTAATTTCAAACTGGCAATTATCTAAACAAAAACACACAGTTCAAACCTACAACAATAAAATAAAAATTAAATAATTAAATTGAAGTGGTAGGCTCTAAACGAATTCATCTGGACATTAATACTCAAGAAAATTTCTTAGAAAACTTAGTAAAATCAGTGGAACCGATTTACCGTCATTTTGCATAATGCTTTTTTGGCAAATGTTGGAAATTTCGAATTAATCCTCAATCAAACAAATTAACCCTTGCAATCTATCCTAAATTCATCTAAGAACAATCCTCCATGTCTATTTGACATGTTGAGAGAGGAAGAAGATCAAATTGAATAAATTCACAAGTTAAAATTTACTAGTTCGCAATATATAAGCACTGCACAGCCGTTTTCTTATAATTGACCCCTTAAACCTTATCAAAATAAAAAATTAATGATTTCTAGAAATTCCTCAATTTCAAAACAGATCTCTCTATCAAAAGTTATGGTCTTCTATAGTTTTCTTCACTTAAGCGTTAAAATTTTGGGAAAAATTTCCTTGTCTGAACTGCGGCTGAATTTTCCCTTAGGCACTTAGGAAAATTTTGGGAAAATTTTCCAAATTTTCCTCACCAGCCCACCTTTCCCACATTGTCTTAGGAGACACCACGTGTCCTTTTTGGTCTCATGGGAGCACAGGAGAAAATTCAACTTTTCTCCCCGCGCGGGAGAATTTGAAAATGTCTCCCGCGCCCGCCTTTCCTCGTTCTTACCCGCATTGCCTTAGGCAAAGTGCTACATGTATCTTGTGGAATTATGGACCTGCGGGAGAATGGGTGAAAATTTTATTTTCCCAAGGTCTCCCCATGGCCCGCCAACCCGCCCTTTGGGTAAATTTTCACCCCTGGGCCCGCATGCCCGCTCTTGGGGGAAATTTTTCACCCTAAGGCCTGTCGGCCCATAAATTGAAAAATATGAGGTGTTAGGAGGACTTCTTTATATCAATGGAAAGGTGAGGAAATTTCCAATCCAACGGTAGTGATTTATGAAAGTTTTTAATGCATTAAGTATGAGAAAAATCAAGTTGAAACTTTAAGCCTATTACAGAATGGGTACGGTAAGGAATTTTCCCTACGAACCTAATTGGAACTTTTAACCCTAAATTGAGGACCTTATGACCTCTAATAATTATTAACAAAAGTAAAATATACTCTAGTATATTTGAATTTTTCCAGAACCTATTGGTGGCAATCTTTTCCTTGTAACATTATTGTAGATTCTTTTGATTAAAAAAATTATTCAGTAATTTTGTAACTAAACCAAGGTTGTTCATGGGTCTCAAGTGGGAGATTTTAGTGGTCTGCTACAGATGACTCTATGGAACAATTTAAAAACATAGAACATAAAGAGGTTGTTAATAATGTAAAATTTTTCAAGACATATTCCAAGATTCAAACTATGGAAGCCTTTTTCATAAAGTATATGTATGATAAAGAACATTAGACTTGGCATGAAAATTATAAGTCAAGTTTACTCGAATATCATCTTCATGGAAGTGGATAAAAATAAAAAAGTGTAATGAACCTAAGAACCAAAGAGAGCTTAGAAAGATTGTGTCAAAACAAAAATTAGATGAAATGATTTAGTAGATCATCAATTATTTTATCAATCATGATAGATTTATCAAGATGATAAGGATCGATTCATACTTCAATTAAATTTTCAACAGATTTTTGAAAGAAAGGCATCCGGTGATAACCGTTTCTAGGTAAGCGAGTCAATTCAAGTTCATGCTTCAATGAAATTTGGGTGTTCCCCACTTGTACATAGATGATTTAGGAATTTTTTCCTTTGGTGTTATCTATTTCTTGTCTCGTTTTGTGTTTCCTCATGTTGTGTGTTTCCTTTCTTATTTTGTGATTTTTTTCCTATCGTGTGCGTGTTTAGTAAACAAATGTTGTGTGGTATATTTTTCTTGTGAATCCCTATAGCCCAATGAATAAGGAATTCACCCACATTGAGTATTGAGATTTTGGGGTTAAGTTTTGCTTTTTCCTTTCGTGATCAATTCATAACATGTCCCAAATCTAGTAGCGCTTATTTTCATGTTTTTTTGTAAGAGAAAACTTCAAGTTGAAAACATGAAATCTATACCCTAGTGTCAAAATGTATTTTTAAACCCTTCGAGGAACCCCTCCAGATCATTTTTCACTTTGTTTCATGCATATCATATCCTTTCAATTGTTCATATATATATTTTTAACCTCTCGCATGTGTTTGGAATGTGAAAATAATATTAAGGAATCATTCTGATACTCTACTTATCAAGGTAGTTTCTTCAGTGAGCCTAAAAGGGATATTTTTACACTTTCCATAATAGGTGCACATCCCTCATGAGAGAATAAAAGTCTCAAATTAATTAGGAAGTTTTATATAAGGGATAAGAACTTGTTACAATTTATTTTTAACATTTTGGAAATATTTTATGGTCTACGGACAAGTTCGGTAAAACTAGGTTTTGAAGGTAAAGGAGCTCATGCATTCAAAATATACTTGAGCTTCAGGAAGTGATTCTAGGATATACGTAATGAGTTTTCAGTTAAAAATATACTATTGGAATTATATTTCAGTTCTCTTAGTGATGGTGGTTTCATATTTTTTGCAAGGCACATGCAATTCTTATCACAATCTATTTTTCAAGTAATTACAACTCCGTGGTCTAGAGAAAAAGGATTTTTTTAAGGGTAGCAGGAATCATAATATCATGATACCCATACTATCCTTATTAACAAAAATTATCAATAAAATTCATCTAAATAAATTCCTAAAAATTCCTCCAAATGCTCTCGAATCTTCATCGTCAAGTCCCTCCCCAAGGCAAGCCTCTAAGACTTAACCAAATTCAATGGTGGACACATGTCACTCAAAGGCTCAAAGAACATTTTTTTTTCAGAAGCTATCCTATACCCATGGGACAAAAATTACATGCATCTCCATTTAAACCCTCTAGACCATCATATGATCCTGACGAAGCTCAACCATGAAAGTTTAGCCCCTTTTCACCTAATCCCATCCCTTCAAGTTGTGCAATTAGATTCTGCCACTTATCCTCACCAGGTGAGGGAATATTTTACTGTACCAACTATCTCAATCCCTTAGGATAGTGTGGACATAAATATTTTTCCAGCCCTATCCCTTTCCCGGAGTTCTTCATATGACTCGCCAACCACCATGAGGTTTTCAAGTGATCTTTTCTCTCCTTCGCCGATCAATCTCCGTCGACCACTTGCCAAGTTGAGAAGAGGGTGTATTTTCTTGCACCAATTTTCCCATCCCCTTAGGATATTTGGTACACAAAATTTATCCCAAGCCCAAGATGAGAAAAACACCAAATTTGAAAAAAAAATCTAACTTTCATGCTTCTTCCATTCATGTGCATTCATAGATGGTGTTGTTGGAATATTGTATAAAAGTCATTGCAAATCATTTCCCCTATATAGTTCTTCCATAAATAAATTAATTCTACTACAAAACCTCCATTGAACCTATAAATTCTTTAGACAACATGCCAAGCGGCAGCGTGCAAGCGAAGGAATTGATCGTAATAAAGTATGAGATGAATTTTATTCTCCAAAGAATCTTTAGGATTATAAGCTCAATGAATCTATTAGTAGATTCCATGGAAGATTTGGTATTGAAAACCTCACCACAAAATAAATCTTTTTTTTATTTCCAAGCATTTTGATGAGGGAAAAAAATTCGAAATTTAGAGCATGAGATCTCGACGAAGAGACGAATCTAAAAATAATGGTTCCATAAAAATGGATGTAATTTTTTTGAATTCAAAAAAATACCATATGGTATGCACCTCAAATGATTAATATATTAAGTACCCTAAATTACAATTTTAGATCACCTAGAACAATTAGAAATGGTACAAAATGGAAGGAAGGGAAAAATTGATTTTTTTAAAATAACAAGTCTAGAAAAAGCACCTACTAAAAATATAAAGTTTCTAAAAAATTAAATTTATCATCAACACCATGAAATTATATTGTTTCGAAGGTTTAAGAGGCCATATTTGAGAAAACAAGTGATATGTCCCAAAATACCAAGTCCTTTTCTTACCTTCAAAAATAGAGAGTCTCTATTTTGGGTGCAAAACGTTCTATATGGATTCATTATCACTCATATTTCTGCTTATTTTACTCTTCACAAGGTATTAGGGTTATCTCATAAATCAAATATTGAAATTAATCTTCCATAAGGGTCTTGAAAATATCATCTTGATCTCCGTGGTGGTATGCCGATGAGTTGAGTGAGCGGTGATTTGGTGGTCTACAAGTGAGTTAGTTTGAATGATCCCGATGATCTTAATGAGATAAAGGAGTTGCTCAATTAATAATCTATAGGATCGTCATGAAAAATGTTTGCAGTCATCTCAAGCTCACATCGGGGATATTTCAATAGTTTTTCTAAATATTCATTCGGTATTCCCGAGTATCTGTGGCATCATACAAAAGGAGGATACTATGATCATCTTCAAAAATTTCTTCGTATGAAGTAACTTCTTCAACATGTTCAATCAATTCTCTTCCCTTATTCCATTCTCTCTCTTTATTCTAACTCTTCATTTAAAGCAATCATGGTATTTTTTCTTATTCACTTAATTTACAATATTTTTAATTTATAAAATTATTCTCTTAAAATTATAAGAGAGATATTAAATTTATGTCTTCTAGGGGAAATTTAAAGTACACAAGTGGAATAGAAACACAAAGATTCATGTAGAGGGAGATGAAAGATAAATTCACAAGGCCCTAAATTGGGATGGTTTCGCATTCCAAAGGATCTAGAATTCTAGTTTTTGTAGCAATTATGAATTATTATAGAATGATTGATTCTTTGTATTCATCACTAAAAAAGAAATGAAAGCTACATTATTCCCTTTCCTTTGCTTGTGCTTCCTTTATTCTCCCTTTTTGAAATTTGCAAGTATGATTATCAAGAAGGAACTTTCTATCTTTGATAAATGAATTTAAGAATTGTGTGTCTAGATTTTTTCTTCTCCTAGATAGCTCCAATTTTGCTTTCCTCGAATTGAATGTCAAAATAATCCAATTATTCAAAGTGTGAACTCTAAAATTAGCCTACTCACAAAAATAATGTTTCTCTCCTAATTTTTTCCATCACCCCTCATCACTGTAATTTCCACCCTTGTACCCCATACTGAGGACTTTGTAATAGGTTCTTTGGAGTTCCTATGTGATCCCAAGCCTATTTGGACAACCCAAAACATTTAGATAGGATTAGATTAGTTAACATTTAATACTAGGACCTAAACCTTTCAATGCAAAGGGTGTAGTCCCATGAATGTTTGTGGAAACACCTAATTTTTCATATTGACGATTTTCTCACCAACACATATTTAAAGTTTTTATTTTTAAGCGATATGTTTTTCTCTAGATTATTATAGATGTTAATTAGTGAAGTGAAATTGGATAAATGGAAGTGAAAATGGATTTGATATATGTTAGGATACGTTGGTTTTTAGATTAGTTGTCTATTCTTATCTTCTATTTCTTATCACATTATTCTCTGCCACTTTTGTGGATCTTCCCAGCTTAGTTAGGGAGTCAGTTCAGATTTCAGTCCTATATAAACTGTACGTGTGCTTTGTTCTATTCAGAATAATATGAGATAAATCTATCTCTGCTATTTCTCATTCCGTAGCTTTGCTTGATTTGGTATCGAGAAAAATATTATTATCCGAGGAGACTGCTCTGCCGCCAATCAACGTGGAGAGGAAACGTTCTTGCGAGGCGTTGGGCCAGGCGCACTTTTCTTTTTTGCTTGATTTACACACAGTTTGGTGCAGATGCGCAAGTTTGGTGTTGAAGGCGTCAGTGTTTGAGTGCGGGAAGCTCAAAGGAGGTCGAGGCTGAAGAATCTCCACCACATCTCCACTTGAATGTCCATGTCATTTCTGCTCTCTTGCCGGATTCGTTCTTGAACGTACACGCCCGCACTGGAGCTTACGGTTTAAGGAGTGAATTACGTGCATGTAGAATATAGACATGAACAGATTGCTGTTTGTTTTCATGCCAGTCTATATTTGTGAGATGGCGAGGCCCTGAAACCATGAAAACATCACGCTTGCTACACATTTCCATCTTTGACTGCTCCGCTTCACTTCTGTGTTTATCTGGTATCCTCATAAGATCTACAACTTTGTGTAGTGCACTGAAGCTTTTACGGGCGTAGACGATTCTAGCTGGGCCACGTAGAGTCCTGCATTGTTGTTCTTTATGTGGAATAGTCTCGCTGCTAGAAGTGGAAACAATCTAAGAATCAAACACAAGCTGGACGTGGAGATCTCGCCGGGAGAGAGAATTTATTTCTGTGCACGGAGACCTTCAAACGCTGTCGAGGTAATTTTGAGTCTACAACAGTCTCTTCTACACTACATCGAATGTCGAGTGTAGACAACTCGATTGAAAGCGTCAACAACACGGTCGCCACAGCTGAAAGCCACAACATCAACTCGCCAGCCAGAGAACACCGTGGAGAAGCTCCTGAGAGCTCCGGGTTCTACTTTTCTTTGCTGAACGAGCTTCGAAATTGCGGCAATCTTGCATTCGACAAACTTGTTCGAGAAGGACTCCTTGAGTACTTTCTTTTCGACGTCATTTGCCAAGCAAAGAGAGTATGGGAAGAATTAGAAGTGGATATGATGCAGATTGTGACGACGAAGAAGAACGCCCGCAAAGCATTGCTGTCTCACAAAGACGTGAATATCGCGAGCATCTACAAGCCAATCATTCTCGACAGTGAGTCCAAATTGTAATAAGTTTTTCAAATAAATAAATATTTTTTATTACAATGTCTGCTCCGAAGTTACTTCTGTCTGACGCTCAGTTGCTCAAAGGGCCTAATTTTGCGGCCTGGAAGACAAAAATGAAGACAATCCTTCAGTTTGAAGGATTATGGGGAATTGTCATAGGGTCTGTGCCTGCTCCCACAGCCCCCGATGAACTAATAAAATATGACATGGCTAGTGCTAAAGCCTTGATGCTGATAATGCTCAGTATCAGTGATGACGTGCAACCGCATGTTCGGAATGCGGAGAAACCCAAGGAGGCCTGGGACAAGTTGGCAACCATTTATGAAGCCAAAAATCAGACAAAGATTCTTCATCTTCAGTCGAAGCTGCATACCCTCTCTATGGAGTCGGAGAAAGTGGAGGAATTCTGCGTCGCGTGGTGAGTTGAGATCGGAGTTATTGGCACTCGGTGAAACGGTAGACGATAAACTACTTGTCCCAATCACCTTGAGAGTACTCCCTTCTCAATTTCAAGTGTTTGTTACAACACTGAATGTGTCTAAACAAACAGTGACATTCGAAGAGCTTGTGAATTTGCTGCAGCAGGAAGAAGCTATCACTTCATCGCATGGGGAGTCTCAGGACAAAGCCTTGTTCTCAAAGCCTAATCGTGGCCAGAAGAATCGGAAAGGTCCCCCAGAGAAGCCAAATCCAGCGCAATCCAAACAGAAAGATCAAAAGTCAAAGAGATGGTGTCACATTTGCAGAACCAATACTCACGACACTGATCACTGTTGGCACAACAGCTTGAAACAAGGGCCTTCAAGCCATACAAGCACATCCGGGCGCGAAGATTTTCAAAAGTCCAAATGATGTCCCACTGGAGAAAGCAAAAAGGAAATCTTGCAGCCCAAATAGAGGATGATGAATCTGATGAGGAGACATCAGAAGGAGCCCATTGTAGTAAGAATCTTGTACTCGTCTCTCAAACTTCTCAGCCCACGAAGAAAGTCTGGTTGATAGACTCTAGTGCAAGCAAGCATATGTCAGGTGACAAGAAGCTATTTGATTCACTACACGAAGAGCCAACTGGAGATCGAGTTCGGATAGCGGATGACAAAGAGTACATTGCAGAAGGAATAGGGAATGTGACCATTCCTCTGGGGCCACGAAAATGTACACTTACAAAGGTACTATATGTTCCTGGCTTGACTAGCAATCTTTTATCAGTTACTCCTCTTGAATCATCACCTTAAGGTTGAATTTCTTGTTCAAAATGGCATTAAATCATGCTTAATCTCCCGACAAGGTACGGTTCTTGCTAAAGCCTTTGTAAAAGATAAGTTATTTGCTTTAGATACTGTTTCATCTTCTGCAGTAGCTTTATCTGCTTCAACAATAGAATCAACTGCCTTATGGCATTTTAGATATGGACACTTGTCGGTCGGTTCATTGCACCAGATGAGTTCAAAAGCAATGGTCCATGGACTACCCAAATTGTCCAGTTCCTTGCCTATTTGCCCTGGTTGTCTTGCAGGAAAACAACATAGAGATCCGTTTCAAGCGAGCACCTTCCATGCCAAGAAGTGTCTGGAGGTAGTTCATACCAATCTGAACGGCCCATTGCCTGCTTCGTTTTCAGGATACAAATACTTCCAGTTGTTCGTGGATGACCACTCTCACAAGATGTGGGTATATTTCCTAAAGCAGAAAAGTGAGGCTCTTCAACACTTTCAGAACTTCTATCATCGTGTTGTCAAAGAGTCTCGGACAACCACTTCTTCTACTCCGCTCAGATCGAGGGGGGGAATTCACATCAAAGAAGTTCTTGGCCTTCCTAAACCATCACGGCATTAAGCAGCACCTGACTGCTCCCTACACACCCAAAAAAATGGCATTGTTGAGCGTCGCAATCGCATAGTGATGGAGATGGCTTCGCTGCATGCTATCAATTGCAAAGCTAGGAGAACGCTATTGGGCTGAAGCAGTACAAACGGCTGTATATCTTCTCAACAGGGCACCAACAAAGATTCTACTGAACAAGACGCCAGAAGAGGTATGGAGTGGTAAAAAGCCATCAATTTCTCATTTGCGAGTATTTGGTTGCACAGCATACATGCATGTCCCAGCTCAGAAGAGAAAGAAGGTAGAGCCAAAAACACTCCCGTGTATCCTTCTTGGCTACAGTACTACCTCGAAGGCGTATCGTCTCATGGATCCTGAGACAAAGAAAGTATACGAGAGTCGGGATGTGGTTTGTGACGAGTCATCCTTTGACTCAATAGTATCAACAGAAGATCCACTTCCAAACACATCTCACCGATTAGTCTCTGAATCAGATGATGAGCTGGAGGAGACTACTCAGAGAAAAGAAATGCTACCAGGAGAACTATTTGTTGACCTTGGAGAACTGCAGAATGTGACTCCACATCAATCCTCACGGCAACGACACAGTTCTTCTCAAAAGCAGTCAAGTTCTCATCCGAAGTGGGTACAAAGAACTATCAAGGACTCAAATTTGCAACAACTCCCAGATACATCATCCGGAGTCAAAACAAGGAGTCAAACAAGAAATGAGGTAAACTTTGCACTCATGAGTTCACTGATGAATAGCTCCGAGCCAGATAATGTTCGTGAAGCACTCAGTCAAACTCAGTGGAAGGAAGCTATGGAAACAGAATATGACTCACTCATGAAAAATCGGACATGGGAACTTGTCGATCTGCCTACAGGAAAGAAACCCATAGGCTGCAAATGGGTCTTCAAGACAAAATATAAGGCAGATGGATCCATCGACAAACATAAAGCACGACTTGTAGCCAAAGGATATGCTCAGAAAGAAGGCATCGACTATGAAGAAACCTTTGCACCCACTGCGAAGATGAAGATCATCGGGGTAGTTTACACACTTGCAAAGAGCACGTAAAGGATGGAGACTTCAATAGATGGACGTCAAGAGTGCTTTCCTAAATGGTGATCTGAAAGAAGAAGTATACATGACCCAACCTGAAGGATTTGTTGATGAAAATCAGCCTAAAAAGGTATGTCGTCTCATCAAATCTCTTTACGGACTGAAACAAGCTCCCAGGGCATGGTATATCAAGATCAATGATCACCTTTTGCAGCATGGGTTCACTCGTAGTCCCTCAGATTCAAATTTGTATATAAAGAAGGTAGGCAAAGAAATTATCATTCTGGTTGTTTATGTAGATGATCTTGTGATCACTGGTAGTTCAGAAGATCAGGTTGATATTGTAAAGAATGATCTCAAAAGAACCTTCGACATGACAGATTTGGGGCTACTACATTACTGTCTTGGCTTGGAAATATGGCAAAAGGAGCATCACATCTTTGTCTCCCAGACAAAGTACGCCAAGACACTCCTGGAAAAGTATAGAATGTCGATCAGTAAACCTATATCCACTCCCATGGAAAAAGGCTTGCAACTTTCAAGATTCCAGACTCACCTCAAGTAGATGCTACTCTACAGGCAATTGGTTGGAGGGCTCATCTATTTGACATACACTGCACCAGATCTCTGCTTATGCTTTTGTCGCCTATCTTTCTAGGTTCATGCAAGAGCCAAAGAAATGTCTTTGGAATGCAGAAAGCATGTTTTGAGATATGTCCGAGGAACAAGTAATTATGGTCTGGAATATAAAAAGAATGATCAATTCTTTCTACAGGGATATGTCGACTCAAACCATGCTGGATCTATTGATGATAGGAAGTCAACTACAGGATACATATTTCATCTCGGATCTGGACCAATCTCGTGGATAAGCAAGAAGCGAATGTTGTTTCTATCTCATCCACAGAGAGGTAGAATATCGCGCCGCACGAGGAGTCAGAAAGTGCGAAGTGATATGGATACGTCGCATTATGGATGACCTAGGAATTCTGAAAAAGCAGTCACCTATTCTCTATTGCGACAATCGAGTGTGTTGAAGCTCGTGCAGAATCCAGTCTTTCATGAACGAACAAAGCATATTGAAATTGACTGCCATTTCATTCGAGAGCACGTCTTGAACCATCAAATTCAGCTCCAGTACTGTCCTACTGAAGCACAAGTTGCTGACATTCTCACTAAATCTCTTGGAAAAGTGAAATTTGAATCTTTCAGAGGTCACATTTGCAAGAATAATGTAATAAGGGGGGGAATGTTAGGATACGTTGGTTTTTAGATTAGTTGTCTTTCTTATCTTGTTATCTCTTCTTCCATTATTCTCTGCCACTTTTGTGGATCTTCTCCATTCAGTTAGGGAGTCAGTTCAGATTTCAGTCCTATATAAACTGTACGTGTGCTTTGTTCTAGACAGAATAATATGAGATAAATCTATCTCTGCTATTTCTCATTCCGTAGCTTTGCTTCAATATATTTATTTGATTATTTTAATATTTAAATTAGTTAATTAAGTTATACGATGGTATAGGAATAAATAATAAGAGTGATAAAATTAATTAATTTTTCCTAAGAATGGGATATAAGTGTAATATGGAATAAAATATGACTATTATATATTGTAATGTGTAATGGGTATTTTTGAGTGCTGTATTATGTAATATTCATAACTACTTAAGTTGGCGTACAATACCTATTCATGTATCCCAACATTTAGAATATTTTGATAGTCATGCATAGGACTTTTCCATCTAATATTCACATGTCAAAATTCATCTTTCATGTGGCTTAACCAAGTGGAACTCTCGACACTCGAGATATGTTTGAGTATTTATCAATATATAATATGGTTGAAGGTTAATTACCACACCTATAGGAAGTCCAATCATCACGCAATTAGAGATGAAAAACTTTATAAATTTCTATTCTAGCACTACTTTAAATAATCATATATTTTTTACCACCTTATTATAGTAATGTACGTATGTATGTGTATGTATAGAGAGAGTTGGATGAAAAAGGTATAACAAGAATAGAGCATATCATATTAAATAATTGTAAACCTTTACTGTATTATCTCCCATGTGTATGTTAGATTATGCTCATCTAGGTAAATCAGTTAAGGGAGTTATTCTCCATTTTTTATTCCTTATTCTTTCTACTAAATAAAAATATACCATTATGCAAGAATAATTTTTGGTTCGTAAGTGTTTGATTTTCATGAAGATTTGAGATATCCCATGATTTCTACAACCTACAAATTTTCAGTAAATGAAAAGTTGTCTTAGACACCAACATCTTTTACCTCTTAATATAAATCAAGTGTCATCAACTAATTTTTTCTTTTGTGACAATTAAGCGAGAAAATATAAATTAAAAATACCTCGAAGATGACTTGATGGTGCTTTAAATGTGACTTGACAATTCCAAAAATGTTACTTGATAATTTTGTTGAATTACTCAAGTTATTATGAAATTTATTAGGTTCCACTAACTATTCTTGATCATAGCTTCAAAATATACATAAAATCAAATAAATTTCTTTAAATCCATAAAAAACATTATTGTGCTATCGAATATCATCATTACTTAGCTTATATGTATTTTTCATCTCCTATCATATTATTTTTAAATTTTCATAACAAAATGATTTTTATCCTCTCAAGTGAATAATATAAAAAATGGCATTCTCCCCACAGAGATCCCGCTATATGGGAGGTTATCTCCTTTGCCTTTAGCTCACCACCAGGATTCGACACCCCCACCGCTAAGTAATCTCATTTTGGGCTCAACAAATGCCCTTGATCAACACACCAATGATGATTTGGAGCCTTCATCCTCTGGGTGATAAATTTCCTTATATGGCTCTCACCATATCACCCTCTTAGGCCCCTTCCGAAGAAACAAGTAATTGAATTCATCCCAAATCATGTTGGGATGTGTCAAATAGATGAAAATATCTCCCTAGTTCTGGTTGGCATGATAAGGACTTTCCCCTTACAGGACAACAATTCACAATGGTGGCTTAATTATCTTTTTATTTCTTGATGCTTTGTACAATATCCCTTATTCCTTGGATTTTCTAGCCTAGTTTGGTCTGTGGTTTTGGGGTATGCTTCCATACCGCCCCTTGTTTTTTGAATTATCTTGTATCATGATGCTTGTCAATATTATATAAGATCTTATTCATAAAAAATCATCTTGAAAGAGTAGAAGCATGTAAAAAATCCATTAAAAAAATGACACCTTTAATAAATGTGTTTATTAATTGCTAAATTTAATGGAGTACTAGATGGCGCTCGTATTCTTTACATCTTTATGCTTCGATCTCAAAGGTTATTGGTAATTAAAGAGATAAAGAGAAAGGAAAACGTGTAGAAGAAAAATGTCATTTTTTCCTATTAATTCCGACCAATTTGACATGTCACTTGTCATCACTAAGGATAATTTGTTCTTATTGGCTGACCAACGATAACTTAGATATCAACATCTCTTCCCTGAAGAAATTGATTACACTATATGAGTAAGAGTACATCTATATCAAGCTTTCCTTCAGCTAAAAATCCATAACTAGGAGGTATCCAATCCGTCAAAGTTACCCAAGGAACGATCATTCCTGTAATCTTCTACATCGGGAATCTCTAAGGCCTTGCCTCAATAATACTTAATCCTTGGTGGGCTCACTCCAAGCCATTAAACTTCACCAATGAACCAAGGGCCCTTCGATACTAAGGATAAATTTGTAAATGATAGTTTCTAAATTAAATTAAATAATTTATGTTATTCTTTTTCTTATTGTAATGTTCATGCTCTATCTTTCCTATTGAGAAAGTGTCCCCTTAATCATATGGAATAATTTTTAAATGAAAATAACAATTTTATAATTATGTTGATTTATTCATCTTCTTTTTTTCTTATTATATTATTATAGTGCTATCTATCTATTGAGGAGGGTTTCTATAATATCTATCATACACCTTTCATAAAAAATAATTTGTAACTATTTTTTTTGGAATTACATTGATTTATACATCTATTATTTTTCTTATAACATTATTATGGCTCCATCTATTTATCGAGGGTGGTGCCCCTTGAAATCTATTGAATACATCTTTCATAAAGAATAATTTGAAAATGAAAATCATAATTTTAGAATTGTGTTCAATTATTCATCTACTCTGTTTATTCTTATTACAATATTGTGACTTCATCTATCTATTGAGGAAGGTGCTATTGTGTAATATCTATGATGAACCTTTCATATTTAATAATGTATAAATTAAAATAACAAATTTAGAATTATGTTGATTTATTCAACTAACTTATTTCTTATTCCATTATTGTGGCTCCATCAATCGATTGAGAAGGTGCCATGTAATATCTATAATGTGCCTTTCACAAAGAAGAATTTATAATTTAAAATAACAATTTTAGAATTATGTTGATTTATTCAACTACCATTTTTCTTATTACATTATTTGCCGCTCCATCTATCTATTGAGGAAGGTGCCCCTTTAATATCTATCATGCAACTTTCATAAAGAAGAATTTGTAAATGAAAATAATAACTTTTTAATTATGTTGATTTATTCATCTACAATTTTTGTTATTACATTTATGTGGCTCCATCTATCTATTGAGGAAGATGCCCATTAATATTTATCATGCACCTTTAGTAAAGAAGAAGTTTTATATGAAAATGAACTTTTTTGAATTATGTTGATTTATTCATCTACTATTTTTCTTATTACATTATTGTGGCTCCAACTATCTATTGGGAAAGGTGCCCCTTAATATTCATAAAAAGAAATTATAAAATGAAAATAAATTTTAGAATTATGTTAATTTATTCATAAACTATTTTTAGTATTACATTCATGTGGTTCCATCTATCTATTGAGAGAGGTGTCCCTTAATATCTATCACACACCTTTCAAAAAGAAGAATTTGTAAATTTAGGAAAATGCCCCTTAATATCAATCATACATCTTTCATATTTTTTTCCACTATTGTAATAAAAATAAAAAATAAAAAATTCATGCTTGTGTTTTTTTTTGGTCGAAATGTATGGCTGTTTTTCAATGCCAGCAGATTCCATTACAAGTAGGAAAGCGCATTTGTTTGTTTATCTAGAAATGTGTTTATTAATTGCTAAAGGTTCACTGCTCGTATTCAATTATGAGGTAAACGAGAGTAAGAAAATGTCCTATATCTTTCCTATATATGGTTATGGGTTTCCGATTCGGCATGTGAAGTGTCCTTTCGTCCGCTTCTTGTTACATGTACAACTAGTAAATCAAAATGAGGGTTTTTCAATTAGGTTGACCTATACATCTATTATCTTTAAATGCCAATTTTTTTAAATGGAAGATTAAAGTGTGTTTTCTATTTATACGGGAAAATGAATGGAAGTAAAGGCCAATTAATAATGTGAAGTACCCTTTCATGTATCTTTTTTATGGTTAGGAAACAATTTATAAATAAATGACGGTTTTACAATTAGCAATTGTGCTTGAGTTCCAAAATATGTAAGTGTCCATGAGTTCAATTTTCTTTCTTTTATAGATAAATTTGGAGATTTTCAATTTCGTTGTGAAATGAGTTGTCTCTATCAAAAAAATTTCCATGTGATAAATCAGTAAATTATGAAATAAAAACGTGATTCCCTGTGTGAAGGTCATCTAGATTTTTTTGTGTTAAAATAATCAAGAGAAAATCGGCGAAAAATATAATATGTGACAAACCACAATTATGAATTTCACTCACTCTAAATTTTCACTCTCACATTTCCTACCAATTTCGTTGTGAAATGAGTTGTCTCTATCAAAAAATTTCCATGTGATAAACTCATAAATTATGAAATAAAAACGTGATTCCCTTGTGTGAAGGTCATCTAGATTTTTTGTGTTAAAATAATCAAGAGAAAATCGATTTAAAAATATAATATGTGACAAACCACCAATTATGAATTTCACTCACTCTAAATTTTCACTCTCACATTTCCTACCAACTCTAAAACTCTCCCTTTTCTTAAAATATACAACGTAATTACAACAAGTCAAAATGTGTTAACTCTCCAGACACTTATAAACAATACCTTCTCGAGCATGAGTATTAATGGATTTCTTCTTACCAGTTTTTGTGAGTATAACAATGTCCACCTAGTTATATTGCAAGTTTCTATTTATAGCTCCACTAAAGATTACCAATAACCTCCATGACAACATTTCCATGATTTAAATGATGGAATGGGTTGTGTATCTCTCTCAAATTTTTCTCTTACAATGTGTCTTGAAGATAAGTTTAATTTCTTGCAAAAATCTTGAAGAAAATCTTTGTTGTAGTGTGGTAGTCACGGATACTTGAATTTTTGACCTCTTTACTAGATATACTAAGGGACATGTTCAACAACTTGAAACAATTTCCAACTTCTCACTATAGTGGCAGAGGAATAATTATTTCTCCTCAACGTCCACATCATTTAGTGGAAGCCTTCTATGTGGCATATACCCTTCTCCTAAGATGATTCATCAAATTTTACATATATGTCCCATGCGTGTGTGTGTGATCTATTTCACATAAATATAGATGTAATATTTAATGGACATCAATGCAACTACATCTAGATGTGTTTTTACTATCGCTGCCCATTATAGTAATTAAAAATATAAGAGAGTTATAAGAGCTGGGGTAACCTGAGATAACTCACGGCCCAACAAGAATGCCACATAGGCACTAAAAAAATGCAAAAGGGAAATCAAAGAGCACCACAAGAGAAAAACGATAATTACATAAAAATAAAGAGCACTAAGCACAAGCTACTCCGAGAGGAGTAGGAGGGTCATCTTGAGGAGGGATGAAAGATCCACTCGACGAATCAGCCGAAGGAGGATTATACTTTCACCCATCCCGTTATGGCATCCACATCCGCAAAGGTACCATAATTCCCAAACTAGAGGTCCGAGAGCTAAAAACCTAAAATCCGAGTGGGGAGAGAGAGGCCCAATGCGAAGATCTTACCATGACTTCCCCAAAAGAGAAGGATCGCACGCTGGCTCGGAAGAGGATGGAGCTAAAGGGAGACCCTGGGGAGAGGGAGAGAGGTTGTTGAGAGAGGCTTCTTTCACACACTCGTTGCGGAGGCGGCCGACGAGGTGAAGATGACCGAGGTGGTGGTAGAAAATGGTTAGGAGGGACCCAACTCATCGTGCAAGGAGCACTTCCCCAATGTGTGAGTAATTCCTACAAATGAAAAAATTCCATAACAATTTTTTTGGCTTGAGCTTGAATCTATTTGCGCACATTAGACAAAACAACCAGTTTGTCTTTAGTAGAGAACAAATCAATAGATTGATCATTCGTAATATCATAGTATTTGGAGATTTATAAATATGAAAGAGCATAGAACCTCTAAATACTTTCCACAAAGTATTAATAGAACTAGGCAAGGACTAAAATATCCAAACAATGCTAGATTCCAAATAAATAATATAGGGTGGTCGGGTTGCAATAACGTATGAATCAAAGACCACAAGGGTTGAGCACAAGGACAAGACAAGAACAAATTATTAAAAGATTCATGTGGAGAGCACACAAACATTTGTGATTGGGAATTCTGATGTGACTAACATACTTCACCATTAGGAAGGCCTTGATAAATAAGGTACCAAATAAAACGGTTATCTTTAGGCTCAAGCAAGGAGATCCCAACACAATAGAGTCGACAAAGCCATGTAGATTGGGAATATTACATGCCCAGAGGGCTATGAAATTAGCAATGACATGTCAAATGGGAATCAATAGATGGTATTTGGTGTCGCATTATAAGCGAAAAAAGGAAATATCATGATTCCACCGAATGTGCCACCATGTATCCAAAGGCTTAATCCCTAGTTTATAAATCATGACATCAGCATCAACTCTTGTATTCTATGACAGATGGAAGGTTTGAATTAACAAGTTTAAATTTTATCTTTAAGTGAGGCCGGAAATCTTATCTCTATGGGATACCAAATTCATAATGGTGTGAATCCCTTTGTGAGAAAAATGAAGAGCTTTGATTCTCATAGTTTCAATTAGTGAAATGTTATCTATTGTGATAATGAGAGACCACAAGATATTCTGAGATTTCAAAGAGAGGCTTGTGTGAAATCCATTTTCAATCCTATGCAACGGGGTTTTTAAGCTTAAACGACCTTCCAAGTGATTTTGGTGATGACAGTACTAGCAATCTTGATAAGGAATTGGTGACAAATAAGGTATGCAACACTATCTTATTACAACTAATTTTATCGTAAGAAGCACATGAACTAATTCAATTCTAAAGAAGAATTTTCCGGGATTGATTTCCCAAAAGACATCTCACCACTCATTTCAAAAAATAAAGCCAATATTTTCATGTAGACATAAATAACACCCATGCAACCTTGATTGCATGGTAGAGAAAAAACATCCCATGCCACCGAATGAAAGATTGTAGCCAAAAATACCAACACAATGACAACACAAAGGTACAAGATAATTTTTTTTTACTGAACTTTCCCGACACATAACATGCGCAAGTCGTCACCAATGACTAACACCGTGAACAACCCGATACAAGGACAATCTACTTTTTCTCTTCTTGATAGAACAACATTGAGAGTCCAACCACAACACACTGACATTTCTTGTTAAATTTTCTTGTTTACTAAAGTGTCTCTTAATTCTTAACTTACGTTCTTATAAAATTTCATGTAATGATTCACACAATTCTTTTCACAAGGGAGAATTTCTTTATTTTCAACTATTGACTAAATAGCTTAAGGCCAAACTTTCCAAACTAGGATCATCAAATTTTATGTCCAAATCTTTCTTATTCATTTGATTTTAGAACATTTTCCATTTCTTACAAGGTTAATTAATCTTGCTCAAGTCACTAACACATGTTCCACACCTCTAATGCTCAGGTGAAGGCATAAGCTCCGATTGAGTGGGAAGTACCGCTTAGGGTTCATAACAATAGCCTTCTTGTTTAAGGATCGAACTTGACCTTGCTTAAGAAATATCACCATGAATCAAGGCAAGGGTTAACAGAACAGGTCAACAGAATTTAGCTTCAGGGTCACATTGTTTACTATCAATCTTTCATTGAAGTTAAGGGTTTACTGAGATTGGTTAAATGTTCCATCTAGACTTTACTTAATTAAGTTTGAAAAAGGGGAACATTTCAAGCGATAAAGAGATATTTAAGGTTTTATTAATCACTTTCACTCCTACTTATTAAACCCTATCATCTTCTAAAATTTAACCATTGATTTCACCATGAGACCATTTAGGGTTTCACCAAAACAAATAGTGTTTATTAGTTTAGCTCGGGGGAAAAACAAGTAATCATATTTTGTTACAAAAGATAGATTCCTCTTGATTGTTCCAGGTCTCAAAGGTTTCAAGTGGATCACATCTACATTAATATGCTCATATACATAAATTTTCGTTTAACTTTTATAAGGAATATCCAGTTCACTTTATAGTGTTTACAAACTCATCACTACTATGCCTTAGGAGGATTTACAACTCAACATTTTAACTCAAGAGCAAAGTTTAACAGTACTCATTTGCGAAAACAAAACAAGGTTATATCAATTCATTCCAACATGATGCACAAATCAAAGGGACATATCATCTCTATTGAACCATGACTAGGGAGCAAGAGAGTAATAACATGGGACATGCCCCGCTACTATACTAAGGGTTAAAGTTCACTAGAATATCCCATAACCAAGCGGTAATCAAATTTCATCTTTCACATGATAACCAAACAAGCCAAAGTTTCAACAAGATACCCACAACAATACTCTACAATACATTTACTAGGCTTGACCCTTCTTCTAAAATGTCAAAGGCCCTTTCCAAATTTTATAACATAATACACATTCATACAAAGGAACATCATAACCAAGATTGATGCACGATAATCTACAAGTCTTTCCATCATCTAACCCACGTAAGCCATCTGCTGACAATTAATAACTTTGAGTTAGTTCGCGAGAATTGAGCAAGATAAGACTATACATAGCAAAACAATAAGCTACTAGCTAACAATACCATGAAAGGAAACATTCTATTCAGGAAATGGATCAAAGTTCTAACCTCTAACAACCTTTTGAAACAAGATATAATTTTCAACATATCAACTAAGAAGAAAACCATAAGTTTTAGTTATGAAAATACCTCTAAAACTACAAAAGTTTAATGACCAAATACGCAAGACTATGAAATTTAAATGATTAGACACAAGAGTTGAGAGTATTAGGATTTCAATCATATAATCCCGTAGATTACGTGATTGAAATCTAAAGTGTAACCCATCAATCCACATTCTCAAGGTGAAGTCAAAGATCTAAAAACCAGGATCCGATCTTAGCTGCCAAAAAGAATATAGTTTTGGGATCGTTCCAGTAGGGCCATAGGCCTAATAGGCTATAAGCGAACTACGAGGGTAAAAACAAAGTTCCATCATGTAATCGAAAAGGTTTAAAGGATGAAAATCTTATATTCAAACCCATGACCATTATATCTTAGGTAATAAGTGACTTCATAGCTAATAAGGATGAGTGGAAAGGACGGTAAGAATGTCGGAATAGGTATTGCCTAACGACCTACCTAATGAACATAACCGGGGCCGGAATAGTGAAAAGCCTCATTAATACCCAAGTTGAGTAGGCAATCTAGCATTCTAAACACATCCTTGCAATTTTCATAATACCTTAGATTTATAATCCTCCGTTTTAGAGGAACATAGCCATGAATCTAGACTTGGTTGAAATTTTCCGACATCGACTCACTTCCTAATATCATAAAGCGATGTAAACAAAGGAAAGGTCTCTCAACTCTCCTTAATTTACATCTCACACTAAGTTTATAGTAACCTATGCGAGAGATTAAACACATAATATACCATTGAAGATAGATATCCTCGATAACAAACTTCTATAACGATGTAATTACAATTATTACACGTTCGACACATAAACAAACTATTCCATAGCTTCTTTTCCCTTTTTGACAACAAAATATATTCACGACCTTCCATCACAATCATTCTAAATTTGCAATGAAAGGTCACTCATCGGGAAGGAAGTACAAAACAAGTTTGACTAAATTAAGGGACTTCATGTTACCTTAAGCGGTTGATGAAAACCTTAACTTTCACGAACCGTGAAAGATATTACCTTACTCCATCGAGGCATTATGTCTATACATGATTAAATCGATCACACAAGGAATCATCAACATACCATATCTTAACACCATAAAGGTCATTAATTTTATCAAATTTTACTCATAGAAAGAGTAGAATCAAAATGGGGTTCTATCGATAATTTATGCCCTCTATCGACCCGGGACATATTTTAGGCCCAAAACTTCCTTCTTATGAAGCATATCTATTGAACTTCTAATTTCCAAAAGCCTAATAATTTGCACAATACGAAGTGCATAATCACGCTTATCATAAAAATAATAATAATAATTTAAGCTGTATGTTTTCCTCTAGAGAAACAACATAACGAGGAAACCAATACTAGTCAGCAACGCTCTGACGCGTTAAGGGTGATTACATACCCGGGTTCCACAAAAAAACAACGACATTTTTGCGAGAAGAAAGTAACTTTAAAATATATATATATATATATATATATATATTTTCATATATGTATCGATCAATCAAAGCATAAGCTGAGAACCTTTGTTTGTTTTATATATATATAAATGGGTTTGATCACGTCAACAAAAAAACCAACGAGAGGCAAATCCAGGAAGTAACAAACTATTAACCATATATTGAACACAAAACCACATAATCACAGATTTAAACCAATTTCTAGAAGAAAAGTTTCATTTCAAGAGGTTTATTAGATACTAGCATATTATGTATATGGTTAGTCTATCTTACTGTTTTTAACGCATCCAATGAGGACTGCTTTACTGACCACATGCCCTCGCTTTATCCTCTGCTTCCTTGGTCTTTTCTTGCGATATACCACACCGAGGATTCCCTTTTGAAGGCACGACTAGAAGGATGCAATAGGTGGCTGTCCAAACACTAGATTGCTTCAAAGCAGCTGCTTTGGGGGTGAGAGTCGAACTGCTTACCACTCAGTCTGAGAGCACTTGCGCTAGAAAGCTACACACCGACCATGGTTTGAAGCTCGGACACAAGACATAATGATTACATCGCTCCTGGCTCTGAAAGGCATCTACCGTAATTGATACACAACCTTTTCCTTCATCAGATTTGGGGACAACATCAAACTCTCGGTGCAAACATTGCAGTTGTAGCTTGAAAGTGTGATAATTTCAACAGAGATGTCTCCAGCATAGATCAAGGGCACAAAAATCAGACCCCAACGCCTTTCTCTTTAAAAAAAGACACTCCCCCTGAAGATTTTCCATTACCCAAAAATAATGTTTGTAGGGAAATCCCTGTCTAAAGTCCTCGCCCCAACTGTTGTCACCCACAAAGTGCTTGGCACGAGCTGCAACATTTCTCTGTCTAGCTACATAAGGAATCCCCTTGGTAGCATTAACAGGAGGTGCCCCCTGCAGACCAAAGATGATTTTTAACTTGTGTGGGGAAAACCTGCTGGGAGTGGCAATTCACAGCTTCCTCTTCTTCCTTCAGCAGTGGGGCCAATAGAAAGAGCTCTAAGGAGCATTGCATCTCACTCTCTCTGTTACTGCTATTGAAAGATTATAAAGAGCATAGACTAGGCATTAGCTATGAACAACTGATTACTCATTGCGATCCTCTCACGCATTCTCCAACTCCTGCACTCCTTATTTCTCCTCTCACTCTTGCCTTCCAATTGCGTAGCCATTGGCTTCTCTTATGCATTTCTGGTGATGTCCCCTCTAAGACCAAAGGATCCCAATTACCTAGAATGAGAAGCGACACCGAGATTTGGCCGTTAATGAGTTCTGTTCGGAACAGGTGAAACTACCATGGACAGCAAGAGAAAACTGCCATGTCATATAAGCAAAAGCCGTGACACATACAGAACCACTGTTTCTACTAGCGAAACCACTGTGCCACAAATGGAACCACTGTGACGCTTTCAAAACTGCCAGATTGCATTATGGAAGGCGCATTCTGCACGGTAGCATTTGACTCAAAACCATTACGTAATGCAAAGCCATGGATCTCCTGGTAATGCTCTTACTGTCACTTAATCGATTTGATACAAAATATCTTGAAGGAGAATCCCGAATTTGAGGATGCGGTCAGGCCCAGAGCAGGATAACAACATAGTGGACAACCTGCTCGTTGGAAGCGCTCAAAACGCCTGCTACTGCTTTGCAAGATTTTGCAACAACTGATCACGACTGTGGTCGCGTGCAACCAGAACACTCCTCGCAGCGCCCAAGAGAAGGGAGGTAACACGCCTGCTACACTATCTTGTAGCTTCATCCACACCCACGTCAAACCAGGCTCACGCAGCAACCTAGGCAGAGAAAAAAAACGTGCCAGGAGGAAGCAAAAATGCCCACGCAACCAGGAAAGACACCCCCCAACCACCACACGCGGTCCAAGGAAGAAAACGCGTCCACACTCCACCTACTCGCATTCAAAGAGAATCAAGAACAGATCATGTCGAAGAAAAATGTGACTCCGCTCAGACCTCACGCGAGGGACGAGGACAAGGCGGCTGGTCAAATTCTGCGAGGTCGGGTGGTTGGGAGGAGGCCATGGTGGCGGTGGGAGGTGCCCACGGGGCATTACATTCTCCTCCCCTTAAGAAAGCATCGTCCTCGATGCGACATTACACAGAGGAAAGGAAATGATTTGCAACCAAGGACAGGTAGAGGAGACATTACACCCTATGGTTTAAAATTTAACTGATTAAAGCACGACCACAGGGTAGCCTTAGGAACATTTGGTAGAATTTTTAACTTTCAATGTTCTGTGAAGATTGGCAGTTCTTTCTTTTTGTTATTTTCATTAGTCTCTTTCCATTAACATTATTCTTAGTTTAATTCCTTTTAAAATTTCATCATTGAAGAGTTTTGGTTTATTCTTTATTGTGGGTGCCCAACATGAACTGCTAACACAACACCCTATCGGAGCTCACAAGACACTCTGATTCACAAGTACGTAAGTATATACTTCATGATTGTATTACACCACAAAAGGTTACACAATTACGGAATAGAATAGGCACACTCCCCCATAACATAGGTACTCATCACACATCAATGGTGACATACCAAATACTCAAACAAAGAGTACTACTGATCCACGAGACATTTCCTCAATTTGCATCAATGAAAGACTCACATAACAACAAACCATCTACGGGTACATAGTGTCCACTGAGGGAATCAATGACATAACCACAACATCACAACACATACCATCGACATGAGTAACACATACATGTCAAAAGACCACTACCAAACATCACAATAACTCAACATATATCCTGAAACATCAACCATACGGACAAAATCATAAGCCTCCCTCCTCAAAGTCTCTTATGCCTCCCTCAAGTCTCTTATGCCTCCCTCAAACTCTTATGCCTCCCTCGAAACTCTTATGCCTCCCTCAAAACTCTTATGCCTCCCTCAAGGAGGCCGGTTGTCCTATGGTCCAAGACACATAGAGTTTGGACACTCTAACCCAAGTGACATAATAACGCGTGGTTCAACAACCCGCTAGTTATATGTACCCCTTGGGCGTACCCCCATCTGACGAAGCGGGTCCATAGGTCAACCAATCCATGGTGCATCCCATGACCCTATTCCACACATCACGACATTAGAACCATCACAACAATCCGATCAAAGTGCCAGTGGCAAAGTACAAGCCTTGGGCAAGGCGGTAAAATTCCAAATTTAAAAGAAGACCCCAAATCAAGCTAAAATAAATGGCCAAATAGCCAAAGTTAGTATCGAAATCCCATGTTAGTGCCACAAACCAAGGAAATGCCCAAATTGTAAAGCATTGCAATCAAGAAAAGATGTTGGTCCTTGCAAAATAAAGTAAAAGCTCGATTTACGAATAAAATCAACTTATAATAATGTCACATTACGATAAGCTGTGTGGCCTTATCTAGCCACCAAAGGGGTACTCAACGAGTTCTTTGGCACTCGGAACATCGAGCCTCGGCTCGTAAAATACATATCAATAATCTGTCATCATCCCGCCACCCTTCGACAAGGCTAAACATAGTCATAGTTGCACTTAGGTTGTGTACATACTGACCACATATGGAGAGAGGAAAGAATCACATGTAATCTACTAAGCGAGTTTTGACTCGAGTTATTGACCCATGGTACACCATTCCTCACTCTCAACATACACTTCTACCGATTTCCCTCAGGATCGGTTAGTGTAAGGTTCACAACATAACATATAACTACATTACTAACACCATGGTGGTACACACATAGCTACCATAACGTCTCACGTATGGTAGGTATACGGGGTAGATCACAATCATACATTCCACGGGGTATGATACATCACTTTACCACATTCTGCACCCAAAGTGCAATCACAATACGATAGGGTTCATACACTCACCGTATGACCCTAAATCACGACATGAAGCATTACATATTACACAACTCATATATACGATGAACATAATAACATCACAACATAACATAATTGCTTCATAACAAGGTGGTACACATTTCTTCAAAACATGGTAAAAACATCATGATACTGACTCATTTCTTTTAACATCAATCTAGTCATACAACACATTGATACACCTTACATATCACAATATGTCACAATGTTCCAACACTATGTCATCCACATTATAATTCTTTTCACACGCCACAAACTTGATAATTCACACGTGAACTCTTCATAGAATCCACAAGAAGGAGAGAGAATACTCTCATCCCCAACACATCAACATGATGACAAATACGCCTTTGAGTGACATACACATCACGTGCGTTCACAATATCACAATTACGACAATAATCATCACGCTTAAAGCACATTACTCTTCAATATAAATCATCATCATGCAACATCATCATCATCATCGGTATCATCATGTAACACCACCACCACCATGCAACATCACCATACAACACCAATCCGGCCCATAGGTTCGAGAGCATGAACCTACGCTCACGATACCAAAGTGTAACACACCAAAAATACCAACACACAAGGACAACACGGTGAAATACGGGATAATTTTTTTTGACTTGCTTTGACACAACCACGACACAACATGTCGTCACAAGGTTCTGACCAAACACTAGGGGAACCACTTGTTATGGGGGAGACCACAAGGTCGGCATGAAACGTTCACACCTATCAAGGACAATGTACTTTTCTTCTTTTGACAAACAACATGGAGTCAAACCACATGACACACTCACAGCTAGGGCAACCCATGAGGAATTTCTTGTTAAATTTTCTTTTTTTACTAAAGTGTCTCTTAATTCTTAACTTGCGTTCTTATAAAATTTCATGTAATGATTCACACAATTCTTTTCACAAGGGAGAATTTCTTTATTTTCGACTATTGACTAAATAGCTTAAGGCCAAACTTTCCAAACTAGGATCATCAAATTTTATGTCCAAATCTTTCTTATTCATTTGATTTTAGAACATTTTCCATTTCTTACAAGGTTAATTAATCTTGCTCAAGTCACTAACACATGTTCCACACCTCTAATGCTCAGGTGAAGGCATAAGCTCCGATTGAGTGGGAAGTACCGCTTAGGGTTCATAACAATAGCCTTCTTGTTTAAGGATCGAACTTGACCTTGCTTAAGAAATATCACCATGAATCAAGGCAAGGGTTAATAGAACAGGTCAACAGAATTTAGCTTCAGGGTCACATTGTTTACTATCAATCTTTCATTGAAGTTAAGGGTTTACCGAGATTGGTTAAATGTTCCATCTAGACTTTACTTAATTAAGTTTGACAAAGGGGAACATTTCAAACGATAAAGAGATATTTAAGGTTTTATTAATCACTTTCACTCCTACTTATTAAACCCTATCATCTTCTAAAATTTAACCATTGATTTCACCATGAGACCATTTAGGGTTTCACCAAAACAAATAGTGTTTATTAGTTTAGCTCGGGGGAAAAACAAGTAATCATATTTTGTTACAAAAGATAGATTCCTCTTGATTGTTCCAGGTCTCAAAGGTTTCAAGTGGATCACATCTACATTAATATGCTCATAAACATAAATTTTCGTTTAACTTTTATAAGGAATATCCAGTTCACTTTATAGTGTTTACAAACTCATCACTACTATGCCTTAGGAGGATTTACAACTCAACATTTTAACTCAAGAGCAAAGTTTAACAGTACTCGTTTGCGAAAACAAAACAAGGTTATATCAATTCATTCCAACATGATGTACAAATCAAAGGGACATATCATCTCTATTGAACCATGACTAGGGAGCAAGAGAGTAATAACATGGGACATGCCCCGCTACTATACTAAGGGTTAAAGTTCACTAGAATATCCCATAACCAAGCGGTAATCAAATTTCATCTTTCACATGATGACCAAACAAGCCAAAGTTTCAACAGATACCACAACAATACTCTACATTACATTTACTAGGCACTGACCCTTCTTCTAAAATGTCCAAAGGCCCTTTCCAAATTTTATAACATAATACACATTCATACAAAGGAACATCATAACCAAGATTGATGCAATAATCTACAAGTCTTTCCATCATCTAACCACGTAAGCCATCTGCAACAATTAATAACCTGAGTCAGTTCGCGAGAACTGAGCAAGATAAGACTATACATAGCAACAATAAGCTACTAGCTAACAAAATCATGAAAGGAAACATTCTAATTCAGGAAATGGATCAAAGTTCTAACCTCTAACAACCTTTTGAAACAAGATATAATTTTCAACATATCAACTAAGAAGAAACCCATAAGTTTTAGTTATGAAAATACCTCTAAAACTACAAAAGTTTGACAACCAAATATGCAAGACTATGAAATTTAAATGATTAGACACAAGAGTTGAGAGTATTAGGATTTCAATCATATAATCCCGTAGATTACGTGATTGAAATCTAAAGTGTAACCCATCAATCCACATTCTCAAGGTGAAGTCAAAAGATACAAACCAGATCCGATCTTAGCTGCCAAAAGGAATATAGTTTTGGGATCGTTCCGTAGGGCCATAGGCCAAATAGGCTATAAACGAACTACGAGGGTAAAAACAAAGTTCCATCATGTAATCGAAAAGGTTTAAAGGATGAAAAATCTTATATTCAAACCCGCAACCATTATATCTTAGGTAATAAGTGACCTCATAGCTAATAAGGATGAGTGGAAAGGACGGTAAGAATGTCGGAATAGGTATTGCCTAACCGCTTACCTACTGAACATAACCAGGGCCGGAATAGCGACAAGCCTCATTAATACCCAAGTTGAGTAGGCAATCTAGCATTCTAAACACATCCTTGCAATTTTCATAATACCTTATATTTATAACCCTCCCGTTCTAGAGGAACATAGCCATGAATCTAGACTTGGTTGATATTTTCCGACGTCAACTCACTTCCTAATATCATAAACGATGTAAACAAAGGAAAAGGTCTCTCAACTCTCCTTAATTTACATCTCAACACTAAGTTTATAGTAACCTATGCAGAGATTAAACACACAATATACCATTGAAGATAGATATCCTCCAATAACTAACTTCTATAACGATGTAATTACAATTATTACACTCGACACATAAACAAACTATTCCATAGCTTCTTTTCCCTTTTTGACAACAAAATATATTCACGACCTTCCATCACAATCATTCTAAATTTGCAATGAAAGGTCACTCATCGGAAGGAAGTACAAGACAAGTTTGACTAAATTAAGGGACTTCACGTTACCTTAAGCGGTTGATGAAAACCTTAACTTTCACGAACCGTGAAAGGTATTACCTTACTCCATCAAGGCATTATGTCTATACATGATTAAATCGATCACACAAGGAATCATCAACATACCATATCTTAACACCATAAAGGTCATTAATTTTATCAAATTTTACTCATAGAAAGAGTAGAATCAAAATGGGGTTCTATCGATAATTTATGCCCTCTATCGACCCAGGACATATTTTCAGGCCCAAAACTTCCTTCTTAACAAGCATATATATTGAACTTCTAATTTTCAAAAGCCTAATACATTTGCACAATACACGAAGTGCATAATCACGCTTATCATAAAAATAATAATAATAATTTAGCGTATGTTTTCCTCTAGGGAAACAACATAATAGGAAACCAATACTAGTCAACGCTACTGACGTTTCTAGGGTGATTACATACCGGAGGTTCACAAAAGAAACAACGACATTTTTGCAGAAGAAGAAGTAACTTTAAATATATATATATATATATATATATATATATATATATTTTTCATATGATCAATCAAAGCATACACTTTGAGAACCTTTGTTTGTTTTATATATATAAAAATGGGTTTGATCACGTCAACAAGAACAACCAATGAGAGCAAATCAGGAAGTAACAAACTATTAACCATATATTGAACACAAAACCACAAAATCACAGATTTAAACCAATTTCTAGAAGAAAAGTTTCATTTCAAGAGGTTTATTAGATACTAGCATATTATGTATATGGTTAGTCTATCTTGCTGTTTTAACGCATCCGGCGAAGAATTTGCTTTCTGACCACATGCCCTCGCTTTATCCTTTGCTCACTTTGGTCTTTTCTTTGATATACCACACGGGATTCCCTTTTGAAGGCACACACTAGAAGGATGCGATAGGTGGTGTCCAAACACTAGATTGCTTTCCAAAGCGGTTGCTTTGGGGGTGAGAGTCGAGCGCTTACCACTCGGTCGAGAGCACTTGCGTTAGAAAGCTACACACCTGACCATGGTTTGAAGCTCGGACACAAGACATAATGATTACATCGCTCCTGGCTCTGAAAGGCATCTACCGTAATTGATACACAACCTTTTCCTTCATCAGATTTGGGGACAACATCAAACTCTCGGTGCAAACATTGCAGCTGTAGCTTGAAAGTGTGATAATTTCAACAGAGATGTCTCCAGCATAGATCAAGGGCACAAAAATCAGACCCCAACGCCTTTCTACTGTACAAAGACACTCCCCTGAAGATTTTCCATTACCCAAAAATAATGTTTGTAGGGAAATCCCTGTCTAAAGTCCTCGCCCCAACTGTTGTCACCCACAAAGTGCTGGCACGACGAGCTGCTGACATTTCTCTGTCCAGCTACATAAGGAATCCCCTTGGTAGCATTAACAGGAGGTGCCCCCTGCAGACCAAAGATGATTTTTAACTTGTGTGGGGAAAACCTGCTGGGAGTGGCAATTCACAGCTTCCTCTTCTTCCTTCAGCAGTGGGGCCAATAGAAAGAGCTCTAAGGAGCATTGCATCTCACTCTCTCTGTTACTGCTATTGAAAGATTATAAAGAGCATAGACTAGGCATTAGCTATGAACAACTGATTACTCATTGCGATCCTCTCACGCATTCTCCAACTCCTGCACTCCTTATTTCTCCTCTCACTCTTGCCTTCCAATTGCGTAGCCATTGGCTTCTCTTATGCATTTCTGGTGATGTCCCCTCTAAGACCAAAGGATCCCAATTACCTAGAATGAGAAGTGACACCGAGATTTGGCCGTTAATGAGTTCTGTTCGGAACAGGTGAAACTACCATCGACAGCAAGAGAAAACTGCCATGTCATATAAGCAAAAGTCGTGACACATACAGAACCACTGTTGCTACTAGCGAAACCACTGTGCCACAAATGGAACCACTGTGACGCTTTCAAAACTGCCAGATTGCATTATGGAAGGCGCATTCTGCACGGTAGCATTTGACTCAAAACCATTACGTAATGCATAAAGCCATGGATCTCCTGGTAATGCTCTTACTGTCACTTAATCGATTTGATACAAAATATCTTGAAGGAGAATCCCGAATTTGAGGATGCAGTCGAACTGAACAGATAACAACATAGTGGACAACTTGCTCGTTGGAAGCGCTCAAAACCGGCCTGCTACAAGCTGCAAGATTTTACAACAAGCGATCATCACGGCGTGGTCGCGTCAACAGAGAACACTCCTCGCAGGCGCCAAGAGAAGGGAGGTAACACGCTGCTACACTATCTCGTAGCTTCATCCACACCCACGTCAAACCAAGCTCACGCAAAGCAACCTAGGCGGAGAAAAAAACGCGTCCGGGAGGAAGGAAAAATGCCCACGTAACTGGAAAGACACCCCCAACCACCACACGCGGTCGAGGAAGAAAGCGCGTCCACACTCCACTACTCACATTCAAAGAGAATCAAGAACAGATCATGTCAAAGAAAAATGTGACTTCGCTCGACCTCACGCATGAGGACAGGACAAGGCCGGTCAAATCTGTAGGTCGGGTGGTTGGGACGAGGCCACGGTGGCAAAGTGGAGGCCGATGCCCACGGGGCATTACAAAGATAGTTGAACAAAAAAATTATACTAAAGGTAATCCAAGAATAGCTTGAAAATCTTGGAAAAGGAATCCAGGATGGGCTCCAAAAAAAAACATAATAGTAAACATGGAAGGACGCAAAAATTGTTGTACACACCTAGAATTTAATCACGCACGTTGGGTATAATTTAGTCTAGGTATCATACTATTTTTCATATGGTTTTTGAGTGAAGAAAGTATTATCCATATTTTTTTGGTTGGCAAAATGCAAAGCTTAATAGGATGGAGTGTTGGTAGTTGGTGGGGAAGTATTTCTTTGTAATCTTCATGACCAGCTTGCGAGCTATGGCGAAGGTCCAAACCATTTGGTTATAGCTAGAAGGAAGTGTTACCTTGGTAAAAAAATGGTGTTACCAAAGGTAATATAAATAAGCTTTCTAAAACAAGAATAGTCATTACAACCAAGATATGACATGTCGATACTTGTCGACCGCAATAAAAATCCCTATAGCCCACGTCATGTGTACAAATGTTTTCATAAAACATCATGTACGTATAAAATGTGTTACCGATTGGTAATAGAAACCATCCCGATGATAAACATGGAAGACGTCATTGATGAAAACACTTCGTGAGGCTGACTTTTTCTTGACTAACACAATGAATAAAATATTCTTTGGAAGATAAAAATAAATTTTGTTCCGCAACCGACTAAGGGAATACCAACATAAAGCTTTAAATTAGGTGGGATAGGTGGCTGAAAAGATAACTCGAAAACTATTTTTAACGGAGTATGGCGGCCATCGACTCACCACCAGGATTGGACACCCACCCCCCTTAACCGCTTGCCCAGTACACTCGGTTTTGGCTAACTAACTTCCCTCAAGCGACACACCCATGACAACTGGATCCTACATCCTTCGGTTGATAAATTTCCTTATATGGCTCTCACCATATCGCCCTCTCGGGCCCCTTTCAAAAAAATAAGTGAAGTAATTAATCCGAATCATTTTGGGATGTCTCGAGATAGTGGAAAATATCTACCTAGATCTATTTGGCATGATCAAGACTTTTATCTTGCAAGACAAGAATTCACAATGGCGGCTTAGTTATCTATGTATTTCTTGATGCTTTGTACAATATCCCCTCGATCCTAGGATTTTTGGCTAGTTTGGTTAATGGTTTTGGCGCATGCTTCTATATTCCTTATTCTTCGTGAATTATATTTTATTATGTTGCATGTAAATATTATATAAGATCTTATTTAGAAAGAAAAACATCTTGAAAGAGCAGAAGCATGCAAAACTCCATTAAAAATGACACCTTCAATTAATCATTTTGTTAATTGAAAAATTTAATGGAGTACTAGATAGTGCTCGTATGCTCTCGCATCTTTATGCATCGATCTCAAAGGTTATTGGTGATAAATTAAAACGAGTAGAATAAAATGTCATTTTATCCTATTAACGGAGACCAATTTGACATGTCACATGTCATCACTAATGATAATATTTTTTTGATTGGATGACCAATGATTAAATAGATATCGCCATCTCTTCCCTTAAGAAACTGATTACAATGATGTATGAGTAAGCATACATCTATATTGAAGCCTTCATTAGGCTAAAAATACATGACTATGGGGTATCCAATCCATCAAATTCTCCCAAGGAATGATCCCATCCCTATCCGCATCAGGAATCTCTAGGCATTGCCTCAACAAGACTTAATCCTTGGTGGACTCACTCCAAGACATTAAACTTCACTAATAAACCAAGGGCCCTTCAATACGAAGGATAATTTTGTAAATGATAGTTTTAAATTAAATTAACTAATTTATGTTATTATTTTTTCTTATTATGATAGTGTGGCTCTATCTTGTCTATTGAGAAAGGTTCCCCTTAGTCATAAGGAATAGTTTTTAAATGAAAATAACAATTTTAGAATTATGTTGATTTATTTATCTGCTTATTTTCCTTATTATATTATTGTAGCTCCATCTATCTATTGAGGAGGGTTTCCTTTAATATTTATCATACACCTTTCATAAAGAAGAATTTGTAAATGAAAATATTTTTTTTTTGAATTACGTTGATTTATACATCTAATATTTTTATTATTACATTATTGTGGCTCCATCTATCTATTGAAGGAGGTGTCCCTTAAAAATTATTGAATACGTCTTTCATAAAGAAGTATTTGAAAATGAAATTAATAATTTTAGAATTATGTTGAATTATTCATCTACTATGTTTATTCTTATTACAATATTGTGGCTCCATCTATCTATTGAGGAAGGTGTTGTTATCCAAAATTCACCCCTCAAGGTAATTTTGATAACATGCATCAGATTATTCAGTCCCGAGCAAGTACATTGATTCAAGGCCTAAAATCGTGTTTTGGGGCCCCCTCGGCTTCTCTCTAACTCTCCCATCCAAGAAGAAATCCCAACGAGTTAGAAAAATGGAAGAAATGCGAAAAATAAGGTTGCAGTAGTGTTTTGAAGAATTTCGGGTCTGAAGGGCTCGGGTCGTACCAGTTCGGGTTGAACTGAGGTTCTTCGTACCAAGCTTGGGGCCGAAAAAAGAAGAAAATCGGCTAAGTCCTAGTCCAGTGCGAGTCTGTGGGGATGATTGGGACGTTGGGATGCATGGGACACGAAAAGGACGAATCGGCCAAAAGATGGAAAAATCATCTAATTCTTTGTTTCGCACAGTTGGGACATCCGGGACAAAAGTACGCGGAGGACGCGGATCGGCGATTTGAAAGTAAGTCAGTCCATTTCGGGCGGGTCGGAGATGTTTATCCCAGGCGGTCCGAGACAGTTGGGACAAAAGTATGCGGAGGACGTGAACCAGCCGATTTGGCCAAAATAGGAGACTTTCATCCGAGGCAGTTTGGGACATCCGGGCCAAAAGTACGCGTGGGACGTAAAAAGCCGAAAGAGTTGAGAGCAAATGGAATCTCGCCACGTGTCTTCACCGCAAACAGGAACAAGGAAGCCCGAACTAGCCGAAGCAAGAGTTTTTCATCCGGACAACCGAGACAAAGGTATACGCGGGGACGCGGGCGTGAAAAGTCAAGCACCAAGGCAAAGAAGAAAAGTCAACGTTTGACCTGCGAAACTTCAAACGGCCATAACTTTTGACTCCGAGCTCCGATTTTCACAAAATTGGACTTTCTTGGAATGAGCACGATGTCCTCTATGCCACAAAAACAAGGGTAGATATATTTAAATAAAATAAACATATTCAGCTCCAGTCATTTAATGCTCATTCCGTCAAATGACGAAAACACACCGCTGAGACTCCAAAATAGCCGCCTTTTCGCACTCGAAGGCCATAACTTTTGTATTTCTCAACGAAATTGCAAAAATTGGTATCGTTGGAATCATGGATCTAATCCCAACGCACAAAAATCAAGAAATTCTAGATTTGGTGAGAGATCGATGGATATTTTTAAGAAAACGTGGCCGGGTTGATAACAATGTTTTATTTTGGTGGTTGGGAGAGCAATTAAGAGGCATGGTCATCATTCTTTCTCTTGCCGCAGGGGGAGTATGGGAGCCTTTTGCAAGTAATATATAATCATTTTACTCCATTTAATGCCTACGAAAAGTGGTTGAAGGACATATTTCGGGATTTCCATTTTCCCTTCTCTCTCTCTTCTCATCTTTTCTATAAATTGGAGTGTTGGGCTCATTGTAAAAGGGAGGTAGTTTTTGCAGCAAAGCTCTGCCAAAATCGCTTTGTGAAGCCAATGTGTTGCAGGCCCTTGTAGTGGACTCCTTGCATGGTGATCCAGGCCCTTTTCTTGTAATAGATTGAACTGTGCATATCATGAAGCAATAAAATACAAGTTTGTGGATGTATCTTCCCCTGCTGTGTTTTCTTGCATTCTTCTTGCCCCTCCAATCTTAGTTACAAGAATATTGTGTCTATTATTATGTTCTTGCAGGGATCCATTATCATTGTGTATGTTTGAAATATTGTTGTGAATGCATTTTGCTAGATTGTGGAGAACTGTCATCACCCCTTCTAATGTGCATTTTGCTTCTTTATCTCACGCATTGGGAGACTACTCTCACACCCTCCTTTTCTGGTGTATCACCGCTTTAGTGTAGGATTTCATTTTATGCATTCTCTCTCCCTGGTCCCTTGGAAAGTTAGATTAGAATAGTTAGTTTACCTGCATTAGAGTAGATTGTGGCAGGTAGTTTAGGAGCAAGAAACTTTCTCGGAGGTCTATCTCAAGTAGCAAGTCCTGACTTGGAGATAGTACCCATGTTATCCAATCACACCGTGAGCTCGGGAGTGTGCAAATAGAAAGGTCTTGTGATTCGGTGATAACGGGTGCCATGTAATATCTGCTATGGAGCTTTCATAAAGAAAAATTTGTAAATTAAAATAACAATTTTATAATTATGTTGATTTATTCAATTTGCCTTTTTCTTATTACATTTTTGTGGCTCCATATATCTAATGAGTAAGGTGCCATGTAATATCTATAATGCACCTTTCATAAAGGCGAATTTATAGATTAAAATAATAATTTTTGAATTATATTAATTTATTCCACTACCATTTTTCTTATTACATTATTGTGGCTCCATCTATCTATTGAGGAAGGTGCTCGTTAATATGTATCATGAACATTTCATTAAAAAAATTGTAAATGAAAATAACAATTTTATAATTATGTTGATTTATTCATCTACTATTTTTGTTATTACATTAGTGTGGCTCGATTTATCTATTGAGGAAGGTGTGTCTTAATATCTATCATGTACCTTTAGTAAAGAAGAATTTTTAAATGAAAATGAAGAGTTTTGAATTATGTTGATTTATTCATCTACTATTTTTCTTATTACATTATTGTGGCTCATTTATTGAGGAAGGTGCCCCTTAATATTCTTAAAAGAAAATTTTAAAATAAAATAACATTTTAAGAATTATGTTGATTTATTTATCAGCTTTTTTCATATTACATTCTTGTGGCTTCATCTATCTATTGACAAAGGTTCACCTTGATATCTATCACACACCTTTCATAAAGAAGAATTTGCATATGAAAACAACAATTTGGGAATTATGTTGATTTATTCAACTGCTAATTTTTTTATTACATTATTTTGGCTCCATATATCTATAAAGGAAGGTGTGCCTTAATATCTATCATAGTCTTTCATTAAGAAGTGTTTGTAAATGAAAATAACAATTTTAGAATTGTATGGATTTAGACTTATTCATCTTCTTTATTTTTTATTGCATTACTCTGTCTTCATCTTTTCAATTAAGGAAGGTGCCCCTTAATATCAATCATACATCTTTCATAAGAAAGAATTTGTAAATGAAAATTATAGTTTTAAAATTATATTGACTTATTTCTCTGTTGTTTTTGTATTCCACTATTGTGACTCCATCCTCTCCATTAAATAAGGGGGTCCTTGAATAACATCATATGCATTTCAAATTGATGGTTATAACTTTCTATTATTTTATTATTAATAGGAATATTTTCAATTTTAAAAAATTAAAAAATTACTAAAATAATTAATTTTTGTTCATTCTCTTATATTTGAAGAAGTGTTCATGCTTGTGTTTTTTTGTCGAAATGTATGGCTTATTTTTCGATGCGAGTAGATTCCATTACAAGTAGGAAAAATAATAATAATAATAATAATAATAATAATAATAGGTTTTTACAGTCCACGATGTCGGGCAGCCTATTTTTGGGTCTACAAGCGGCTTATAGCATATGGGACTACCTCGTACTCACATGCGGGAGGCAACTAACTTTGCTACAAATGAGGCGTACATACCCTACCCCCTGCAGGATTTGAACTTGTGACCTCTATTTCAAGAGCACATGTTCTTCACCATTAGGCCAACTCAGGTGTAAAGAGCCTTGAAAATGAAGGTTCACTCGTTTATGCTTGTTGATCTAGAAATGTGTTTATTAATTCCTAAATTTATAGAGTACTAAATAATGTTCGTATTCAATTATGAATGGTTAGTGGTGTTCATTAGAAAAGGAAAACGAGAGAAAGTAAATGTCTTTTATGTTTCCTATTAATGGTTATGGGTTTCTGATTCGTCATGTGAAGTGTCCTTTCATCCGCTTCTTATTACTGGGAAGAACTCATAAATCAAAATGACGGTTTTGCAATTGGGTTGACTTATACATTTTTCTAATAAATGCCAACTTTTTTATGGAAGATTAAAGTGTGTGTTTTATATTTATACTAGAAAAATGAGTTGAAGTAAAGGCCAATTAATAATGTGAAGTACCATTTTATCTATCTTTTCCGTGGTTAAGAAAAGAATTTATAAATAAAATGTCCTCTTTACAATTACTTGAGTTGTCCATGAGTTCTAAAATGTGCAAAAAGGGTGTGAATGTTGAATTATTCCTTATTAAAAATATGGGAATGTTTCAATTTTATTTCCTTTTTGCGAGATAAATCTGGACATTTTCAATTTCATTGTGAAATGAGTTGTCTCCACCAAATATTTGCCATGTGAAAAAACATAAATTTTGAAATAAAAACGTTATTCCTTTGTTTGAAGGCCATCTAAATTTTGTTTGAACAATCAAGATAAAATCGAAGGAAAATATAGTGTGTAACAAACCACCAATTATGAATTTCACTCACTCTAAATTTTCACTCTCACATTTCTGTTGACTCTAAAGCTCTCCCTTTTCTTGAAATATATCACATTATTATATATAGGTAATGATTCATGATATAAAAATTAATTACATCAAGTCAAAATGTGTTAAATCTCCAGACACTTATAAACAATACCTTAGAGAATGAGTATTAATGGATTTATTCTTACCATTTTTGTGAGTATACCAATGTACACATAGTTATAGTGCAAGTCTCTATCTATAACTCCACTAAAGATTAATAATAATCTCCATGACAACATTTCCATTATTGAAATGATGGAATGGGTTGTGTATCTCTCTAAACAATTTATCTTACAATGAGTCTTGAAAATAAGTTCAATTTCAGCAACAATCTTGAAGAAAAGATTGGTTGTGGAGTGGTAGTCACTACATACTTGAAATTATTTTACCACCCTAATAGATATTCCAAGGGACATGTTCAACAACACAAAAAAATTTCCAACTTCTCATGGTGGTGGTAGAGGAATAATCATTTCTCCTCAACCTCCACATCATTTAGTGCAATCCTTTGGTGTGGCATATTCCCTGCTCCCAAAACAATTCATCAAATTTTACATTGATTTCCCATGCTTGTGTGTGTGATCTATTTCACACAAATATACATGTAATATGTAACGAACATCAATCCAAGTAAATCTAGATGTGATTTTACTATTGTAGCTTCACATTAAATTAATTAAAAATATAAGAGATTTATAATAGTAGGGGTAATGCGATAACTCATGATCGACCAAAAAAGCCACATAGGCACCACAATAATTCCAAAGAGAAATGAAAGTGTGCCACAAGGAAAACATGATAATTACATAAAACTAAAGATCACTAAGCACAAGCCACCACTCCGAAAGGAGTAGGATCATCCTTAGGAGGATGAAATATCCACTCGATGACTTAGCGGAAGGAGGATCAACCTCGCCACCCATATTGTTATGGCATTCACATCTGCAAAGGTACCATAATCCCCAACCGGGGTTAGAGAGATAACAAAATTGTGAACTCCGGGGATGAGATTCCCAATGTGGTGATCTTAATATGACTTTCCCCATTAGAGGAGGACTCAAACACATCGAGGAAGAGGATGGAGGTGAAGGTATACCTCGGGGAGAGAGAAAGTGGTTCTTTCAAAGGGTCATAAGCGTCACGAGGGACCCAACTAATGGTTGAAGTGGTGGTATCAAAGGGTCACGAGGGACCTAACTAATTATGCAAAGAGAACTTCCCCAATGTGTGAGTAATTCTTGTAAATGAACAAATTCCATAAAAAAATTCATCTTGAGCTTGAATATTTTTGCGCACATTAGAAAAGATAACCACTTTGTATTTAGTAGAGAATAAATCAACATATTGACCATTCTTAAATATCATAGTATTTTGAGCTTTCCAAATATGAAAGAGAATGGAACCTCTAAATAATTACCATAGAATATCCATATAATTAGGCCAAGGACTGAAATCTCAAGCAATGTTAGCGCTAATGAAAGAATTTAGGGTGGTAGGGTTGAAATAACATATGAATCAAAAATCGGCTTGAGCACGGGGAGAAGACAAGAACAAATTATTAAAATATTCAAGTCAAAAAAAAACATTTGTGATTGGGAATTCCAATGTCACTAACACGCTCCATCATTATGATGACCTTGCTAGATAAGGTACCAAAGAAAATTGTTATCTTTAGGCTCAAGCAAGAGTTCCCTACACGGGTTATTCGACAAAGCCATGTAGATTGGGAAGATTACAGGCCCTATAGGGATATCATCTTAGCAATGACATGTCATATGGATGCAATATATGGTATTTTATGTCGTAATTAAAGAAAAAAAAGAAATATTATGATTCCATTTGCCGATCATGCCACCATGCATCTAGAGGCTTCATCCATAGTTTATGAATCATGACATCAGTACCAACTCTTGAATTTTGTAGATAGACGGAATGTTTGAATTGGAAAGTTCTAATTTTATATTTAACTCTAGCAAAGAAATCTTATCTCTATGGGAAACCAAATTTATAATGGTGTGAATCGCTTTGCAAAGTTAACGAAGACCTTTAATTATAAGAGTTTTCGTAAGTGAAATGATATCTTTTGTGATGATGGGAGACCACAAGATATCGGGAATTGAAAGAGAGTTTGGTGCGAAATCCATTTCTAATCCTATGCAACAGGGGTTTCATAGCTTCAAAGGCCTTCTAGATGATTTTGGTGATGAAAGTGCCGACAATATTAAGCGGAGCACTTTGGTGATAACTAAGGTACGCAACACTATATTATTCGAACATATTTTACCATAAGGAGTGCCAGAAGTAATGCAATGCCGAAGAATAATTTTCTAGGCTTAATTTCCCAAAAGACATGTAACCACCCATTTATAAAATAAATCCAATATTTTCCTGTAAACATCATTAATACCCATGCAACCTTAATTGCATGGTAGATAACAAACTTCCTAGGCCACCCAATGAAAGATAGTTGAACAAAAATTTAGACTAAAGATAATCCAGGAGTAATTTGGAAATCTTGGAAAAGGATGCCCAAGATGGGAACCAAAAAACATAATAATAAACATGGGTTCCCACAACAATCATGGCATACACCTAAAATTTAATCACACACATTGGGTATAACGTAGTTTCAATCTAATACAACTATTGATATGGTGTTTGAGTGAAGAAAGTGTTATCCATAATTTATACTCCCAAAATGGAAAACTTTATACAATGGTGTGTTGGTAGTTGGTAGAGAAACATTGCTTTATAATCTCCATAGCGAGATGGAGAGCCGTGGAAAAGGTATGATCCATTTTATTATAAATAGAAGAAGGAAGTGTTAACGACAGAGGTAGCAAAAAAATGGTATTCTTGGGTGGTAATAAAAAAAAGCTTGTTGAGAACAAGAATAGTCATTACTAGCTAGTAAGAGAATGCCGATAACATTTTGACAAGAGAAAAGAATCACGATAGCCCATGTCATGTGTAAAAAATTTCCGGCCGATAACACGTATGTATAAATGTTCTTTTTGGCTGGTAAATAAACTAGCCCGATGACAAAATGAAAGATATCACCAACCGAAAATAGTTTCGTGGCTGACTTGTTACCAAATTAAACAATAAAGAAAATGTTACCTTTCGGCAACAATAAAATGTCTTACCAACCGACTACTGGGAATATCAACATCAAGCTTTGAATTGCGTGGGGTAGGTGGTTGAAAAGATAGCTCAACAACTATTTTTAATAGAGTATGGCACTCATGTCTACTTTTATCATAGAAGTACCCTCGTGAAGTGCATTTGTAGGGCTTCCCATACCTCTTTAATGAATTTTGTTTGTTGGTTAGAAAATTTTGAGGTCCTTCTCTCTATATATTGTAAAATATACCTCATTTTGAGTAGAGACATTCTAGGAGCAAAGGAGCTCACAAACATGTTCCATAGCTTTGATGAGCTTTAGGCCTCAAATCGAGCATTTTGTAAAAATTATTTCCTTATGGCTACCTTGTAATAGTTTTTGAACCTTTTTAGTAATAATAATTTTTTTGTAGTTTTCATTTCCTTAGCTCAAGTTATATTGCATTTTGCGGGTATTTTCTATATATTTTGTTCTTATTATAAGTCTCAATTTTTTTGTTCTCTATGAAAATAGAGATGTGAATTTTTATTTAGGTTATGGCACTTTTGTTTTCCCTCTTTAAGACTTTATCTTCCTATTTTCACTCACTATATATCCAGTCCCCTTGTTCTTGGTACTATCACCTCCCTTAGTTTAGGAATTTTATTTTATGCATTTCTCTCTTCCCAGGGTCCCTTGGAAATATAGGTTAGTATTAGAATAGTTACATCTCCCTTCTTAGGAGTAGTTTTAGCATTAGGAATAGGTAGAGGAACCATCCCTCTCTGGAATTTTTCTCAATTCATAGGGATCCCACACCTTGAGATAATCCCATGTTATGTAGATTACACTGATTACATCACTCATAACTCACTAACAATCAACAATGTAGTGTAATTCTACATTAACAATTTTTGTATGCACGGTGGGACAAAGATCATTTTATAAGTGTTCTTATATTTTATTTGATTTCCATCTTTTCATTGTAGTGATACTAGTGTGCTCTTGTTATGATTTGCATCCTTTAGAGGGTTTTGAAGCATACCTTGCGACTCCCAAGAAGAAGAACACAATGGTGTAACAACCCAAGCCCATCAAGTACATAATAAAGAACCATACTAAGTCAAGAAACGAGAGAAGAAGGCATATTTGAGTATTTGTAGTTATCCCCATGCAGAGGAAGGAGAGGAAGAAGAGTACAAAGATCCCCATCTCCACAAAATATAACCTTATCAATACATGTCTAAGGTAGACACTTCTTTCAATCAACCATATTCCTCAAGGCAATTAAGATGACACATCAGCTAAAACCCCAAGGACCAAAAATCCCAATGTAAACTTCAAGGAAATTATCGGTGGCCCTTAATGCCCCGAGAACCTTATTGCGATTGCAGCATTAAAACCTATTCCCTACTTTATGGGGTAAAACCATACTGACTCCTATTTCTATTTCCCACTTCTCTTTGATGCTTACTTCTTTTTGATATCGATAACTATTGACTTTAGACATTGATATTATTGTATTGATCATTTTGGTTTAACATGATGTTAAATGATAGATATATTTTGAGTATTGATGGATTGTGATTCATAGTATGATTTATGTGGATTCTTAGAGGCATAGGGAGACATTTTTATATTGATTGTGATGATGTTTTGTTAGAATATAGATATTACTGACATTTGGAATTCTCGGCATGTTTAGTAGGATTTAGAAAACGAACTAATCTTATGATCTTGTTTATATTGATAAAAATATAGAATTGAGATGTTGTAGGAATTTTAAAATGATAATATTATTAGTCTATATGATGATTTAATTATATGCGAGATGATTATTGGTTTGTATGCATATATAATATATTTGATGCAGTCATAATGCCAAAGGAGGTATTGTGTGATTTTGTAGGTAATTATATCACAACAATCAAAAGGGGATTGGAGACAAACCATAGTGGAATAGTGGATGGATACAAGAATGGTCGCCATGACAAACTGTGTAATGTTTTTGTTTGGTTTAAATTTTGTTAAGGGCTCGCCATGGTGGGGATGACCTCAAATTTTGACCAAGTGCTTTGTGTGTATGCTCCTTTTTTAAATTTAATTGTGGAGTATGTGATTTAATGTGTGATGTAATTCCTTTTCATCATTCTTGATTAATATGCATTAATTAAGTGAATAAATCATGTTTATTAAGTAATTGTGGATGTGACAAAAGGGGGTCATTTATTAGAGTAGTTGGTTCTTTTGTTCTTGTGTATTTAGTTGAGTGTATGTTACTTTGAGTGTTGTACACTCTACCTTACCTTGGAATTTTGGATTTTGTCTTAAGGGCCAATTTTGGAGTCTTGTGGGACAAGCTAAGCCTGTCCCACACCTATTAATTTATTATACCAACCCTATCTATGGATTGGGAGGTCAAAAATAGACCCCATTAAGTGTTATGTAAGACAAAAAGTGACATTTGTTACACTTTTATTACATGGGTTTTAAATTATGTCCTTAGAGGTTGTGGGTTTGTATTGTGTGTGTAAGAGGTTTGTAATTCCTCTCAACCACAAATTTATTGTGCATTCGAGTAGAGGTTTGACTTGTGATGTGGATTTGAGGATGAGTGATGTGGCATCTTACATGGAGCCACCTCACTCTCCTCTTTCCTTTTTCTTTATATGCAATTGTATTTGTTTGTTAGGGGTTACTTCTTTTCATTTGTGCTCTTGTATTTTTGGAGTTTTAAAATTTTGGGAATGCTTATTTAATTATTAAGCTTGTTGGAGTTGGATTGAGTTTGAAGGATTTTGGTGCGTGACTCTTTGATAAAATTTCTACCATGGAAAGGTAGGAACTACACCCTTTTTTACTTGTTTTCCTTTATATGTGTTTATTTGTAAAAGGTAAATAGTTTGCATGCATGTTGGGATATTGGGTAGAATGCCGAATTAAGGTGTAGGAAAAGGCTACGGAGATTTTATATGTAGGGAGGCCTGGGATTTTATTTCATGTTTTGGGCTTGGGATTTAGGTTGAGTTCCCCACCTTGGATAAGAGAATGCTTGTATTTCTTACTTGGTCCTTTTAAGGGAGAAATAAGAGATTATAGGGTGGTATAAGATAATGTGGGAGGAATAAGAGGATCTTGAGGGAGGAATAAGATTTGTGTAGGGTTTTGAGATGGATTTTGAGGTTTTTAAGGTGGGAACCTAATCTCATTGGGAGGTATAAGTGATATTCCCATAGATCCTTGCTCCATTGGTTTGCATTTCAAGCCTTATCTATTTTTAAAGTTGCACTCTTTTGATTGTTTTCTTGTGTTGAATGTTTGTTAAATGGTTGTGAAAATTTCTATTGAAATGTTGAAGAATTGTGTTATTTCTATGAGTTGTATACATCCTTTATTGCATTGTGGTTGGGGCTCGGGGGCTAATGAGGAGGATAGGTTCTTCTCCTCATTAGATTATTGGTTGGTTGGAGAGTGTTCCTTCTCCCCCAATTTTCTTGTTGTGATTAAAGTGAAGAAATGGTGGAGATCTTGTTGAATAATTTGGGACTTGGAGAGTTTTTGAAGTCGGGAAACCCTCATCATTGTAAAGATATTCTTGTAATTCCCACTTAAGGTGGAAGACTAATAGATTGTATTTGAAAAGAAAAGTTGCATTGTAAGTTTCATTTACCAAGGTGTATTATTATATTTGAAGGAAGTTCATTAAAGAATGTGTATTTTCCTTTCACTTCAAGTTGTTGTATGTAAAGGAATGAATTAAATGAATATCATGTTTAAATTTTACCTCATCTTGAAATAAAAGAAAGCTGGAAATTTTAATGTTTTGATCACAATGTGAATTAGGAGGTTGTGCATAGCCTTATTTTTGGGTTGAAATAGTTAAAAAAATATTTGATTTTGTTATATTTGAAGTTACCGTTATCCTTCAAAATCTATGTTCTTTCATGTGTTCATTTTTAGAGTTCTCTCGACCACACAAATGGATCGACACGAAGTTAGTCTTAACCAAAGCATCGGTGGACTCAAAGTGCCGACATCAGTCATTGTTTCTTGTTGTAGAATTTGAAATGTTATTTCAAGTTTAGTTATCAATCTAAATGATTTTATGACTCACTCATAAACCTTAAATTTAATGTATAATTGTTGGAAATGGCATTAAGACAAGTGAGAACCAAAAAATGTGAAAGATATGTTAAAATTTATAAAATAGGCTCATTTGGTAGTGACCGACGTCGGTGACTGAACCATCGTAAGTATTCCTGTGACCGACATCAGTCATTGAATACTACATCATTTTCATTTATGCAAACTTAGCGATCTTTTGATGTTCCTTGTTTATATTAGATGCTTTTAAGACTATTATAATTTCTTAGAACTGAATAAAAGCTTCTCATGGAATTTATATTTTACCTCCATTACATTTTAAAAAATTGTTCTAAAAAATCATCTTTAACACAGAACCGGCTTTGGTAGTGGAACCGATGTCGTTAGCATAGAGGTTACAGCTGTCGGTCACATATGCATTAACATTTTTTTAAAGAACGTGTTTCGGCCAAGCCATTGAATCTTTTAGATCTAAACTTCATCCAAATGTAGATCCAACCTATGATCGCCATGTAGGATTGTTTGGACTGTTCTCCGACATGAAAAAATGATTTAAACACATTAAAATATTAATCTACAAAATGGGGTTTTCCCCATCAATGAAAAAAATAAAAACTAATCAACAATAGATCTCAAACTAGATCTACGGTAGATGCTTGTATTGAAATTAAATAACTAATCATGTATGATTTAATCTATGCTTCAACTATTCTAAAGGAGGAGCCAAATGGATGGAATCCCCTTCTTCTTGCACATTGCTTCCAAGAAGACTCCTTCATGGTTTTCCTTGATCCATGGCATCCACTCCTTTAACATGCAAATCAAAAAAATAAAATAGATCAAATGAGGAGGCTAGGGAAAAGAAAAAGGTATAATAAAACTTCATAAGGATAGTTAGGGTTAGTAATGGAATGCTAAGATGCAATGGTCATAATTGAGTTGATCCAAGGGATAGGAATCAACCCTACAATTTTTAGGTAAGAATGAATATTTTGGGTTATTAAATAAGTTAAAGGTATGTGTAAATGGTGAAGGGGGGAACTTAGCACCCTTGTATATTAAGTTAGATGTGTAACTCTCCTAGTGTGTTCTGGTAAATGTTTCAATGATCATTAAAGGAAATAATTTAAGAGAACTAAGGTATATAAGGGTAAGGGTTTAATAAACATAAGATACATGTTATTTTGTGAAAGTGAATACTATTTAATCAAGTGAAGGAAATTAATGCACACTTATCTAGTGATAATAATTAAATTAACATTATAATTGGATTAAGAATATCAAATTAGTAATCTAGACTTGATCTAACCTATGAGATGTAATATTGTTTGTAGGAAGTTAATTAAATATGTATTAGGGTTTGAACTCCTAGAACTTAAAACAAAATAAAAATAAAAAATCAGTAACTTTCTAGATAAATATTTAGGGTTTCTTGTGGTTTTAGAATGTCAAAATTTTCGGCATTACATTTGGTATCAGAGCCATGGGTTCAACGCTTGGATCCCGAACACTTGGAAACATAAGACATAACAAGGAAACATATCACAACTTTGAACCTAGATCACACAACTTTAAATGATATTTTAAATGTAGAAAACATTAAAACCTAAACAAAACCTTGAATGATAAAATAAATCTCGATTTGGTTTATGTAGGAGGTGCATATTGAATGAGGGGTTATTTCACATAGACCTAGATTTACCCCCAAATAAGGCAGTAGCATCCATATTGCCTCAGATACTTCAAACATTACAAGATGTTAATGCCAAGTATACGAGAGGGTCTTGAGATGGGAGACCTAGTAGACGGGATGAGAGCCATCAGTAGAGGCTCGTGCACCGTCCTGACATAGTGATGAGTGTAGGGAAGAGAACTCCCACATGGAGTCATCTAGGTGAGATTTAGCACGAGAGATGTCATGGAGACGGGGCTACATGAGGTAGAGATAGATCTAGGGATTCTAGGAAAAGTTATGATCATGTTAGAAGACCTAGGGGTAGGCAAACCACCTTTGCGAGAAGATTGTATCGGGGGAGATCCTGAAGCTCATTCCATCCCATTTTTTTGGGGACACTGGATGATTTCAGGAAGAGGCATGGTTAGTAATATTGAGTGGGTGCTTCAAGCTATATCCGTGTACCAAAGCTGACATGAAGGCTCGTATTACCGTCCACCTTCTGAGAGATGGATCTAGGATTTGGTGAAGGACCAAGGAGTAGAAGCTCCATGTGGATTCTAAGACAGTCACTTGGGACATTTTCAAGGAGTGGTTCAGGAAAAGATATATGTTTGAGGAGGTTCATTCAGAAGAAAAATAGATGAGTTCCATGACCTACGTTAGGTATCATTGACAAGTTTTTCACTTGTGCAAAAATGGGCAACTCAAAAATTTGTTACGATGAATAGCATTGGTGAAGTATACCTACGCTAAGGGATATGTTTTCGAGATAATATTATTCTTGTTGAATTAGTTAATGATTACATGAAATCTGCAGCTATGTGTGTTGTTACAAAATGTAACAAATCACATAGTCTACAATTTCATGACTATCTTTAGCAAAAGAACACAAGGCCTTAAAGGACAAGTTGTATTGTCTTGATGAAGACATCCAATTACTGAGAATAGATGAAATGCTATGTTTTGGATAGAAAACATTATTGCAGATTGTAAAAATCAAAGTTCATTACTAGATGTTACAAGTTTTTTTAATGTTCTTTTCTTGATTAAGACATTTAATTATATTATTGATTTGTTCGTTCATCATATAATCCATACGAAAGCTAAAATGCAGAAATAAATACAAAAATCAATTTCAGAATTCAATCTTTTATTCATAAGGAATTTTAAGTGATTCCCACACAAGCCATGGGATGTAACTGAAAAGTAAAGTACAACTACTAAAATAAGAGGTACACATGGATGAAAAATTAAATAAATGAGTATGAGTGAACCCATCATTGCGTTGGGGTTTTGTTCTTTAGTTGAGACATCTCCATTTCTAGATTTGTTCCTTCTTCATCTTTTTGTAGAATTCATTGTACTTGGAAAGAAGAAAAGAGTAAAACTATCGCTTATGAGATCTGAGATCATGGATATGAATCTAATTCATGCAATGAACATGAGATATAGATTACTTAAAGATCAAACTACATACATGTTTACTCACAAGTAGAAAGAAGAAAGAGAAAAGAAAATAAAAACTATGGACCAAGAGAGAGAATCCAAAAAGCCTAAGTTTTTCTAAGTGAATTTTCTTATAAAGTGTGAATTCAATGACTTCTATCCTATTGATAAAATAGATAAGTCATAAGTAAGCGGAATATTCATATTTCAAGAATCAAGAAGTCCTACAAATGGAAAAGAAAGATTTATCGGAAAATGGAAATAAAGAGAAGGAAGAGTCAAGAATTATGAAAGAAATTTTGAGATAGGGCTTTTCCATATAAGATGGACATTTATTTAATTTTTTCATGTTGTTTTTAACAATACATGCTTTAAAATAATTATGTAAATCAAGTAAGTGATACAGAAAAATAGAAAAGCATGCCATGATCAAGATAACAATTATTATGTTTCAGTTTCCAACTACAAATCAGCTTCAACAGAAAATTGTTACATTTTGTATTCTAAATCAAAAATACAACTACTACAATTGAAAAGGGAAGGAAGAGAGAATTCTAAAAAAATTGCTAGGGCTTTGCCATGAAAAATCAACATTTCAAATTTTCCAACATGTCGAAATACTACTATCAAGGAAATAAAGCATCTAAGTAAAAGAAACAAGATTACAGTATTCCAACAAAGTGACAAAATCATCTTCAGAATCAAAGTATGCAACTACAAGGGATCATTTCAGATGGTGAACTGAAGAGATACAAAAGAATGCAAAGTTTCAGACATTTCATTTTATAGACTTTATCAAACTCAGAACATTGATACAGGTTCAAGAATATTAAAGACTTACATCTCAAAGTACAGTCTTAAAATACAAAGATCATGAAACAGTACAGAGATACATAAATGAATACAAAATGCTAACTTTTGATGAATTGGAATAGTGAGCTACACAAAATCACAAGATCCATTAAAGGTTCTACGAAGGAGGAGAATTTGCAATAAATGAGTGCTAAAGGGATTTATTTTTGATCTACAGTTTATATGGTCTTCTAGAGTTCCATTAAAATAGGTTTCAGTTCCCAGCTCCCTTCATGTAGGAGTCAAGTTATATCCTTGAAAACAAAAGAATGATAAAACTTCTGTAAACAAGGTGTTGGAAGTAAAGGACAAAGTTATCTTTGATATTTAAATGAGAACCAAATTCTATGGAATACAAGCATTCATAAACACAAACAATGAAATGTTTTAGAACCTTTTGAGAATAAAGATTAACAGAAAGTAAGTGTAGATCAAGTAAAATGAAAAGAAAGATAAAAGAAACTTTATCTATATAGTTTCTAAAAATAAGTTCACAATACAAGAGTCGATCAACTATACAACTCAAAGTTTTCAGAATGGACTTGAAGTAACACCCAGTTCATGTAATACACAAACATTCTCACAACAGAACTAGAGTTCGAGAAATTCAAGAAATTCTTCTCGATTTTTAGAGATCAAAAGCAACAGATCGGTGTCGGAGCCCAAAAATTATTCACAGATCAAGTTAATGGCTGCAAATAGAAGATTTGCAGAACCTTATCAAAGCAAATGGAACTTGAGGTTACAGATCTACAAAATAAAAAAACCTTAAAAATGAAGCTTCATATTCATCATTTGAACATAAACCATTCGAAATATTGCAATACCCAACAAGGGAGGTTCGAAGATTTGAAGAAAGGTATCAAAATATTTCACAACTACAACATTGCTTCCTTTTCAAAAGTTTTACGAAAAACCCATAAAAATGATCAAGAACTTACTATTTCGAAGTGTTTTCTTCAAACCCTTGAGTTGTAGAGGAAGTAATAGAATCTCAGAATGAGTTTCAACTTGAAATGACCAAGGCCGAGCCACGAAACCATAGAAATGCAAAGAAAGAGTGGATTATCAGTATTTCTTGAAAGACAAAATGGTGACGATGAAGTAATAGTAATATCCAAGGAGGTCAAGACTTACCTTCCCTCATCAAATATTGTGATAGCTACATGGTCCCAAGCTCAAAAGAAAACAGCAATGGAGGCCAAGAGACAACTCAAGAGCTTGGAAATAATCAAATGTATAGCCACATAAACCTCAAAACCGAGCTCGAACAAACGAAGTGGTGGCCGATTTGAAGAAATCTCACAGAGACCAAAGGATGATGTAAAGAGCTCGAAGTTCATGAAAATGGGAAAAAAATTACCCATAATCACCTCCTCAGAAAACTCAACAGAGAAAAACAACAAGTATGCAGGTGCAACCAAGCTCAAAAAATAATTAACAATGGCAATCTACAAAATTTTTTCCATGGCTTCACCGCTCTCTGCGAGAAAAGAATGACCAAAGAATAGGGTTTGAGTTGATTTAACTCACCCACCTTAGACATGGTTTAAGCTAACTCAAGCACAGTCAAATAATCGATGGCTCAAAAGAAAAAGGACAACAAATCAACGTCTCTAGATCAATCTCCAGAATCGAAGCAAATCACCTGAGTTAAAGATGCCACCGGCCATATTAAATGCAGGGTTAAAAACCCTAACCGAGGGTAAGAAATCAATAGTGTAGGTTCATCAAGGGAAAAGATTGATGGTCTAACTTTAAGACCTAACTCAACCTTAGTTGTAAATGCCACCGAAAATCTCAAAGGGTCGATTCAACGTTGGAAGGGGCCAGCCCCATGTTGAATAAAATAATCATTGCATATTGACTTAAATCTAAACCATAGTCCAACACCGAATGATGCAAAACCGACCATACATGCCAAATAATCATCACTCAAAAGGTAAAAATTTAAACCTTAGTCTCTCAAATCTCCAAAATCGACAAGGAAATTGCAATGCAATATTAAATCAAAGGTGGCTAGATGTTATATGGTGCCCTTTTAAAAGTGTCCTTATATTATTTCAAACCATAGTATTTTCTAAGTCCACAAGAGTGGCCAAACCAATGAGGACTAATGATGAAGTGCAAAGGTGGTCCCCACTATTGGAGGAGCTGGAGATGATTTGTATTATGTCACCCATGTGACCATTAGAAGCCAAAGAAATGTCAACATCAGAGCCTAAGCTTGGACAAGTGGTCCCCACAGTGGATGAATTATTTTGCAAATATTGCAAGTATTGTAATTATTTTGTTCACTCACAAGGAGTTAATTTTTTGCATGCTTCACTAGAGGAAAGAACAGACAAGAAGAAAATTTGCATGCTCAAGGAAGGAGACTTTCCCAACAAGAAAAGTTTATTATTAGCAAATTATTCACCCTTGCTTTTCTTAAAAATAGAACAATCAACTTTAGTTTGACTGAGATGTAACCAAAGGCTATTAATGTCTTTTTGTACTAGTTTGTTTTATTTTATTCCTTTATTTATTATTAAATAAAGGATAAAAATAGGATGCATGGGTGAGTACATCTTAGTCTATTTTTAGGAAGGGTGGAAAAATTATTTTGCTATATATTGTGTGCCTTGAAAATCAAAGAGGAGGAATTTTTAGATACTTGGAATTTTTTCAAGCAATTTTCTATGCCCTTTGAATGTGAAGTATTTTCTTCCTTTCCAATTATTTTAGTCTTGTGTATGTTTTCCATTAATCTTTGAATGTTGAATTCCCAATTAATTATCTTACCCTATTGCAAATTCAAGAATCTTTGGATGATATTAATGTGTATGTCTAACTTAGCAATATTGTTATGATTTTACCTCAATACATCAAAGTGTTTACCCTTAATTATCTTCATAAAATGTGTGGCCCGTGCATCAAGTTCATTCCATATCAATTGTGCATGTAATCAGTCAAAGACCTCATACAAATTTGGTGTATCACCTTAGTTTTAATTCATTTTTATAGTCATATTTTACCCTTAAACCCTAGAAATCAATTTAGGATACATCAATAAGGAACCGGCCTTGATACTAGAGACTCACCTCAAAATAGGTATACCCATAGACTTGAGGTGTTTCCATCATATCTACGAAAGAGAGAGATAAAATTTGCAATCTTAGAAACACCTATAGACCATCTCTCTACAGGTGCATTTTCGAGAGATAACAGTTTTTGGCACGCCAAAGTGGGAGAATCAAATTAGATCTGCATGCAAGTTAGAAATTATATAGAAATCCACGAAAGATTTACAATAGTTAAGAAAGTTACTTTTGGGAGCAAGTGCAACAATTTATTCCAAAGATTTTAAGATATTTTGGTGATTCTATAAAGCTGATTTCAGACTAGTATTACAGCATGTTCCATGCCTAAAGTGACTACAAGATCATCGATAAGAGGAATTCCTCCCGAGTTTGTTTCTTTACCTTTGAATTCTAATAGAGATAAGAGTTGGTAATATTTACCTTATAATAGACCTTTTTGACAATCATCCTCCCGATATTCCTTCACAATGTATCAATTTCTCTATTAACATCCCAATTTTTCAAATGGTTATCCAACCACCTAGGAATTTTGTAACCTTTACTAATAGTAGTCCATTAGTAATTATTGTTTATCATGATATCCCTAATGCTGCCATGAAAAGTTTTCCATCATTCACTAGTGAAAATCAAGTTACACCTATGAAACATATTAAAGATGTTGTAGCCTTATGTGTATTCCATAATATCACTCATGAAGACATAACTTTGAGACTTTTAGCTGCATATTTTAAAGGACAAGCCTTGCAATGGTATAGAAACCTAGAGATTGGAAGCATAAGAACTTGGGATGATTTAGGTGAAAATTTGCTAAAACACTTCCAAGATAATTCAGATCATTTGTCCCTCATAGAGAAACTATTTACCATTAAAAGAGATCCTCATGAATTTATGTCTAGTTTCAACATTCATTTTGCTAGAACTTGGGAAAGAATCCCAACGATCATTAAGCCTCAAGTGATCATGCTTTCCTTTATTATCTCAGAGCATTAGATAGTGATATTTAAACTATGATTAAATCTATGGGAGGTGATACTCTTCCGGATGCTTATGATATTGCTATAAAAGCTAAAAACAACCTTATTCAAGCTGGAAAATTAGCACCAAGGCCTTCAATGCCATTTTTGGTAGATTTAGCCCCTATCCCACAACCTATTACAATTGTAGAACCTATTGTTGTAGCCCCATCAGATGATGTATTTAAAGCTTTGTAGACTATGGGGAATAAGATGACTTCAATTGAAAATAGAATTGCATTACCTAGCAGACCTTATCAAGCTCCTTATCAGTAAAACCAACAAAATAGGTAGCCTTACCAGTAGAATCAAAATTATAGGCAGCCTTATCAGTAAAGACAATTTGATCCAAATGCTCCTAGTTCATCTAATGCTTTAGTCCCAGTTAACATGGCTACAGAAGAATGGTGTCAACCTTGTAATCAACCTCATTTAGATGTAAATTGCCCAAATGATTTTTTGAACATAAGTCTTGTTGCACAACCTCAATCTGAGACATTATTCATGCCTCAAATGGAGGGTGGGCAACAAGATACTCAAATTTAGAAAGCACCTGAACAGAATTTAGTTAGTTTCAATGAGGATTATTTCATTGCAGTTACCACTAGAGCTCAAGAAAAGGATGCTGAAGGTCAAAAACAACAAAATAGGTCTATTCTACCCAACTATCATTGATAAGACAACATCTACAGCCCCAAAACTAGCTAATAGTGTTGTTTTCCTCAAAAATAACAAGTGTTTCAACTGGTAAAGAGTAGCAAAAATAGCTATAGCACTGATCCAAGAAGATTATTTATACCTAATATATTTAAAGTTACTAAAGCGAAGGTAATCGAGTTTTGATAAGGCCTATGCTAAAATAGTTGAATCTGCCTCATAAAATTGTTGCTTATTTTAACATTGCTGATGCAATGAAAAAGCATAATGTTAACATCTCAATGTAGGATGCTATAAGTATTCAGACATCAAGATTTACTTTCTCATAAACTAGCTAAGTTGCATATTTCTTCTAAAAAATAGAAAAAGAAGTTCGAAATTAGACATGGTCATTAGAACGTTTGAACAAGACCACATAAAAGAAGTTAAATGAATGGTTCATAAAGTTTTAAATGCTCATGATATCAAGAAGCCACAACCATTTTATTTATCACCTGATTATTAGAGAGAATCTTGTTCATAATCTGCATGGTCGGAAAATGGTGCGACTAACACAGCTTATGCCAAAAGTAATTGCAAAAAAATTGGGCCTACAGATGAACCTATAAAAAGAGTGTCTTCAACTTAATGGAACTACAACTAATACATTTGGTGTAATAAAAATGTAGAGGTAACATTGCATGCTTGCCCAAATATTTCTATTATGCAAGATGTTTCTTTTGTTGTAGATTTACCTCCATACTTTTCTTTATGCTTATCTAGAGATTTCATAACAAAGATAGGAGGTTATCTCTCTTCAGATTGGTCCTTCTTATTTTTCACTACACATTATGGCACCAAGTTTACTATCAATTTAGAACCATTAGCCAGATTTCACATTGAGCCTCACTCTTCAAATGCAGTAGCTAATTATGCAGCCTTAGATCAATTTGATTTTGATGATGTAGCTCATGTTTCAGCATTAGATGGTGTTTCTAAAATGTTTATGGATTAAAATATAGTTGAAGAACATGTCCACTATCCTTTTTAAGAAATTTGAAGAATTTTTTTGGTGTGTATTGTATGCTTGAAGAAAATACACCACTTCCTTGTTGTCTAAAACAGAAAATTCAGCATAAGGGATTTGGAAGCTTCATTTTGATGGATCTAAGAAGAAGAAAGGGAGGGAGTAGTTTTGAGGCTCACTTTCCCAAAAATGAAAGGTATTTCTCAGCTTTGAGTCTCAGTTTTCATGCACTTGTAATGCGAGATAAATATGAAGCATTAATTCATGGCTTACTTTGGGCGAGAAGAGAGGTATCATCACATTACATACTTTTGGTGATTCCGAGTTGGTTATCAATCAAGTAAATAATTTTAATGTCCTGTAAGAATCCATTAATGAATTCTTACAGACATATATTTTAAGACTTAATGGAAAAATTTGAAGCTTTTAACATTCGGTCTATTCTAGAAAGCAGAAAATAAACATGTAGATAGACTTGCAGCGGTTGGTGCTAGTTTTCAAGTGATGGAATAGATAGAGAATAGAAAAATTTAGCCTCATATTAAGCTAATAGTCGGGCCTTATATACCGAGATAATGAATTTAATTGGTATGTTTTGAAAATCTTGATCAAATCAGAGGATTTTGCAGTAAAGAAGAAGTTCAATTCTTTGCGGTAAATAAGGATAAACTAAATCATTTATACGGTGACTAGATTGTTCAATTAAAGATAAATAATATACCTCGAGGTCTAGTCACATTAGAAGACATATTCATTGTTTCACCTCAGAATGTTTCACTTTTTGGGAATAGAATTGCTTCTATCCTTTCATTCCTTTTTAGAAACAGATAAGGGTTAGGGCTAGGAGGAATACTGTTGAACGTCGGGATAGTGTGCGTGTACCGTAGAGAGAGATCAGGTTGATTGTGAAGAACTCCTTTTTGTCTTGGAAGGACTACCTGCAAATAAGAACACAAGACCACAAGATTTTGATTAGACAATAAATGAGGAGGCGCCTTGGGCCAGTGAAATATAAAACTTCCTTTGAAGGTGGTCGATTCCCTCGCTAATATGAATTAACACAAAAGGCGTAAAATAACAATTTAATTGCTTCGTTGAAATAGGTAGGGGAAAGGCTGGTTTACGGTTTTGAGTCACAATAAGCGATACTGAGTTCTTCTGCTAACCGATATCGGTAGGGGGCTATGTGTGTTTTAGGGTGGTTGTGTTGTTCGTAAGGCTAGTATATGAGTGGGATTAGGTAACGGGGTGATGAGAGGTAAATGAATGATAGTTAGATATAATGTGTTGCTGGGTGGTAGATCTAGGAATGGATTTATGACGGCTGTGATTAAAAAGTCTAAGAAATATTATTAAAGAGAACACACAAGATGCAGCTTACTGGTTATTGATGAGGATGCAGGTCCGAGAAGTGTAATGACAAAGGTAGAACTCAAGTAGGATGGCCTGACAATCAGAAGATGAGATATCTCCTCCTCGATGATCGGTGAGTGTCACGAGGCTCTCGGGTTATTCGATTGCAGTCTTGGGCTTGATCTCCTTCACTGCAAACTCTTCTTGTCTCTTCACTTGTCTCTGCTCGGCCAAGTAAAAATCCGATTCTCTTGATCACTTGATGATCCCGATTGATCCAAAAATCCTTCGACCTTTGTTTTCGGCTAGGGAGCCCATTTACTGTGGAACCGATAGTGGTTACGTAACCGATGGTGGTTGAGTAGGAACCAAGATGTCGGTCAGGTCAAAGTGGGCTATTTTTAGTAAAATAGCCAACTTTCCTCCTTTTCTCCCGAGGGATTAGTTGCGGGCTTGGTCAAGTAACTACAAGGTCGGTTTTGGGTGCGAGAAAGGGGTCATTAGTCATGGGTGTGGATGTAGACCAAGTTATAGGTCTTAATTAGGTTAGTTTAGGGTTAGGACTAGGTCATGATGAGGTGGCAAAATGAGGTGGCAGGTAAGGTGATGTGGATTTATTAATTATAAGGTAATTAATAAATAATTGTGCAAGGTTTAGGTGATGGGGTTAGGTTGTGAAATGAGATGCGGGTCACTGAGGGTCATAAGACACAAATTTGGTGTCTACATTAGCCCCTTATTGTCATGTAGTTTGTTTTGTAAAGCTACACGGACAATAATATGAAGTGGTTTCCTGTTAAGGTTATAGGTAATCCCCTCAAATCTATCAGATTGAGATCGCGTGAAATTAGGGATAGGGTTGATAAAGGTTAAATGGTGTAGAGATGATGGTTAGATGGTGGGGTAGGTCCAAGGGCAGGACGCACGTTGAAATGCACATAGTAACTAGGGTACATGATTTGACCGAACAAACCAGGCTTAATGCATGGCAAAGGTCGATAGTTTATCCAAACAAGGGTGATATAATCCACAGTATCAAGGCATAGGAAGTAGCTCGGGGATATAACGGGTAAGGTACATGAATGTGTGGGCATGTTGGCAAGTACTAAATGGTTGGTTTGGTTGAGATAAACATCACAGGTCTTGGTCTAGGCAAAGTTGGTTGGTGATCAAGTCAAGTACCCTAATCATGCTAAAAACACGAACAGTGAGCTCGAGTGAACAAAATGCCATAGGATGGGTGGGTAAAATTGTAATTTGTTGGTGTTGGGTGAGGTATTTGAGTGGTGCGGCCTTGGGTTGGGCCTGATTTGTTGGTGGCGGCCTTGGGTCGGGCCAAATGGTTGGGTGCGGCCTTGGGTCGGGCCGAATGATTGGTTGCGGCCTTGGGGCGAGCCTGATTTGTTGGTGGTGGCCTTGGGTCGGGCCAAATGATTGGTTGCGGCCTTGGGTCGGGCCAAATGGTTGGGGTGAGGCCTTGGGTCGGCCAATTGGGTAGGGGTGGCCTTGGGTCGGGCCAAAGCGGGTTGGGGTGAGCCTTGGGTCGGGCCAAATAGGTAGGTGGCGGCCTTAGGTCGGGCCAAATAGGTTAATGAGGGTGTTCAACAAAGGTGGATAGAGGCGATGTTGTGAGAAAGGGCGATTAGTAAATAGGGGCAAAAATTAGGGGAAGAGTTGGAATAAAACCGATGTCGATTGTCTATGGCCGATATCGGTTAAGGAACCGATACCGGTTCCTTAGGGCACGATAAAACCGATATCGGTTATAGATCAAAAACCTATAAAAAGAAAAATACAGCCTGTCATTGTCACATTTGCAATTTGAAAACTGATTTGAGTTGTTTGAGGTGGATTATTGAGATTGGTGCATTTGTTGCTTGAGGTGGCGCTATTTGAGTGGAGGAGTGAGTTGTTAGTGGGCCCGAGTGAGGAGGAGGCAAGCATTGATTGGTGGAGGACCCGAAGAGGACATTTACAGCCATGGCACAGCCCGGAGAGGAGCGAGGTCTTGGACCAGCTGGACCACCACCACCTATCCCACCATGATGACGTGTCGTCGTACCGGTAGGGTCGAAACCTTGCATTGTGTTTGTTTGATGTTATTAAGCTAGATTTGGGTTTTGGGTAGGAATTTCAAATTTTAATAAAATAATGAGTAAATTGAAGTAATTTGAAAAATGAAGAGGATAGATGGGTTAAATAGGTCAAGGCGGCAGGGTGGGTAGGTTTTTAGGGTATTTGGGTGGGTAAATAGGGAGAAATATGGAAAAATGGATTTGGGGGGCCGCGTCGGGATGGGGTCGGCTTTTTACTGATGGCCGATGCCGATCACTAAGCGATCGACATCACTCACAAAGTTTAAGGCAGGTTGGGTTTTGGTGACCGTGTCGGTCGATAATGGCGGCAAGGCGTCTGTAAGGGAGGACCAGTAATCGGTCATAAGTGACCGTGCCAGTCCGTTGTTTTTTTTTTTTTAAGTTATTTTTGTTGGTTTGGGTTGTGTTGTTGTTGTGAGTTTTGGTTGTGGTTTGGGTATGGTTTGGGTTTTGGTGGGGGTGTGAAGAGGAGGGGGATATCGTAGAGGTTTTTAGGGTATGATAGGTGGGAGTAGATGTGTGTTATGGAGTCATGGTGTGGTTAGGTGGATAGAGAAAGGGGATATAGAAGGGTAAAGTAGTTGTTGTAAAGAGTAGGGCTAATGGTGAGCTGGTTTTGCGAGCATGTCGGTGACGATGTGGGACGAGATGCCCCATTTGTTGAGACGGATGCGGCCACACGTTTCGTAGCGCAGCTGGGGTATCATCGCGAGGTGGGACTCGGCGAGTCCAGAAGATGCTGAAGCGATCGATCGGGATCACGGTTTGATGGTTTCCCTCATCGAGAGATGGGATCCGGCGACCAATGTGTTCCATCTCCCGGTGGAGAGATGACCATCACATCGAGGATGTGTATCGCATCCTTCGCTTACCGATTGATGGAGAGGTAGTCTTTCGGTGGACGCATGAGACCACCGTGGACAACATCCTACACGTATTCGGGATACGGCTACGCATCGACATATCACAAACGTGAGTATCGCGTATGGGGATATGTACGAGCCCACCGCCGTGGACACAACTTGTCGTTTTGATGATGATCGAGATCACCCGCTTTGCCCTCCCGTGACTCAAAGGGAGGCCGCTTTCCACGGGTGCTTATGGGGGTGCTACATGAGATGGTGGAGGAGCACACATGTTATACTTGGGCACCGTATACAAGTGCTTGATTATCTTGAGAGGCGTGGGCTATCGCCGGATGAGGTGATTCGGGATTTTTTCGACGTTTTTGCTTCACTTTGTTGGGTATATGAGCACATCATATGCATTAGACCAAAGAGGGCTGCCCGGCCCAGCAGTGGCCTGGTCATCTATAGATACGGCTTTCGAGAGGTGGTTGGGGGTCGTGGGCCGGCCACAAGCAAAGGCTTGCGAGGTGGGACGTCACATATTACCGGCATTTATTAGAGGGCCCGGCAGTGGCAGATATTGTATGGAGACCTTACGAGAGGTCATCACCCCGTGGAGGAGCCCGATCACAGTGAGATGGATCCAGTATACATTACGTATTGTAGGACGAAGGCCGGGGAGTATGAGTGAATACCCCTGAGAGGGTACACAGCAGATGGGGCTGCGATAGATGAGCCACCTCCCTTCCCTCGGCACCAAAGGGATGATGTAGAGGCCCCACCGCCCACACCACAGCCCGTGGACCTAGATTGGGTTCCGAGAGGCCGGCGGATGATCTTGTAGATGATGTTGGCTGCACAGTGCATTTTTGTTTTAGTGGGGCGGAGAGAGAGCTGCGAGAGAGCACAGCCCATGCACCCAACTTAGCGGCGATGATAGCAGAGAGAGATCAGCTCGGGGAGCCGAGATATAACTATTACAGGCAGCTTACGGTACCACAGCACTGAATAGGTGTCTTATAGGCAGCTAGCTTGAGCTCGTGTATAGCAAACACAGTGCGAGCACCACCAAGCAAGGCACCACAAAAGGCACCACCAAATGCACCAAGATAGGTGACAATGCAGTACCACCCCACAGCACCACCAGCACCAGCCACGAGCATAGGGGGCACCTGGTATTATGTGTTAGGGACCAGCCCCAGTAGCTACGGTGGCACGTGAGCGTTATACGGAGGCTAGTAGCGGAGGCCCTGTCTATCGAGACATTTATGATGGTACCGGGGTTGATTATCACCATATGCGGCACATAGAGTAGAGACCTCTCGGAGTCGAGATCTCAGGGAGGCGATCACAGCCTGTGAGGTCCGTGATAAGCAGGAGGCAAGAGGCGGCGCAGGACTAGCAGGAGACAGCAAGAGGGAGGTAGAGAGCCGAGGGTCCCCGCATATTTTGTATTGGTACATTGGACATGGGCACGGTCTGCGAACCGGTTGTGTTTATAGAGGCCTGCGTGCCTATATATTATGTATTCATTTATTCATTCATTTATTGTATATACGGCTCATGAGCCGAAGTACGGGTTGTCTGATTGATACGGCCTGCGAGCCAGTATGTTTTTGATATGAGAGACCGGCCGTGAGCCGAATCGAGAGTATTGATGATTTATTATGGCCTGTGTGCCGACTTTGTTGTATTATGAGATCACAGAGGCCCCGATGCAGGGCACATTGTATATTTGAAACTTTGTATATATATAGATATGATGATTTGACCCACATGTTGTGCGTAAAAATGTGTTAAGTGTTTTGAAAATGGTTTGTGATATTTAATGTATGATGAGTTTGATTTACATGGTGTTATATATTAATGATGTTGATGTCTTTGTTGATGGGATGTATGTATATATAAATGATGAGTTTAAATGACATGTTGTATTATGAAATGTTGTATGTTTAGTCGCTGGTTTTGAAATTGAATGTATGTAAAGATTGAGATGAATCCAAATGGTGTATATAGTGATGGTTTTTAATATCGTTTGTGGATGGCTTGTTTATTTTTAATGTAGATAGATGATGTTGATAAAATTGTAATGAGATGTGGATTTAATGTATGATTATAGATAACGGTGTTGGTATGTAGGAAAAAGGGACATACACAAAAATTAGGTAAAAATAAAGAAAAGAACTATGTTTAAAAAAGGCAGTATATGGACCGATATCGGTTAAAGTAACCGATGTCGGTAGTAGATAGACCGGTATTAGTTAGATAACCGATACGGTTATCTTTAGAAAAGGAGATTTTCTAAAAATAGAAAAGCGGGGGTGGCAATCAAGTTCTTATTTTAAGAGCCATGCAAGAAGTTAAATACGTGAATGTGATGCTTTTGGCGACTGAGACAGTAATCGCATGAGAGATTTGAGTGATAAGCGAGAAAAAGAGATAGGGAAAGTGAATGTGAGTGGAGATTTAGAAGGCGAAAGACAATTTTGAAAAGGGTGGTGAACATGGCGAACGAGGAGAAGCATCTAGCGAGTGGGGACGAGAGGAAGACAAGTGCCACCTCAAGCCTGCTGATTGCCCAAGAGGTAAACGTTTTGGTTGTAATTCGATTCTCGTATGCATCTTTGTGTGAATAGGATGTGGGAGATTAAGTAGATAAAGATGAGAAAGAAAAGGTGATAGAAAGCAATGATTCGGGATAGGGTTAATGTGAAGGGTAGGCAAATCGGGGGTTTTGGGCATGCTCGTATGTACGAGAAGGAGAAAGCGATCAAATTATTGTTAGAGGTGGTGTTTTGGCGGTGTATAGAGTTGATTTTCACCGATATCGGCTTAAGATAACCAGATTGGTTATGAATCGATACCGATTATCTAAAACTCCGATGCCGGTTTCGTAGGAATTTTCAAAATGTGAGAAAAAAAAACCTTGGGGATTTGATTTATTGAATGGATGTGTGTCGTTGTGATGTGTGCGGGCGGAGACGGGGTTAAGAATGAACGATACTATGCCCGCTGTTGTTATCACGAATCCGAGTGGATGTAACACCGAGATGAATGGACATTGATAAATCATTTGGGATTAAGTGGAATCCGCTATTATTCACGAATCGCACGTAACCATGCTATGTTACAAAGCGTTGATTAAAAGATGGAATCGAAAGAAATACCTTTTATCCGCCAAAGCAGGGAGATGGCGGTGACATTGGAAGATGTGTTCCGTATTTTGAGACTCCCAATTACTGGGAAGACCAAAGATATCAGGCATTACCTAAGCGCGGATGGGAGCGATACTTGTAGTATTTGGTCCATATGCAAGAGATTTGACACAACGAGGTTTGACATTCACGTATGGTATAATGTATGCAGCACACCCTAAGGAGACAAGGTTAGCAGTGATATTAATGATAGCGGTAGGGTATTATGCGTTACTAAGGGTGGATGGGGGAAGATTTCCAAAAGCATTGATGTGTGTTATTTGGGAAATGATAGAAAGGAACGTGACTTTTGCATGGGCACCTGCATATTTAGCGAGCTATACGAGGGGTTTATGGGCTTGTAGGCGAAACCACGGGACGATTACTGGATTGTTCATTTTATTACATTGTTGGGCCTATGAGCACATTTTTTGTGTGCGACCAATAGGGTGACCCATCCAAATCGAGAGAGACCGGAGTACGAGGTTGGGATTCAGCGATGGGTCCAAAGCAGAACAAGAGGCAAGATCCCGAGGGCCATAATGGGTGATATTGAGTATTATAGGCAGGTATGGGAGATGGTGAGGATGGCGGATATCTTTTGGAGGCCGTATGGGAACTATATGGTAACGAGAGAATATAGCGGAGGAGTTGAGGGTGTAGAGCGATTGAGGTGGATTGCACGGAGGCACCGGCTGGTGAGTATGAGAGGATTCCTCTAGATCGTGTGCGGCAAAAATTTGGATTTGTGCAGGATATACCCCTGGCTTATAGACCATATATGAGGATCGACGCCGAGGCAGCATTCTCACCTCCCCGGCCAACACCTCCAGAAGGGCCAGAGGAGGTAGCAGCCGATCGCAGGGTAATGGATGTAGGAACGACAGAGGCCTATAGATTATGGTGGGTAACAGAGCTACGAGGGGTACGTGATCATCCTGACATAGCTATGATTACAGTGGAGAGAGATCATCTGCAGAGATTAGTTCATCAGCTCCAAACGCAGGTGAATGAGACAAGAGGATTGTTAGTGGTTGCAGAGTCACGAGCGGAGGGACTAGAGGTGAGATACCTCCATGCGAGGGAGCGTATTCATTTTATTACTGAGAGATATTGGCAGATCGGTGGGCGCACTTGATAGCCATGGTACCTTTGAGGATAGAGGCCCGAGCGAGAGGCGTCGACGATCACGATCATCACCTAGTTCGGGATGAGGCATGAGGTCTAAGTAAATGTTATTGAGGTATAAGAATAAATAAGGATGCCGACCTATGTGTCGATGATAGACAAGATGTATTTGTTTAACATCTAAATAAAAGCGAATATGTATGTTGATTTGAGTTATGATAATAATAAGAATGTTTGTGTTTTGACTTTTGGTGTTTTGAAAAAGGATAAAGAGGAATGTGATTAAATAGAAATACACAAAATATTTATATTTACCACACATGATAGGTTATGGTAGGGGATGGTCGAGCTAACCTTGGGAGACCCCATGTCTCGAAGTTACGCCTACATAGCCCATTGCACAAAGCAAGGAGGGGCCTCGAGATCGATGTAGTTCTCCCTTAGGACCGAGGAGAGATGAATTGAGTGCAATTTTAGGTCTTCATCGGAGTAATTGGTTGGTTGGTAAAAATATTGATATTAATATTGGTAAGGTAAGGTTGTTGGTGTTGGTAATGAATTGGTGATGTTGTAATAGGTATAAGGGAAGCGAAAGTTAGCCTACCCAAGTGGTAGTGGAACCATGTCCGATTAAGATCAAAACATAATCCTAGAAGTGAGGCAAAGAGGAAAGAGTTACTCCATAGTTGAAAAGAGCTAAACAAACCACATATTAATGCAGGATGAGCTAGAATTCCCTAGGTACCGTGCGTAGATGAGAAGTCAATAGGTGAAAAGAGTTGTATGATCACAATATATCGGGTGTATACGTCACGTCCCTTGAGTTTTGTTGTTTTAACAAATAGTGAGGTGAGTGGATTGTATAGCCGAGGTATGGAGAACTTGTTACAAAGTGAGTGTTACGGCGAAAGAGATCCTAACCTAAGCAGAGACAAGTCCATGACTCAAAAGTTCTTTTAATGTGGCTTTATTTACCGAATATAGACTCCGATCGATGCGGGGAACTCTACAAGGATATTGATTGTATTATTCTTGAGGTCTTCTGGTTTGATCAATGCGAAAGCTTCGAGAAAGGCGACTGTGTATAGTTGTCCTTCAAGGAGCAAAGCATCTATTTATAGTAAGTGAGATATGATTTTAGTGCATAGCGTGTCCTTGAGGGAGCGATCATATATAATAGCAGAATAGTTTGGCATATAGCATTGTCCTTCGAGGAGCGAGTCTATATATAATTTATATAGAGAGATGTCCTTTTGGCGTAAAGCATCTAGTTTGGTAGGAAGTTTGACTCAAGAAAATCCCGTAAGAATGTGTTATTTTAATACTTTGAAGTCATGGACTAGACTAAAAGGAAGGCATCGTTAAGGGAGGTGAGAATCAAACTATGTGAGCTTTATTTTATTTTGAGATGTAGGAAACAAAGTGTATGTAGCGGTAAATGAGCTCAGGACGAGCGTTAGGTAGATAAGGAGTGATATAACACTAAATTCAACAAGTAGAATGGTCGAAGATGCAAGGCATTAAGAGTTGAGCTCGGGTTTACCATTAAGCGTTAAGCTAAATGATAAGTGCACGATCCATAAGTGTGAGTGATTATGTAAGGCCCAATCCAATTGGGAGCAAATTTTCCACATTTTATCTTTTCTAGTTTGGTTACATGTTGATTCTCTTTGAGGACAAGATCACCAACCTTAAAGGTATGCTCATGAAGTCGCTTATCATAAGTACGCAGATGCGTTTTGATAGATTTGAAGGTGATCGAAGAGCTGTAAGACGATGCTCGTCAAGAAGCTCCATTGGGCTAACCGCTCTTGGCGGAAATCATCGTTGGTGAGAATATCTGAAGAGATATTCTCAGGAAGGTATTTGTATTTCGAGAGGCAAGACAGCCTCGGTACCATATACCGAAAAGAAAAAGGTGTGGCATTAGTGGAGGTACGAATCTTTGAAGTACGATAAGCCTAGAGAAAAGGGGATGTGATCCTGCAATTTCTTAGGACTCATTGAAAACTTTCATAAGGATTTTGGTTAGGGTTTTATTAGAAGATTCGCTTGTCCATTTACTTGTGGATAATAGGGTGATGAGAAACTATGTTTGATACCAAATTTGTCACAAAGGTCTTGCAACAACTTATTTTTGAAATAATTTCCATTATCTGTTATCGTGCAATGAGGAACACCAAAAGCAGACAGATAATGTGATGATTAATGAACTCTACAATTTTTTCTTTTTTAGTTGAAATGAGTGGAATAGCCTCCACCCATTTTGTGTAATATTCGGTTGCTGTGATTATCCATTGGTGACGTTGTGAAGAGGGCGGATGAATCTCACCAATAAGGTCTAAACCCCATTGTGAGAAAGACCAAAGATCTCGGGCGATCAGTAGTGGGTGGCTAGGAGTATGTTGAAGGTTGGCATGTTGTTGACACATAACACAACGCTTAACATATTCGTAGCAATCGTTATTGAGAGTAGGCCAATAATAACCTAGGCGAAGGATTCGTTTGGCCACGGCAAGGCCGCTAAAATTTCCACCACAAATACCGTCATGGACCTGTTGGATGGTATAGGTGACCTCCACGCTGGTGAGACATCGAAGGAGGATGCCATCAAAGCCACGTTTATAAAGGAGTCCCCCCATAATGACATAACGAGAAACGTGTTTAAGAAAAGTGCGTTTGCCGGTACTAGTAAGTTCAGATGGGAGAACAGAGGTTGTAAGGTAGTCGTGAAATTGGTGATACTAGGTATCTCATGAATTAGCAGACACATTATTTATCATACAAACAACCGGGGCTGAGTAAGATGGGGCAAAGAGTTGTTGGACCAAGATGAAAATGTCAGAGTCAGTTGATGAAGCTGGAATTTGCGAGGCTAAGCAAGCCATAGTATCCACAAATTTGTTAGTGGAGCGGGGAATGGTTTGGATAGAATAATGAGTAAATAAGGCTAGAAGTGAATCCACGTAGTGTTTGTACTTTTGAAGTTCCTCATTTTTACATTGGTAGATGCCCATAACTTGATTGACTACCAATTGAGAGTCACCAAAAATATTGATAGATTTGACACCTAAGTGTAACGCAACCTGGAGACCCAGAACAAGGGCCTCGTATTCCACAGTATTATTAGTGCAAGGGAAATCGAGTCAGAAGGAAAGAGGCATAGGCTCAGCGTTGAGAGGAATGAGAACAACGCCGGCTCCTCGCCTGCGCCTGGCATTTGGATCCATCGAAGAAGAGGGTCATTGGATACGACTCCTCCACGAGGAAAGAGTAGCGATGAGTTCGTGGGAAATTAAAATTGGTAAATTGCACCCGGGTAAAGGGACTTCGCGAGTTGATGCATGTGATAGTTTGTCCTTTGATTGATTTCGGTGGACAAACTCAAGGTTGAGGTTGGCGAGGAGCATGAGCCATCGGGTGATGCGTTGGTTTAGATGAGGTTTGGCATACATGTAATGGATGGGGTCCGTGTTGGTGATGACGAAAGTTTTGTGATTCAGAAGTTAGTGTCGAAGTTTGGTGGTCACGAATGATAGGGCTAGGCACAACTTTTCGACATGGGTATACCTAGTCTCATAGTCTACCAAAGTATGACTTATATAATAAACGGCTTGTTCTCGATTCTCGAAGTCACGATGTGCAAGCATGGCCCACTACAGCGTGGCTAGTGGTGGAAAGTAAAGGTAGAAAGGGCGGTCGTCACGAGGTGGGATAAGCACGGTGTCAGGCTGCAAGAGATAAGCTTTGAGAGCTTCAAAGGCTTGGTGGCACTCTTCACTCCATTAAAAGTCAATGTCTTTTTAAGGAGGTGATGGAAATGTTGACATCGATCCAGAGTTGGGAGATGAAACGCCAGATAGATTGGAGCTTACCTTGTAAACTACGCAATTGTTTGAGGTTAGTAGGTGGGGGCATTTCTAGGATAGCTTTGACTTTAGATGGGTCGACCTCAATGCCACGCAAAGAGACGATAAAGCCAAGAAGTTTTCCCAAAAGGACACCAAAGACACATTTCTTTGGTTGAAGACGGACATAATATTGTAACAGGCGATCAAAAATAATGGTTAAAACATCGAGATGTTCACTACGATGTTTAGATTTTCCAAGAAGATCATCGACGTAATCTTCAAGGATAGTGTGCATAATGTCATGAAAAATGTAAGTCATAGCCCGCTGATAGGTTACACCAGCATTCTTAAGGCCAAATGGCATTACACGATAACAGAAGGTTCCCGAAAGGAGTTATGAAGCGATTTTATGTTGATTGATGGCAACTGACAAAATTTGGTTGTATCTGAAAAGCCATCCATGAGAAAGCATCTCATGGCCCTTGATGGTGAGATCAACAAGTTGGTCAATACTAGGTAGGAAGTCATCCTTAGGGCAAGCAAGGTTAAGATCCGAAATCCGTGCATATCAAGAAGTCCCCCAGTCGCTTTAGTGATAGGTACGATGTTAGAAATCCATTGAGGATAGTCAATAGCGGGATGAAGGAAATAGAAAGGAGTCATGAAGCTCTTCTTTGACCAAGAGGGCAAGCGTGGATGCATTTTTCTTAGTTTAACATTTAATTGGCTTGGAATCGGGTTTGAAGGTAATGTTATGGACAGCAATGTCGAGATCAATTCTGGCATGACGGCGAGGACAGCGAAAGCGATTGCGAAATCTGAGAAAGGTAGTAAAGGTGACTTGTTACGATGCGTTAAGGGATTGTCCGATCTTCACAATGTGAGATCCTCCTCCATGTGGATGTTGATTTCTATAGTAGACTCGTTCAACATGGTTTGAGTTTGAGATGGTAAGGCGCGTTGAATATAAGAGTCATCGCGCCAAGGTAAGTGAGGATGGAGTCATCATCCACGGCACTCAACAACGTTAATTCAAGGTGAGTCCTCTTGATCATGTCTACGGATACGAAGGGGAATAGAGAGAGGGTCCTCATTATCGCGTTGATAAGTGAGAGGACCTAGGAAGATAGCATTTATGAAAAAAAAATTTAGGAGGGATAGATTCGGGATCTATCGACTTTGTGGGTGACGAAGGAAAATGGGTGATGATGGTTGGTAGGGGTGAGCGTCGTCATCTTCCGAAGACAAGCGACATGAGGTTCCTTGATGTAAGCGTTCGAAATCGAGACCACTACGATAATTATGCTTGCGTGTGTAGTTACGGGGATGATTGTATGTCGGCCTTGTTCATAAAGACCAAAACCAAAGCCTTCCGAGCACAAGTGAGTCAAGAAAAGTAAGGTGAAGCGACGATTTGTCAGTATTGAAAATCGGATTGGAAAGGAACCACACAAGAGGAGGCTCGGGGCAACGGAAGATGCGTCGACACCCCCATATGTTAGGTTAGTGCGGCAGTGAGGTGGTCCATAGGGGATTACTTCCCCCACACGACGGTCATAGGTAGGATGTGCATGTACTATCCGCATGCCTCTGTATAGGGTATTGAAAAGAACTAACGTTAAAATGTTTCGCTCGGAATGTGTTGGCTCTCGGGAATAGAGTTGCTTCTATCCTTTCATTCCTTTTAGAAACGAGATAAGGGTTAGAGCTAGGAGGAATACATTGAATGTCGAGATGGTGTGCGCGCACCGTAGAGAGAGATCGGGTTGATTGCGAAGAACTCCTTTTTATCTTGGAAGGACTACCGTAAATAAGAACACAAGACCACAAGATTTTGATTAGACAATAAATGAGGAAACTGCCTTGGGCCCAGGAAATATAAAACTTCCTTTCGAAGGTGGTCAGTTCCCCTGCTAATATGAATTAACACCAAAGACTGTAAAATATCAATTAAATTGCTTCGTTGAAATGGGTAGGGGAAAAGGCTGGTTTCTTGTTTTGAGTCACAATAACCGATACCAGTTACTGATAACCGATATCGGTAGGGTTTAGGATCTATAGGTTGGTTGTGTTGTGGGGTGGTTGTGTTGTAGGGTAACGGTGTTGTTTGTAAAAGTACAGTATATGAGTGATATTAGGTAATGAGATGATGAGAGGTAAATGAATGATAGTTAGATCAATAGCATCTTTGGGTAGTGGATCTAGGAATGGATTTATGAGGACTGTGATTTAAAAATCTAAGAAATGTTATTAAAGAGGACATGCAAGATATAACTTAGCAGTTCTTGATGAAGATGCGAGTCAAGAACTCGATGATAAAGGTAGAACTTAGGTAGGATGGCTTGACAATTAGAAGATGAGATATTTCCCTCCCGATGTTCACCCGAGTGTCACGGGGCTTTGGCTATTCGATTGCGATCATGGACTTGATCTCCTTTGCTACAAACTCTTCTGGTTTCTTCACTGCCTCTACTGGCCAAGTAAAGATCTGGATTTTCTTGATCGCTCCGATGATCTCTATTGATCCAAAATCCTTTGACCTTTGTTTCTAGTTAGGGAGCCCATTTTACAGGAATTGATGGTTGTTTCATAACCTGTGCGGCCGGTCGAGTAGGAACCGGTATCGGTAAGGAAAAAGTAGGCTCTTTTTAGTAAAATAGCCCACTTTCCACTGCTTTTCTCCCGAGAGATTAGTTGCGGGCTTGGTCAAGTGACTAAAAGGTTGGTTTTGGTGTGAGAAAGGGTCATTAGTCATGGGTGTAGATGTGGACCAAGTTATAGGTCTTAATTAGGTTAGTTTAGGGTTAGGACTAGGTCATAATGAGGTGGCAAAAATGAGGTGGCGGGTAAGGTGATGTGGATTTATCAATTATAAGGTAATTAATAAATAATTGTGTAAGGTTTAGGTGATGAGGTTAGGTTGCGAGAAATGAGATGCGGGTCACAAGGGGTCATAAGACACAAATTTGGTGTCTACATTAGCCCTTATTGTCATGTAGCTTGTTTTGTAAAGCTACAGAGACAATAATATAGTGGTTTCTCTGTTAAGGGTATAGGTAATCCCCTCAATCTATCACGATTGAGAGAACGTGAAATCGGGGATAGGGTTGATAAAGGGTAAATGGTGTAGAGATGATGGTGAGAGGGTGGGGTAGGTCGAGGAAGTAGGCGCTGCGTTGAAATGCAATAAAAACGACTAGGGTACATGATTTGACGAGCAAACCAAGACAATGCATAGGTAAAGGTCGATATTTTATCCAAACAAGGGTGATATAATCCTGGTATCAAAGCGCATAGTGAAGTAACTCAAGGTATATAATAGGTAAGGTACATGAACGTTTAGGCATGTTGTAAAGTACAAATGGTTGGTTTGGTTGAGATAAACGTCACCAGTCTAAGTCTAGAAGCAAAGTTGGTCGACGAGATCAAGTCAAGGACCCTAATCATGCTAAAACACGAAAACGGTGAGCTCGATGGAACAAAAAGCTACATGATAGGTGGATAAAATTGTATGTTGTTGATGTTGGGCGAGTATCAAAAGTGGTACGGCCTTGGAGTCGAGCCAAGTTGTTGGGATTGCGGCCTTAGGTCGATAGCCGGATGGTAGGAAGGAGTGAGGCCTTGCAGGTCGGGCCGAATGGTTAGGTGAGGCCTTGGGTGGGCCAAATGGTTAGAGGTGAGGCCTTGGGTCGAAGGCTGGATGGTTAGGGTTGTGGCCTTAGGTCGGGCAAATAGGTTGAAGCAGTGGCGGCTGGAGTCGGGCCCAAATGGTTAGGGTTGCGGCCTTGGGTGGGCAAATGGTTGGGTGGCGGCCTAAGAGTCGGGCCAAATGGTTAAGGTGGCGGCTTAGAGTCGGGCCAAATAGGTGAACAAATGAGTGTTCAGCAAAAGGTGGATATAAGCGATGTTGTGAGAAAGAAGCGATTAATAAATAGGGCGAAAGTGGGGAAAGTTGGAATAAAACGATGTCGATTGTACATGGCCGATATTGGTTAGAGGGGGCGATACCGATTCCTTAGGGCAAAATAAAACCGATATCGGTTAGGGCGAAAAACCTATAAAAATAAAAATACGGCTGTCATTATCAGTTTGTCAATTTGAAAAGCTGAATTAAGTTGTCGGCGTGGAGAGTGGAGATTGGAGCATTTCTTGCGTGAGGTGGCGTTATTTGACCAGAGGAGTGAGTTGTTAGCGGGCCCGAGTGAGGGAGGAGGCAATAGTTGATTGGTGGAGCGACCGAAGAGAGGACATTTGGAGCCACTTGGCCCGGCCGGGGGGAAGCGAGGAGGAGGCTGGACCAGGTAGAGACCACCACCCATCCCACCACGGCAAGCGTGTCGTAAATGCAGATAGGTTCGAAACCCCTCATTGTGTTCATTTTATTGCATTATGCTAAATTTGGGGTTTTGGGTAGGAATGTACATTTTTAGGAAATAATTAAGAAATGGAAATGATTTGAAAAAGGGAGAGGGTAGATAGGTGAAGAAGCCAAGGCGGATGGGTGGGTGAGTTTTAGGGTATTTGGGTGGGAAAAGTGGTAGAAAAATTAAAAAAAAAAAGTAGTTGGGGCCGCGGGGTTCGGCTCCGAGAATTCTACAGACCGGACCAAGCATCGGTCGCAAAGTTTAGGGGCACGAGGTTGTTTGTTATTGGTAGCATCGATCGTATATCATCGGGCGTCGGTGGGTTGTAGTTTTTTTATTTTATTTATTTATTTATTTATTTTGGTGTTGGTTTTAGGTTTGTTTGGTTATTATGCAGGTTTGGGTGGGTTATGGGTTGGGCTTGGGGTGGGTATGGTTTGGGTTTGGGTTGGGTTGGTTATGGTATGGGTTTGGGTTTGGGTTGGGGGTGTGAAGAGGGAGGAGGAGGATATCGTAGAGGTTTTTTTTTAGGGTAAGATAGGTGGGCGTAGATGTGTGTTATGGAGTCGGGGGTGTGGTTAGGTGGATAAGAAAAGGGGATATAGAGGAGTAAAGTAGTAGTTGTTGTAAGAGTAGGGATAATACGGTGGGTTGGTTTTGTAGGCACGTCGGTGGCGATGCGGGAACGAGATACCCCATTGTTGAGTGCGGATGTGACCACACGTGTCCACAACCTGCCCCCAGGCCATCATGCGCGAGTGGGACTTGGTGGAGTCCCGGCGTTACGAGGCGATTGATTAGAATCATAGTTTGATAGTCGCCCTCATCGAGAGATGGGATCCGGTAACCATGTGTTCCATCTCCCGGTTGGGAGATGACTATCACATTGGAGGATGTGTATCACATCCTGAAGCTGCCGATCGATGGAAGCGATCTTAGGTAGATTTAGAGGCGGCCATGGATAGCATCCCACACGTATTGGAGATGCGAGTGCGCGTGCCCCGACATATCACGGTGCGAGTATCGAGTATGAGGATATGTGCGTGCGCATCGACATGAACATGACTTGCCATATTGTGATGATCGGGGATTACCTTTTGCCCTCCCGAGACTCGGAGGGAGGCCACTTTCCACGGGTGCTTATGGCAGAGTCTACATGAGATGGTGGAGGAGCACACTGTTATGCTTGGGCACCATTATGCCAGTACACGATTATATAGAGATGTGGGGCTATCGCCGAATGAGGTGATTTGGGATTTGTTTCAACATTTTTGCTTCAGCATTGGGCATATGAGCACATCATATGCATTAGACGATAGAGGTTGCGGTGGCAGGGGGCCACGGAGTCATATATAGATACGGCTTTCGAGAGGTGGTTGGGGGTCGTGGGCAGCCACGGCGGTGCTTGCAGGCGGGATGTCACCCATTATAGGCATTTATTAGGGCACAGCCAGGCCAGTAGTGACATCGTATGGAGACCTTATAGAGTCATCACCCTTGCGAGAGGAGCTGAGGTCTGATTCACGCTTGATCGGTACACTTTACCAGATGGCAGAGGCGAAGGCCGAGGAGAGTATGAGAGAGATACCCCAGAGAAGTACAGCAGCGAGATGAGCTGCGGCAGGACAAGCCACCTCCCTTCCCTAAATCTACCGGAGGATGATGTAGAAAGCCCCACTGCGTGCACCACAGCCCTTAGACCTAGATTGGGTTCTTAGAGGCTGTGAGTGGCAGCGCGCCAGATAATCTTTGGTTATACGAGAGCATATATAGTTCGGTGAGGTGGTCAGAGAAGCGGCGAGATATACAGCCTACGGCCCGAACTTAGCGGCGGTGATAGCGAGCGAGATCGGCTCGAAGCGAGAAGTGCAGCTGTACGAGGCAGCTTAGCTTAGTGCAATCTGACACGAGCACCACCACAGCCGGCGCGCGGCCCACGGCCCAAGCACAGTACCACCACAGCCCTGAGCTGCCAGGCACCGGCACGAGCACGAGGAGCCTTAGTAGTAGGAGATTAGGGGACCCGAAGCCCTCGCGGATGATGGTGGCAGGACATATATAGAGAGTGAGCGGAGGCCACTATACCTCAGGGAGATGTTCTTGATGTACCGCAGGGCGAAAGTATCAGCCATATGTAGCCTATAGAGCGAGGAGACCTCTCATAGTAAGAGATCGCTTGAGGAGGTGCAGCCACGGCCCGGTGTATGCATTACGCAGGCGGGAGCGAGAGGCACCATAAAGACAGCGAGAGAGAGTCTTGCTGAGGCGGTAGGGGAAGAAGCCGAGATCAAACGCATTATTTTCATATATTGGACATAGGCATGATCATGAAGCAGTTGTATTTATAAAGCCCTACGTGCCTACATATTATGTATTCATTTATCCATTTATTCATTTATTGTTTACGGCACTGCAGCTTGAGCGAAATCTGGAAGTTATGCCGATTGATACGGCTGCGGAAGCGAGTATGTTTGATATGAGAGACCGGCCTCACGAGCAGAGTCGAGATTATTGATGAATTATCACGGCTGCGTGCAGCCGTTGAATTATGAGATCACGAGAGGCCCTGATCGAGGAGCACATTGTATATTTGAAACCTTGTATATATATATATATATATATATATATATATATATATATATATAGCAAATATGATATTTTGATCCACATGTTGTATTTAAAATGTTATTAAGTATTTTATCGATGGTTTGTGATATAGGATGTATGATGAGTTTAATTGAGATGTTGATATATTGATGATGGTGATGTCTTTTGTTAATGGGATGCACGTATATATGGATGTCATGTTATATTATGAAATGTTTCATGTTTTGTTGTTGGTTTTGTGACATTAAATGTATGTATATGATGAGTTGGATCAAATGGTGTATAGATAGTTTTTAATATCCTTAGTTGGCGGCTTGTTTGTTTGGTAATATAGATAGATGATGTGGATGAAAAGATTATAGATAACGGTGTTATTATGCGGGAAAGCAGGCGGCGCCATGAAAATTAGGTAGAAAATAAAGAAAAAGAACTATGTTAAAAAAGGTGGGTATGTAACCGATATCGGTTAGGTAACCGATGTCGGTACATAATAGACCGATATCGGTTAAATAACCGATACCGAGTTACTCGAGGTATGAGCTTTTCTAAAAATAGAAAAGCTAGGGTGGTGACAAGTTCTTATTTTTAGAGCCATACGAGGTTAAATACGCGAATGTGACGCTTTTTGACAAGCTGAGACGAGGGGAATTGCATGAGAGATTTGAGTGATAGGGAGAAAAGAGCGGGGAAAGTGAATGTGATACGAGATTCGAGGAAGGTAGAAAAGCAAATTTGAAAAGGAGTGGTGATCATGGTAGAATGAGGAAAAGCATCAAGCGGTAGGGACGAGAGGAAGGCAGTGCCACCTCAAAGCTCTTTGCAGCCCAAGAGGTAAATGGTTTGGTTGTAATTTGATTTTTGCATGTTTTGTGAATAGGATGAGAGAAGTGTAAGTGGGTAGATATGAGAAAAGCGTGATAGCAAGGGTTATAGATGAGGTGAGTATTATGGGGTAGGAGAATCGGGGTTTCGGGTATGTTTGTATATCTGTGAAAGGAGTAAAGCGATCAAAGTATTATCACCAGGTGGTGTGTTTTGGCAAAGGTGTATAAAGTGCGATGGCCGATATCGGTTAGAGATGGCCGTCATCGGTTCTTAAACGCTGTGATTAGCCATAACGATCCGATATATCTGTAGAGCATTTCCGGCATGTGAAAAAAAAACCCTTGGGGATTTGATGTATACAGGCTGACGAGAAGCGAGGTTGAGATGAATGATAGTGTGCTGCTTATTGTTGTCCATGAATCTGGCGGATGTAACACGGCTGAATGGACATTGATAAATCGTTTGTGGTTAGAGTGGGAATCAGCTATTATTCACGAAATGTTTGTAACCATGCTATATTACGAGCGTTGATTGAGAGATGGAATCTGAGAAAAATACCTTCTATCACCCAGCGGGGGAGATGACAATGACATTGGAAGATGTGTTCCATATTTTGGGAACTCCTAATTATAGGAACACCAGTATATCGAAATGCCTAAGCGCGGGGCGGGCAAGCGATAACAATAGTATTTGGTCATACGCATGAGATTTGACCTGCAGCGAGGTTTGAAATTTATGTATGGCATAATGTATGTAGCACACCACACGAGGAGACAAGGTTAGCATTGATATTAATGATAGAGGTAGGGTATTATGCATTGCCGAGGAAGATGGGAGAATATTTCCAAGCATTGATGTGTGTTATTTGGGAGATGATAGAAAGGAACGTGGCTTTTACATAGGCACACTGCATATTTGGCGGAGCTATCTGAGGGGATTTTTTATGGCTTATGAGAGTGAAATCAAAGGACAACACTTTGGATTATTTCATACTTAGCCACCTTTGTGGGCCTATGAGCACATTGCTTGTGTCGCGTGCAATAAAGCCCGACCCATCGATCGAGAGAGGCAGAATGCGAGAGGTTGGGATTCGAGCGATGTCGAGTCAGAGGCGAACAAGAGGAAGATCCCGGTCAGTGCATGTGGGTGACATTGAAGTATTATAGGCAAGTCACGGGGAGATGGTGGCGATTGTGGATATCATTGGAGCCGTATGGGAACTATATGGTAGCAGAGAACATAGGCGAGAGTTAAGGTGTAGAAGCGATTGAGGTGGATCGCGGGGCACGAGCCCGAGGTGAGTATGAGAGGATTCCTCTAGATCGTGTGCGTGCAAAAATTTATATTTGTTCGGGATATACCAATGGCTTATAGACCATATATGAGGATCGATGTTAAAGGCAGCATTCTCACCTCTCCCAGCCAACACCTCCGAGAAGGGCTAGAAGGGAGATAGCGGCCCGATCGTGAGGTAATGGATGCGAGAGCAGCGAGGCATAGATTATGGTGGGTAGCAGAACTTCTGAGGTATGCGTGATCATCTGACATAGCTATGATTACAGCTGAGAGAGATCATCTGCGAGTTTAGTTCAGCTTGCTCAAGCCTTGAGATGAATGAGACAAGAGGATTATTAGCGATTCTGAGTCACGGGCGAGAGAAGACCAGATCTTTGGATTCCTCCATACGAGAGGTGTATTCATATGTTACTGAGAGAGATTAGCGAGATCGATTGGCGGTACCAATAGTCATGGTACCATTAAGGAAAGAGAGCTACAGTGGCGGCGTCGTCGTCCACGATCATCCCTAGTTCGGGATGGCGTGAGGTCTAAGTAAATGTTAGCACGGTATAAGAATAAATAAGGATGCGACCTACGTGTCGATGATAGAGAAGATGTATTTTTAACATCTAAATAAAAGCTGAATATGTATGTCGATTTGAGTTATGATAATAATAAGAATGTTTGCGTTTTGACTTTTGGTGTTTTGAAAAAGGATAAAGAGGAATGTGACTAAATAGAAATACAAAAATATTTATATTTACCACACGCGATAGGTTATGGTAGGGGATGGT